>CM017562.1:15844865-16242365 GCA_007844125.1 Sinonovacula constricta
ACGCTATAGTGTTGTTGGAGGATGGAACAACAAGCTGGACTACAGGCTGATCGTCGATGGACCGGTACAAAACGCCATTACGAAGTGTGAGTCTGTCCCGCTCATGTAAAAACCTACGAACATAGATGGGTTCTGCCTCATATTTTTCACCCTATGAGCGAAGGCCGCTACCAGATCAATAACCCTAGCCAGAATAGGGCCTTTGTGCTGCTCTATAGACCAGTCTATTGCAGCGAAAGAGCTCAACTGGGCACTAGCTTCTTCTTGGTGCTTCCCATACCGATTATCATGAAATTTGTTAGTTACTGCCCACTTTAGAGCCAGAAACTCTAACTTGTGGGTTGAATAACTGCGTTCACCATGTCTTAAACATCGCTGGCATTAGCGATGACACATTCTATGTCTTCCTGTTCTTGTAAAAGAATTGCCCCGAGACCTTGCAAGCTAGCATCTGTGTGGAGAATAAATGGCTTAGAAGAGTCTGCTATTCCGAGGGGGTTTGGTCAGAGCGTCTTTCAACAGTTGAAAGGCCGATTCCTGCATTGGCCCCCATATCCAGTCTACAGGTGAAGCGGCAGATTTCTTTGCCTTCTTTTTCGTTTTTAGTTAGGCAATGGCCTACAAGAAGACTATTCAACGGCTGAACTGTCTTGGCAAGTCTTTTACAAAATGTCTATAGTAGCCTGTAAAACCAAGAAAAGAACGGAGCTCTTTGACAATTGCAGGTCTAGGCCAAAAAAGAACTGATGAAACTTTTGCTGGGTCTGTGGAAATCCCTTCTGCTGAAATTACATGGCCAAGATACTCCACATAGTTCTAAAAAGTTCGCACTTGGAGGGTTTGAGATTGAGTCCATGAGTTTCATGGCGAGAAAACAGAGGTTCAAGACGATGCACATGTTCTTCAAATGTAGATGAAAATACATGGATGTCGTCTATGAAAACAAGACCGTCACGAAGATTGAGCCCCCCAATACAACGTTCCATAAGACGTTGAAAAGTAGCTAGGGCGTTACAAAGGCCGTAGCTCATCCGGTTGCACTCATAAAATCCTAGATTGCCAACAGATAAAGCAGTCTTCTCCTTGTCAGTTTTCTCAATTTCCCCTTGCCAATAGGCAGACCAAACATCTGACTTAGAAAAGTACTTGGCACCAGCAAGAAAATCCACAGTATCGGGGTAACGTGTGATTATGGATTATCTAAAGGATGAATAGCTCCACAAGAAAGCATTTTTTGAGGTGTTCCTTAATCTCTTCATACATGGCAGGGAGAATTTTCCGATATGGCTGTTTAAACAGGGTTTCGTCTTGCAGAACAATCGTGTGTCTGACCAAATTGCTACACCCTAAATCTATCAAATCCTTAGAAAAGACATGGTGCCAACTGTCAAGAACTTGTATGAGGGAAACAAGTTGGTCAGTAGTAAGGTTCTCTGTATCTATCTTCAATCCAATGTCTTCTACTAAAGAGTTAGTTGAATCCGTATGTTTTGAGCAAGGAGGGCAACTAGAAGAACAAGAAGAAGAGAAGGAATCAAGGTTGTTGACAATTTTGACCTCATTTACAGAGTAAAGGTCTGTTCATGGCTTGATGAATATTGGACGAGCTGAGATGTTGCAGATCTTCACAGGAACTTCTGCTGTAGAAACATTAATCAAGAATGACCTGACAAGATACCGACTTTCACAATCTCTGTTCTCCGTGAGGCGATCTAAATTAAGCAAAGGTAAAGGTTCAAAGGATCTGAAGATTGACTCAGAAATGATGGTGACTATACTTCCACTGTCAACAAAACAAGTGACCTCTTTGTCATTTATAACAATCGCGGTAGGAATTATAATTACCAACCATGCGATCCCGAAGTGGCTGCGATTCTTCAGATTTGCCAGACAGATAATCCGCCACCGGTTGGCCAGTATTTCCTCATCCTAGAGATCTGGGTTGTGCATTGGGAGCAACAGCATTTGGAGGCATAGTGGGATTGGGCTGATTACGGTGCTGTCCTGAAGAACCCACGCCAGTTTCTCACCCCTTGTGTGTTGCCTATGGGTGCAGGCTGAGAGGGTTCAACCCTGTAATTAAAGTTAGAGTCAAAACGTTGCAAAAACTTATCAAACTTCTGGTCCAGTTGTCTGCTAAGTTGGATCTCCAAATTCACCGTCCGTGACTCCAGGGCACCTATTCTTTATAAAATATCACTGTGACCTTGATCACTAGCCTGGACTGGGTAATGGGTTATCTTCCGTCGAACATTTGACGAAGATGAAGATAAAAGCTCTTTGTCCACCTGTCGAATTTTCCTTAGAAAAGCGTTAAAGCCTGTGGCAAGGTCATACTTATGCCTGGTCTGGGTCTTGAGAGTAAGTGAAGAAAGACCAGCCCAGAATCTTTCTTTAATAAGGTCATCCCCGGTTC
Source organism: Sinonovacula constricta (assembly GCA_007844125.1). Taxonomy (NCBI): domain Eukaryota; kingdom Metazoa; phylum Mollusca; class Bivalvia; order Cardiida; family Solecurtidae; genus Sinonovacula; species Sinonovacula constricta. The sequence goes on from CM017562.1 coordinate 15,847,282, forward strand.
CAAGTGGAGGTTCTCCCTTGTCTATAGTAGTTTGCAAAAGAGTCTCCAGTCGACAAGAAAGGAGTGTTACTGTTTCATCTGGTCGTTGAACAGCATTGAACAATTCAGAAAGAAGTTCCTCTTTAGAAGAGGCATCTGAAATCGTAGCAATATCAATTGTGAAACGAATTGTACACTTTAGCAACAAAATACAACCTATATAATATATAAACCATTGTTTTACGCCATCATTTGCTTTTGCCTGACGTACTGTTTGCCATATCAGTACGCAGGGAACCCGACTAGGAACTTCTCAGCTATTTTCCTTTCAGAAATAGTCAGTCAGAACTCCTCGGGTAATTGTATCCTCGGGACAATCCATTGAGAAATAGGCTTTGGCGAACGGAGGCTTTTCCGGAAAGAACCAAAGATGATTCCAGTGGGAAATGGATGTGATGGTGAGAATGATCGATTAAAAATCGGCTCGAGTTGCTTCCCTTTAACCATTCGAGTATTTAATACTTCGCTCTTTTGTATAGGCCATGGGCATATTAATTTTCAACAAGAAAAGCATTGCTGCGAAGCATTAAAGGGCGATGCAAGAGTGAAAGTTAATATTTATTAGACATTTAGAAATGACTGATTTAAATTATTAAATAAACATTTAAATCATTGGAATTATTTAATTCTGGTATGTTAGGCTACTTATATGTGCAGTCCTAAAAATGGGACAAACATGTCTTCATTAACAAGTATAAGCGTCAGATGTACATTAATGATTAGAAATTTAAAAAGTAAGAATACCTCGTTTGCGTGGAATGTACAAACAAGGAATAAATACCAATAAATATAAAAAGAACACCATTTACCGAATTAAGACCCGTATGTTGAGAACGTTTAAATGGCGGAACTTTCCGAAATTCTGAACACCTCTTCCATTTTCGTAGTCTGGATTACCTGCCCTTTGTCTAAACACAAACGAAATAATGGCGGCGGCGATGGAATCGCTAAGTTTACGAGCTAATAGCAAAAGGCGGGTCATTGTGATAGTATTGATTTTTTGGTCAATATCAATGTTGTAGTTTTCATTCGTGTAAAGCGTTGTTAAGGAGCTATTACTTATGATGAGATTTTACATTCCTGACAAGTTGAATATTTTTCGGACAAATTTACGCAGTGTAATTTCGGACATTATTTATTTAATTGATAAATATTAAGTTAAAAAATAATTTAAGTGAAAATTTCAGTTCCCCATATTTCCTTCATTAGGTAATTAATATTGAAAATTATTACATCTGTGTGAAATGCATTCATAGAACATTTCTTTTATGCAAAAATAAGTCATTTTAAAACAAAAGTATAAATGTAATGGTGTTAAGAAAATTTTTAATAATTTTAAGTTTTGACTTAAGATTCAAAGGGAGTACTGTTGTAAGAATTCTTAAAAAATCTGGGCTTACCAGTATGTTGATTTCTCTTTTGTTTTTGCCAGACAACTGAACTATTTAGATATGCAAATTAATAAATCGATAGACTATTTACATGAAACATGCATATAATGATATAACATTATCTAATGAAAAATAAGAAGTTAAAATTAAGCCTAAATGTCAGTTAATGTGTAACATAATACTAATATGGCAACTTATATTAACACGAAGTCTGGTCAGTATAATTATTATTTATGTACAGTGAGTTAGTTCTTCTATGCACTAGGAACTGGGGCAAACATTTATGCATGATAATTCTAAATCAAACTACGGTATATGATTATCAAAAACATAAGCAAGTTAACTGCCATTCCTTGTCATCACCAGCAATGTCATTTGAAATGTTTTAAGATATTACTGTGTGCATGTAAACTCAACTCACAGGAAAAATCTTTTAATGCCTTTTTTTGTTATTTCTTTTAGATCTGATTAATGGAATTTGTTAAAAATGATTAGAGTGTTCATCATTATTTTGATTTTTTTTTTTGTTTAATAACAATGTCAGGTATACAGAAAGGTATTATTGCCACTAATTTGGTTTTCATTCAATTTGATTTTTTAATAACAATATTAAATAATGATTTAAGAGAATAGAATGTGTCATTTACACAACTAGTGTGACATTTGCCAAATTTTTCCTTTGAAGGTGACAAAAATTAACAAGAAATGCTATTATAAAATGAAATACTGCTAATGTTTCTGTAAGAAAAGTCCCCAGGAAGCATGAAGTCCAAACAAATGAGTGCAAAACACTTACTTAATTTGGCTTAGCATTTGCATATTCATTGTTATTATTTGCTATCAGTTTTTAAGTGTTTTTATATAAATTAACAACATTAAAACACACAATTTTATCTTCAGTAATTTAGGAAAACTATTTTTTAAAGTTTGCATTGATTTAAGACAACAAGTCTGAAGTTTCTACAACATTTAAGACTCCTTATTTTTTTATGTTCACTTATTTGTTAGTTTGTATGTTCTACTCTTAAGTTTTTGCATTTAGGCATTGTAAAGATTCTATTAAAATTATTCTATCAACACAAAAATGAGGAGCATGTGTCTAGGTGGATCAGACAGTAAGAATAACAGTACATATTGTGCAATTCTTAGAATGCCCTAATTTTGAAATAGTGCTCTTTCATACACATGGTAAATGATGAAATATTCAAGTAAGTTAATAAAATGACATAACAAGCATCCCACAATAACTGTATAAGCACAATATCTTTGATTATATTGTAACATTTACATTTAAGATAATATATGTAGTGTCCGCATGGCAATGTAATACTTTCTTAATAAACATAACTAAAACACATTCGTATTGATCACAATGCAAAACAAAATCATTTTATAATCGTTTTACAAGAGAACTTATGATCACATATCCGAAATATCACAATCTTCGTATTTGTCCGAAAAGTACTCAACTTATTGAAATTTAAAAAGAAAATAACATACGGAAATGCTCCACGAAAAGAAACCTTATCTTTAAGAATTTTATATATACATATCGATTGAAAATTGAACAATATCCCGATGAACAACTTTTGAAAGTATTTGGTTAACTTACAGCTATCATTGCGTCGGCCATTGTTTCGTCAATGCCAGACTTCTATTATGTTTACAATAGAAGCTGGGAACCAGACTACCATTTTCGCTGCCTATTCCCTAGCGATAACGAGAATGGCCGAGGAGATCCGCTCGCAAGTGCTTCGCCAATAACAGATCAATAGTCCTAATCAATAATAAAAATAATTAACATTTGTGATTGATTAATATTTTCAGTTTAAATGTTTTGTTGGATATATTTATTGTAAAAAAAAAAAAAAAAAAAAAAAAAAAAAAGAAGAAAAAAGTCACAGAAATATTTTTTTTGACTGCGACGGGATTCAATTTCTGGAGACCGTTAACAACAGAACAAGTCTATAACCATACGGCAATTATAATTTATTTTTCAGATATATATATATATATATATATATATATATATATATATATATATATATATATATATATATATATATATATATATATATATATATATATATATATAAGGTGAAAGGCGTCATGACTCACGTGATTCTCTCAGTATATAGACAGTCGTTTGAAAGACAACGTTTGGACAAATACTCTAGTGACAACAAATAATATTTTAATATCAGGAACTGCGACTTAAGGGCATTGTTAATCGGTTAAGGCACCCCAGTCGGCCTTCCCCAGTCGGCCTTTTGCCGACTGAACGTTCGAAGGCGCTTACTGACTGGTTTTGTCTTTTTTATGTAATGTTGTTGTTTTTTGTATGTGTTTTTTGTTGTTGTTGTTTTTTGTTGTTGTTGTTTTTTGTTGTTGTTGCTGCTGTTGTTGTTTTTTAGATTGTTTTGTATCTATTTCATTTGACGGGCGTGTGCGTATCTTCTGACATTTCATAGTTTTATTGACGACGCGACGCCTATATATGGAATGCTCACTGAGCTTTGCACATAGGGAATGTTTGTTTTGCGGACTTGAATGCTCACTGAAAAATGCACATGGGGAAAGTTTGTTTTGCGGACTTCCTAAACCTGATAAAATACCAGTCCCAATTCGGTAAACGAAACGGCTACCTATTTTCTTTATTTATATTATATTTATATTTGTGTGCCTGTAACTGTCAAAATAACTATAAATTACTGAGAAAGATAAAAGAAATAATGTTCGAAATGAATTCTACATGAACAATAATTATTTGTGCAATGTGAGGCTGCTGCACGTGTGCAATTTCTGCTTGTATACTTTAGTTTTGTAGTTAATTATAATAATTTTGCAACGTCTTTTCTAAATATATAACACCTACATATGTTACATCTTGCTATATGGAATAGGATGCTCAATGGAATTTGCTCATGGGGAAAGTTTGCTTTGTGGACTCTTTAACCCTGATAAAATACGGGCCCTAATTCGATAAAAGGCGTTCTATTTCACCTATTTATTTTTACTTTTACTTGTATTTTTCTTGTGGCTCAAAACGAAAGATTTCGTTTGTTTAATTTTATTATTCTTGTATTGCAGTGCTCATAGGACCTTGTCATATTTTCATAGTGATGCTTCAAACAGTGTCCAAGTAGATTTAAAGGAACTTTATCGGATTATATATTATTGTCATTGTTCGCATATTGAAGAAAATGGTTGATCGTGTTTATGTTAAACCAACAATTTTAAATAATGCAGAAAACTGTTTATCTCTTGTTAAGTTTGGACCTCAGTATCACCCATTTTTTTTTTTTGTCACCTTTGTTATTTGTTTCCACATAAACGTTATAGGGAGGACTGTGATATCTGAAAAAAATTGACTCAAATTTAATGTTATAAGTGCATTTTTAAATATCCATAAAATATTCACAACATATGACTAAATTTTGCTATCGTCATCATGTTCTTGGGAAAAAATGGTTTAGTTGGGGGTTTTATTCGAAAATCAAGAGGTTACGTTTTTGAAAATGGCTGTCCTCTTACATTTAATCCTTTTGCAATACATGTATATAATTTAAAGAAGGGACAATTTTCTCCATTTTTAAACGAAACCATTATTCTCTTGTGTTATTTTTAATGAAAATGTCCATACACTTATCAATGCCTATTTTATAGATCACGTATATATGTTTACAACCAGTGACTTATATAATGAAGTTATAAACGACGACGACAACATAATTAAACCAAGAATGTGTTTATTTTCTACAATTTAAGCCCAAAAATCAGTTCAGTCAGTGCATTTAGCGGACCAATGTGCCTAAATAAGGATAAATTTGTTTTGCTTTGTTGTTGGCAAGAATGTTAATTGTTATTACCTGAAACGGTTCCGTAAAATGTTATTAATTGATGTCCTACTTCAATGGGAAAAGTGAAGCACAACATCATACTCGTCGTTACATAATACTTTATTCGGGTAATCCTCTGTGACGTCGGTATCTATTTTTAGCAGAAATCTCCATCGTCCTTATTTATCAGGTAATGTTGTACGCCAGAGCGTCGACTTCATGATACAGCTAGTATCGGGTCCAATACCAAGTCGGGACCACGACTACCAAATACAGTAATCGGAACGCCTCGGATAAATCGTCGAGAAGACGAAACTATCCGAGGAGTTCAAATTGACGGGTGCAAGCTAACATTGTCTTCGTTATTCAATGCCTGGCTTTCTCTTATTGTTTTTATTTTATTGCTCCAACACAATTTTGATCATATTGGCGACGTCCAGCTGATTATTTGTGGACAAAAATGTCAGACTTACGTCTGGGTAGAACCACAGGCGCAAATCCTACCCACGTGAAAATTCTCGCCCCGAGCGGGATTCGAACACACGTGGTGAGAGGCTAAGGTGTTACAAGTCGGCGACTCTAACCGCTCGGCCAGGGGCGCCATTTGGCTGACCAGATGCCATGATACTGTAATCTCGCCTCTTGTGTCAAATGTTTCAGTGTTTGCTAAAAAAGTAAAAGCAGCGTTATACCTTAAATTGTTCAACAATATAATACTTCAATAATACAATATATTACTTCGACAATGTCATTTAAAATTATGCTTTAAATACACCAGATCATACAAACAGACAAAGGTACCGTTTTATTTTATCAATTAACTAAATATCCATTTAAGAATAAATAATAAACATGCTTATTTTCATTTTTATTCTGGATTAGTTGCTGCAGTAATAATGATCAAAGAGAAAAGAAAATCTTTTTGGCACAACTGGTGTTTGGTATTTCCCTTTTTAAGTTTAAAAGCTGCTGCTGCCAATGCTTTAAGCTTTTGTTTGTTTGTTGTTGTTTTGGTGTTGTTGTTGTTTGTTTGTTTTTTGGTGGGGCGGGTGGGGGTGGGGGGGGGGGAGTCGAAGGATACAGTTGAACCGGAGACGTTGTATAAGACTTGCTAAACCTTAAAGATTAAACAGCCATGATATGAACAGATAAATTATTTATATATTTCTATTTATTTTGTATTTAAGTGAATGTGTACGTACAATTGGCTCTCTTGCATTCACACATATAAATATGCCATATGTTATCATGTGATGTACAGCAGTAGGTATAAGCCAACGCGTGCAAAGTATAGAAATACACATCCTACGCTGTTACGTATGTTTGTTATTCAGTTAGTGGCAACAGATGCGCGACAGTACACATGTTAAGAATGACAGGTATGCGGTCACATGTTGCGGGGAAATGAATTACACCTACCCATCATTATGACGTCAGCTGTTTGTAAATATTGAAAGATCGCATAATCGATCATGACTAATGACAACTAATTTGTGATTGATTTCATGTCTGATTGAGCAGATAATCCTTTATTAAGAAATGTAATTGCACTTGTTTGTTTTTATCTTATTAACCCAGTTTAAAGCATTCTCCTTTTTTAGACTGACAATTTTTGAGGAATAAAAAATATGTGTATAACATGAATATGATTTTGCCTACTACATGTAATAGTCTGAAGTTTTAAGAACTTTATCCAGGCAGCATTTCACGAGAGAAAATGCATAATACATGTAACGAGATATTTTAATAAGAATATAGATAGTTTCCACATCAGTGCAGATCCCTGATCTTGGCAGCCATCTTTGATGGCAACATCAGGGGATTTTCAGATGAATTGTTTAGAAGCGTAAATTTTATTTTCATGTTAATTTCTTCATTTGTGGTCCAAAAATAAAAAAGCTGTACACCAATGGAAAGCTCTTGAAATTCATATTTTAGAATGCAATATTTTTAAATTGATAAATGCACAAAGAATTAATACGCATAAATAAATCCTTAAATAAAATGAACAGTGTATCTTTTTTGGTTGTGTTTTTTACCTTTTAAACTATCAAAATACAGTTTTGATATTTAAAATACTTCATAACAGCTGTAAATTTTATATAAAAATCAGCACATATTTCCAGATTTTGGCCTGCATTAGCTTTTGCCTCAAAAGATGGCTGCCTCAATCTGTCTTTTCAGTGCCTATGACATCACATGGAAACTATCTATTAATAAATTGTATGCGGACCCTTTTCTAACTTTGGCGGAGAGAGTAGCTTTTTATGTATTTCTTAATTGTCACAAAATACTTAAAAGGTTAATGCGACGTCTACGTACAGTTTAGGGGAAAAAGAACAAACAAAACAGGGATGATATCTGTTTTGCCTTAGTGACAGTTTGTTACATCAATAAAATGGACACATGTTTTGACATATGCATGACAGAATATCAAGGTGACAGAGTTTCGTCAACGAGCGTTCAAAGAATGTCATTTGTGTGCATTTTACATACCATGTACTGCAAAACTATCTCAAATTTTGACAGTGCGAGGAAGCTAATACGTACACAATTAAGTCATTGTTGATTGCCAATGTTTCACTCATCAATAATTCCTCACATCATTTCCTTGTTGTCACACTGCATGTCTTTATTAAACGAGGAAGTATGCGATTTAAGCTGTCTCTTTCGCGTCACTGCAGTCTTCGGGCAGTTCCGATTTTCCACGTAAACCAGCGGTATGTCTTCGGTCGTTTCCGGGTTCCTATGCGTTGTCTTTGCTGGTTTCCCGGTCAACTGGAGGAAGTAGATAGTTTTCCAACGCTCGGATCAAGGGAACCAGTAAAGTAATTGAACACTTCAGTGTTGTTGTGTTGTTGTTTTCTTGCCTTTTCTTGGGGTTGCTGACATTTGCTTCCTTGTAGTCAGGGTGGGAAAATATTATTGAGACTAAACGGTTATTTTTAACTGTTAAGAGAACAGTTCTGATTTCTAGCAAAGTTGCTCTTTCCTCCGAAACATTCGATTTACTGTAAATAAGTCTAAATATTTCTTTCAAAAAGACATGCATTAATGTTTTGTTTTTGTTTTTGAGTAAAGAAACTAAACACACTGAACTATTGAAAATTCAACTTTATACAATAAAGCTTATTTTCTAAGCACCTTCTTACCATACCCAAAAAGAAATATCAACAACAACAACAAACAAAACGATATATTTATTGTCAGACTTTTGATATTTTAAATAAAAAAAGAAAGATGTTATCACGCAAATTGTATGCAATAACATAAATGTCTAGTTATCAAACTTTGTAAACTTAATCAAACAAGGGAGCGGATAGGACTTAAATCTTGAACTGTTTTATTTGAATAACTTTATTTGCAGCCTCTGCTTATGTTGTGTCTCTTCTCGAAATAATAATATTATACATTTTTCTATTTCAGTCTTTAATATCAAATGTAATTGATTGAATACAGATCTTCAATTAAAAATCACTTCAAAAAAAAAAAAAAAAAAAAAAAGAAAAAAAAAAGAAAGGCAAAATATATTTTTTAAATTTTATGTTTTTTAGTTGAAAACGACTTTTTCTAATTTTCTTATTTTCAGTTTCACAACCTACGCTGTTGTATGAAAACAATGAATTGTACGATTAGGGAATATAAATAATATTAATATACATGCAGATGATATCATTCACAATATGTTTCTGCCCCAACCTCCACCCCCACCCTACTCACCCCTGTTCGCCTTTTCTTGTTGGAATCTGTATACGATTGTAGAAGATCCATTAACGTGACTAATACTCCCAGTTGACCGCAAGGCGATTGGTTTAGCGGTGGTTTGACGTCATCAACAGGACAAATCTTTTATGTTCATGTTATATCTAGAAAGGACATCAAACAATCACATAAACAAGTCCTTCCTAAGCAATTCAGAGTTACTTACCATTGTACAGTCTATGGCCCAGCCTTTGAAGCTACCCTGCCGTGTGCCTTTAAATAAACTCTGAATTTTGAAATAAAAATTTGCAATAATATCGGAGTTGAGATATAAAAAAATAGGAAAACAAAATGGGATAACAATAAAGTCCAGATATGAACAGATAATCACTAATCACTACACTACATATGTTTATTGAACTGTTATTGGACACACTGCATAAAATTGTAAATAGACAATTATTATAATATATAAAAAGGCTGCATTGTAAAATAGTACGATGTTCTAAATTGTTTCAAAACTTCAGATATTTAAAAAAAAAAGCAGCCGAAGGACGTCGGCAATCCTTAATGTAGACACTCGTGTATTTGTTCTTCTATGATTATGTTATTTTCTACACTGTCTGTTATTTTACACTGTATGGCTACATTATTGTTAATATTTTATGCCAATAGAATTTGTTCTGTTCTGTTCAAATTACCAACAACAGAACAGAACAGAACATATTTTTATTCAGATTTGTACATATGTACATCATCGTTTTGGAATAACAATGTAAAATCTAGTATCCGGTTTCTTACTATCATAAAAGTCTGAAATACAAATGACACTATTTCCAGCTGCGCATGTAATAATTTCATTATAATAAATATAAAGAATATAAGAAACAGCAATAGAGAATAAACTTTATGTATTAAGTACACACATTGTCCTTCTAAGTGAGATTGCCTTCTTGATAAATAGAGCGAGATTGGTAAGTATGGTTTTATCTTTCGAATCAAATAGCAAACACATTTTATATACGGATGGTCTACTATACATAGTTGGATTAAGGTACCTTCTTCTTAATTCATTGTAAATTGGACATATACAAATAAAATGAAAAACGTCTTCAATATCTCTATTATTGCATAACAAACAACATCTACTGTCTCTAGAAACAGGGTTTCTTGAGAAGCGTTCCGTGTGGATTCTTAAGGAATGTGCAGAGATTCTCATTTTTGTAATAAAATGTCTTAAGTCATTTGGTACAATATCTAAGTAACATAACTGCATAACAGAACAACATTTTTTTTTCATTACTTGAACATACAGTTTATCGTTATAATAAAGCGATAAAAGTTGTTCACATGCACATAATACATGCGAGAGTGAACATACATGTACACAAACAAATCATGAAATCTTACACGAATAAACAACAGCTGATAAAATGATAAATTAACAATAAAGACCAAATATGACAAGACAAATGCCAACAGAATTTAACAAATATAAAAAAAAGAAAAATGCCAACATAATAAGATGACAATGAAGACCAAATACGGCCAGAAAAAAAATTGCCAACAAAATCTGTAACAGTGAAGACCAACCTCGTCAAAAGATAAAGCGATAGAAAACCTTTTCTTGGTTTGGGATGGTATGTTTCTTCAAAAGATAATTCAAACATTATTTTGACAAATTTAAGTTTAAAAATAAAATGTTTAAAAGTTTTTTTACAGAATAAACAGACACTGTCGTTGCAAGAGTCGCGGTCTTTTAAATCCTTTCTACATGGATCTGAAATAGAAGCAACAAGCCTAATAAAATTAATGTAAATGTTCTTGAGAAAGCCGACCACCTCAATGTCAGTAAGTCTGTGGTTCTACACAGACAATGATAATATTTCATATTTTACTTAATGAAAACGACAAAACCCTAATTATTTGCGTTTGTTTAAAAAAATCGTCACGCGGATTTTGACGTGTTTTAATTTTTTGTAGCTTGGACAGGTTTGGAACAGAATATTACTGGTCTTCAGTTACCGCGCTAAAGTGCTTGCTTTTTGTGTATCGTACAATGTACAAACAAAAAAATACTGATGCGCAGTTACATTTACTTCCTTAAATAAGCTTGTCAAAATCGTATCGAAAATCCGTTTTATGAATTATATATAAAATTGTTTACTTTGTGTATACATTAGAAGATATTGAATAAAAGCTGTTATTTAAAAGACCCCCGTCTCGCCATCGTTGTTATTTATCCAATCACGTGTACAAGTCACTGTTAAAATAATATGAGTCACTGTATACCGTCACGCGATCGATATAAACAAACGTAAATAAATAGATCAATTGAGGTTTTCTCCACCCACCTCTATTTTCGCTGAAGCGTAACTTTGTCACGATTTTAGACTAAGACCTTTTAACAGTAAAAATAAACTGTAAAGACACAAAAGGGTACATGTTAAATAAAGCATGGACTAATTTATACTTATATCGCCCAGATAAGATATTGAAATCTTGCCAATACAAATCCGCTTAAGTAGATTGCGAAATATAGTGGATGACGCACGGTCTATTATTAACCGTCGGGAAATTGGCAAGCAGTATGAGATCACGCGGGGTTTTCCATAGATATGCAAATGAGCCTCACACGATCAGGCGTAAAATCGAGGGTTGTGTGCGGATGTTGCTTTTATGGCTTTTATTATCGATTACAAATTGTTTATGTTTGTTTGTTGTTGTTTTTTATGAATGTGCCCGATATGTACGCTGATGTGTATATATGTATCGTATGGTAATGATGATAGTACTTCTATAACCAATATCGACTTAGCTATCAATTGGCATGATATTGAACTTTATTCTTGTGATTTCGTAGAGCTGAAACAAAGTTTCCGAACTTTGGGCAAAATCCTTTCGTCATATTGTAATAACATGCCACTTCTCAATCTGTATTAATGCCTGTGTTGGCTCTAAATTGAGTTTTAATTAAACAACATATCTACCGCTAATGAATTTTAACAATTACTTAATTTCCCTTAATGGCAACACTCATCGACGGGCAACAACACTACGTTATGACACTCACGTGAGTTAATAGGGTATTCATATTTAAATAGTGATAATAATGTTACAGTTGATAGCAATGCTACTGCTACTGCTACTACTGCTGCTACTACTACCACTACTGCTGCTGCTGCTACTAATACTACAACGTCTACTACAACTACTATTACTACTACTACTACTACTACTTCTACTACTACTACTACTACTACCACTACTGCTGCTGCTGCTACTAATACTACAACGTCTACTACAACTACTATTACTACTACTACTACCACTACCACTACCACTACCACTACTACACTACTACTACTACTACTACTACTACTACTTCTACTACTACTACTACTATTACTACCACTACCACTACTACCACCACCACCACCACCACTACTACTACTATAATGTTATACTCGTAAGGACATGTATCGTGGCGCCCTTTGTGCATCTTCTCATATTCGTCTTGATTCGAAATACATCGCAGCGACAATTTTATGGTTATTATTGAGATGTCCAGCTATAACGTGCATAAAACACTTTAGACAGTACACAAAACTTGACTGAAAGAAACAGTGTCTCTTCGTGACGTAATATTCTTACTGGGCCTTCAAACCACAATAGAGATATTTCATTAATAATTAATAATTACCCCCCTCCTTAACATTATCTACACATTGTTTTAGTTTGTGAGTATGAGTATGAAATTTGGATTTTTAAATATGCCTAAACACTACTAACGCAAAACAGAACAACCCGGCCCACGTCAACTAATTAACAAATTATCGAAGTTATCGAATATAATGTCCTACAAACACAACAGTATACTTTCTGTATGCTCCTATACAACATTGTGTAAACCATTGTATAACACATTTCTCGTGACCGGATCAATCAACACAGCACGAAGTCCTTGATTGTGTCTTGAAAAGCTCTTTTGTAAGCAATGACTTGAAAAAGGGGGAGCTTCTTGAACAATTAAACACAGGCGAGTCCCCCACCCCGACTCAATAAACGCCTACGTTATGTCCATATAAGGTATACAGGCGTTAGGGATTGTCGGTGTGTCCCGTAAAATGGGCCGCAGGGCAAAAGTCGCAGATGTTGTGAAAGATATGTCGGGCTGAATGTATAATGACTTAATCCCTTATCACGCTACATTTATCGTAGGTACTACAAAAAAACTTAAGTTTTGTCGCTAACAACGGCATACAGAAATCCTGGTGCTAGAGACTGTAGCTAATAATGTAGATCAGACAGCTTCTATCGGTGGGTTGGTTGATCTTAATATACACTTTTTGCATACGATCAATTCGTGCTCACCAGGGTAAGAACACCGGTGTCTACTTCTAACAATGCTGATGTAAGATGACACCGGGTAATATAACAGGTTAATATTTCTAAGTTCTACAATCGTCTAACCCCTCCCACAATAGTATAACATATAAAACCAATCGTTTCATTGATCTATTTTGACCCCTGACACTCCATTGGTTAGACTATTTTGCTGTTAAGGTAATGCCGACGAAGACACATTTATATGATTGTGGATTAATGATATTTATAAGTCGAATTTAACTTTTTGTAAGTAAAAGTAAATGAGAGGTTGTATACCTCTTTTACTTGTAACATGGCGATGCCAGACTTTGGTACTCGCATTCGGCATCTTTTTATACGTTTTTTTTTTTTTTTTTTTTTTTTTTAAAATAATCAATTTTTAAATATTCCATTTATTGTATATCTAGTTCGCAAAATGTGTCTTTTATGGTTGCGATGCTATTTGAATTGCCATAATATACCGAATTTTATTTGGATAAAAAATGCAATAAAACTATAAAAAGATTACACCTGTAAAATGAGTATTTATAAAGCGAAAAATCGTCTGTTTCACCCATGTTGACGTGGTTTTCTTCGAGAAAAGTCTCGGTCCTCGAAAAATAACATAAAAAACAAAGTAAATGAAAGGATGCACCTACACTTGAAGAGTATCAAAATTAGAATAAAATGCTTCAAAATTGGGGCTTGAGGGTTCGAATCATGGTATGGGCACGCACGGACACCTCCCCCCGCCCTCTTTTTTCACTTTGACATTTTTTCTACATCACTCTACCTAATGAAGAATTAAAAAATGCATTTTTTTGTTTTATAATTTTTGCTAAAATTGATTACAAATTTACAACATGATACATTCAAAGGCCTAAAATATGTAGTTAGATTATTTTATATATTGCAGTATCAACCAAAATACTTCACAGAACATGTTGGGCAACTCTGAAATAAATCGTTTGGCTACCAAGAGCTCATTGATTTTTTTATAATAGTCAACAGTCAGCAGAAAAAAGGAAAATCAGCCAATTACAATTAATTGCATATTTGGGATAGTTTGAGTCAAACCAATCAAGTAAAACGTTTCTTTGGTCTTTCTATAGACATAATTTGTTTCCAAACGATACTCAATAGCTAAACACTTCTCCTGAAGAGGATATAACATAATATTTGTAGTTTTCTTATTTCTAAAAGGAAGACACTTAACATATCTATTTTAGCAGAAAAAAATAACAACACACAAACATAAATTCATAACTGGATGGAGAATTTTCTTAAAATTTGGCATACAAGTCAACATTAAAGTATATAACACATTAGTTGTGTTAACTTTCAAATTATGTATATTGTATATAATGCATGCTTTACCTTGAGATCAAGTCCACGGTGTAAGAAATATTGGCCAATACCGTTAGTTTGATTCCCGTCATCAAGATTTAATTCTAACTTGTTACACTGATCTCAGGCAAAAAAGTGGTTAAAGTCACTGAATTTTTTAGAAATATCGCAGCGGCACGACATGATAGCGACATCCAGCTTGTTTGGTTGAGAAAGCCTCTGATCTGGGTAGAACCACCGCCGTACAGCAGATCAGCCGGAAGACACTTACTGCACGTCCTTCGCACAGACCGGTACTCGAACCCTAAACTGTGAGAGGCCTTAGACTCAGGAGCGTTACAAGTCCTCTACTCCACCGTCCGATCACGGGCGTCCCTTCGTGCCCATCAATCGTTCGCTGATAGGTTCGAGTCAAAGTCGGTCTGAAAACTTTCTTTGAAGGGGGGGGGGGGGGGGGGGGGGTGTGTCTTGGGTAGGAGGTTCTACCAAGATATACAGATTCCTCTGGGGTTGTCTTCCCTTGAAGGAACTAATGACCATGGTAATGTCTGTGCGATTAATATAAAGATGTCATACAATGACAAAGAAATAATAACGCCGAGATGCATAATGTAAATAACTAGTGCTCATACGTATATAAACATGTACGACCTATAAACGTGTGTATGTCTTTTGTTTACACAAACTCCATAACTTATCTTAGGATGTATGTATATCAATTTATACTTGAGTAACTTATCATTATGGAAACAATACTTTATAAAGACAGATGTTACCAAGTGAATATACATGTACTTATTAATGGTACTCAACACCGAAACTGGATCTCTGTCAGGGAATTGTACTGTAGATATAACTTCCCAGTACTATAATCGCATGAACTTGTTTCCTAGTGGATTTTAAACCAGTAGATTATACTAAAATAAATACCCGTGTATTACTATTACCAATCAACGCCTTTGCTTATTTACATGTATTGATTGAATGAATCTATGTGATTAACATTACGGCCTTTTGCTTTGCTATTTTCTTTTCATGTACATGTCAGCTTCATATATAAGCATTATGTTGTATACTGAATGTTTCTGATCGTTTTATTTTTTAAGCTAAAATTATTTGGTTAGGCATATTTTTTAGTTGTTTAAATTGTTTAAGCATGTTTATAAAGTTTAATTATTTAATTGATAAAATACTTATAATTATATATATGAAGGACGTGACAATTAATTGCAACTATACATACTTGTATTTAAAATAGTAATTAAATTGTCCACTCAAGGAACACTTAAGTTAAAATCAGACATTATTATTAAAACAAGCATTTTTATATTAAGGGTTATTATAAAAAATGATTAAGAGGAGTCGGATTTTATCCTGTATTAACATTAATTTGGTAACAGTAATAAATACTATGCCCTTATTATAATAAATCTACAATTAAACTTTTTTTACACTTTTTATAAGGAGTCATTGTTATCAAATCTGTCTGTTAGTCATGAATTAGTTTGTAAGTTTATATTACATATTACACGTTTACATTTTACAACTTGTCTGGTTGATGATGTTACAGTACAAGTAATTGTACAATGTAAACCAGAAACCAAGATTGTCAATTAACAGTTTAAATTACAACTTAAAAGATTGACAGTACCATTTTAAAAGGTTTAAAGTATAGTAAGAAAGACTGAGAGGGAAAAAAGAGAAGACATATTGAGAGGAAGGGAAGCAAGACGGCAAAGAAAACAGGAAACACTAGTTCAGTTTAAACTGATCAGTGTTTACATATTAATAAGCTTTTGATTCATACCAAGTTAGCTTGACAGATATTTGTGTGGATGATTTAGACCAAGTTAGCTTGACAGATATTTGTGTGGATGATTTAAACCAAGTTAGCTTGACAGATATTTATTTGTGTGGATGATTTAAACCAAGTTAGCTTGATAGATATTTATTTGTGTGGATGATTTAAACCAAGTTAGCTTGACAGATATTTGTGTGGATGATTTAAACCAAGTTAGCTTGACAGATATTTGTGTGGATGATTTAAACCAAGTTAGCTTGACAGATATTTGTGTGGATGATTTAAACCAAGTTAGCTTGACAGATATTTGTGTGGTGATTTAAACCAAGTTAGCTTGACAGATATTTGTGTGGATGATTTAAACCAAGTCAGCTTGACAGATTTTTGTGTGGATGATTTAAACCAAGTTAGCTTGACAGATTTTTGAGTGGATGATTTAAACCAAGTTAGCTTGACAGATATTTGTGTGGATGATTTAAACCAAGTTAGCTTGACAGATATTTGTGTGGATGATTTAAACCAAGTTAGCTTGACAGATATTTATTTGTGTGGATGATTTAAACCAAGTTAGCTTGACAGATATTTGTGTGGATGATTTAAACCAAGTTAGCTTGATAGATATTTGTGTTGATGAATTAAACCAGTTAGCTTGAAAGATATTTATATGGATAAACACCTTCAAGATGCCATACTAGTAAAGCACTTGATACACAGGTACAACCTCCTAGCTATAACATTATTTCTAAAGGTGTATTTGTATTTACATAAAGTATCAATTCCGCACTGCAAAATGGGCATCTTGCCAAGGTTTTGGTTTCTCAACCAAAGGGGAACAACTCTAGACAAAACATCATGTAAAGTTGAGATTTTTTTTTATTTTTCATTATTTAAAAAACCGTAATAAATAATAATATACAGAACATATTTCAATAACAAAACAACATATACATATCAATAAGCACCAAGCTTTCTTAAAAATGATTCACAAATGAAATCTGTAATGGAATAAATGAATGATCATTTGAAATGAAAATAAATGAATAAGGAGCATGATACACAGACACAAACCAAGCATTCAACATAAATAATTAAATTTGATTCATTTCACCCAAAATAAATGGGCTACTGCGTGTCACTGCATACTAGATACTGTCTGGCGGATTTGCTCGTTTATAACAGTAACATAGTAACATTTGAGGTAAACAAAAAATTACTTCATATGGAATAAGCTATTATAACTGACAGAATAAAAACTGAAATAGAAAAGCCTAGATGGAAAGCACTGACTTGCTGAAGTGTAGACAACAATAATAAAACATGCTTACATCTTCTTTTTTCTCAAAATAAAAAGTCCATTTTAACGGTTGAAATATCCAGATCATTTAAATTATTTTAAAGTCCTAAAACTGAGAATTTTAACACTAGAATGTAATACTCTGAGACATCATAATTTGACAGCCACTACCAACATGTTCAATAATTGTCTTCTTTAATTTACACACTTCGTCTCTTAATTTTGCTGCCTGCGTCGAAAGTTCATTATTTTGTCCCTTAAGATCTGACACTTTGTCTTCGAGTCGAGCGATTCGCTCCAACTTTCTGGTTCGACACTTTCTGGCGGCGACACGGTTTCGAGCCCGTTTCCTTTCAAGTTTGATTACTTCCTGATTAGCCATGTCAATCGGTGAAGGAGGTGGTGAATTTAGTCCACATGGCACAGTTTGGGGTTCTTCTTTGACTGACACCATAAGAGACCCGTTTCCACTGAGGATGGATTTTGAAGGGAGTCCATTATGCAATAAGCCGCCTGGTAATGATGTTGTTGTGTAAAACTTTTTAGAGTCCATGGCTTCTGCGGTACTAAGAACTGTATCTGGAATGGATGAGGAGGAGGAGGAGCCGGAGGTTGGTTGTGAGTGTAACTCCGCCAAGGCCGCCACAAATCCCTGAGCATAGGCCTCTTGCTCGTCGGTAACAAATTTTGGGAACAGAATCTGTGTCGGCGTCGGTGTTGTCGTTACCATGCCATTAGCCTGTATGATCATTTTTTCGAGTTCTGGTGAAGCCAATTTCAACATGTTAAGATCCGGCGATTGTAGAAGAGCGGCTTGTACTTTCTGCTTTTTAGAATTAAACATTCCGCCATTAAAATCCAATGTCATTGCACGTTTCATGCTGTTGAGTTTACTGCCAAACGAGCTATCCGAGCCCGAGCCGTCGTCGTTGTACAATGTCGTTTCCATTGTGCGGTGTTTGAATTTAGAAGCCACTTTTACGTTTGGTATGACCCGATTACACGTGTGTTTACTTCCCAATTTTCGGTTAGTGCTGACTCACAATGTTTCTCGTTTGCGATGTCAGTCCAGAAAACTATTTTCAATCCCGATGAGTAAGATGGTGGCAATGACTCATGTGGGTTTCTCTCCGAGTTGTGATATCTTTGTGCGCACAGCGTAGACTAACTGTTCACAACCGAGCGAGGTGCTTTATACAAAATGACTCACAAACCTAAAAATAGAATGACATCACATGTTGAGCATTTGATTGGCTATGGTAATCTACTTTTTGCACGTGACTTACACCAGCGCCGCTTATTCGCTCGGAAATGGTGAATTGTGGGATATGTGTACTTCCTTATATGGAATATCTATTTTTACATTTGACGTCAGTCGAGCTATTTTTAGGTAACAGGGAATTTCTTGGCGGAACAAAATGTCAGACGACCTGTAACGATCTAGAGCATGTGTTTATGTATTTGTTATTTTTCACGTTGCCATAATGCATGAGTCAAAAGAGACAACAGCAATGTATGTAAAACTGTTGAAAACAATATTTTCATAACTTTGGCTTGTGGTTGTTCAGTTTAAAAGGTTGTATGAAAAAAATCAACAGTACTGTACAGTAAACAAATCAAGCCTGTCACTGTAGTGTCAAGTTCAGGCCAAGTTTCTCTAAAGCACTGTCAATGTGCTTGAGCTTGTGATTATTTTAATGTTTGTAATCTATGTATGTAAAAAGTTATTGATAATCTGTTTTTTATGTCTGTATAGTAGCGAGTGATATGTAAACCCCACTGTTATTTTTCAAACCACCCATTGTAGAACAATGTCGACTGTCCCCACCCGAAGGCTAAAGCCCATCATTCTTTCTGTCTCATTTGATGAAAAGTTGAGTTCTTCCTTCCTGGATGCCGTCAACACTCAGTTTATGTTAAGCATATATCTACAGCTGTCAATTATATGAATAACTTATTCATACAGGCTTTAAATTGTGTTTTAAATTAAAAAGTTAACAATTTTTTCGACAAATTAAACTATTCTCCTTAACCTCACACAATCTTATATTTTTGGTACATATACTATAGATATCTTTGTTTTACTCTTTCACTCATATTTTTAATTTTCTACTTTTGTTTATATCATATCCCTTTCAACCATACTTAATATTTACATTTTTATCAACCAAAGTTTGTATTTGCAGTATATTTGTCTCTTACAAAATCATATTTTTATGGCATTTATGTGTCATATGATTTCATATTTGTGATTAAATGACTTATTACTTCTTTATCTTTTTACTTATTGTAAAAATTCTTGCTTCTTATACTGATAACCATATTGCTCCCATATATCCAACATCTAAATAGTAACACTTCCATGTACTGTATAATAGCCATTTTACATCTATCTTATAGGAGTGTAAAATGGAATTCCTCTTTTGCTATAAATAGACGTGTAATGCTGTGACGTAGAATCATGTGAGTAGCCCAATTACATATACCCTCCCCATTTTGTCTCTGTGTGTTCCTTACACATGTATAACTTAAACATCAACAATGAAGATAACATAAGTATCAAATTGATGCAATTTTATTTTACTCTCATACTGTTTTCTAAACAATGATTTATTTGCTTGTCAGGGTTTTAAATTATTATTTATATATCCTCCTCCAACTTAAATCATAATTTAATTCATTATAAAAATTAAATTAAAAGTCTAATTTTTTTATCAACTGTAGAGAACAAATTAACTTTGACTAATCAGGACTTTTTGGATACTTGGAGAAGATTTCAAAGGAATTGTCTCTTGTCCCCTAAAGGCAGTATCCCACAGTTTGGATAATAAATATTTTCATTTAACTTCATACTAAACCATTGTTACCTGAACAGATCACACAAAATGCTGTTTATTGATGTCCACACCTGTCTGAAAAGTGAACCATAATGTCACAATCGTCATTTCAAACATGTATTTTCTATCTGAGCCACGCTGTGCAGTTAGCTATTTTTAAACTAAGAAAACCATGTGACCACTTGCGTTTTAGCTTATCTACATCATCTGCTGTGATGTTGATGTCAGTTTTTAGCAGGAATCCCAATCGTTCTTATTTATAGGTTTGAAAAGAATGACTATTTACCTACTCAAAAATTGAGATATTGTTGTAAATCATCAAAGCTTAAACTAAAGTTATGTTTTTTTTTCTGCAGATATTATTCTCAAATACCCCAAACAGATGTCACATATTGTTACATATATTAGATAATAAGCAAACTGTATTAGCTATAAGCAAATTGTTGGATACCACCTTTAAAAGAGCATTTTAACAAATAATAGCTGATGAAAGCAATAATTTTGTTGGCGCAATCAACTTCTATAGTACAGGACTTATATAAAGTGACTCTTTTAGATTTTGCCAAAATGACTTTTAAAAAAAAAATTCTCATCATTTCATGGTATTGTACTGATTGTATATAATAAAATAGGATAACAGATAACAAATATAGCAAGGACCCTAAATAAGTGATGATGTCTACTGGTACTTTAAGTAACATTTTTCAATCCAGCCTTGTATTTTTCTTCATATAGAGGCAACATTAAAGTTAAAAATTAAGTTAAAACTGCCATTGATTTGAAATATGTATCTCTGTTCAATCTAAGGTTACAAATTGTAGAGAAATATCTCCCTTGCTTGTGGTTCTACTTTCCACAAGCATAATGGCAGGAAAACCTCAGGTACTGAAATCTCTGAGTTGAGTCCCTGACCACCGATGTGAGGGACAATGAGACTAGATGGTATCATTTTCAGGTTTTCATGGTATGCTATTACATTAAAAAGGGTACTGTATCTCCTTGCAGTGAAGACCAACAACAACTGAACTGAACAGCAACTGGTGCGATAAAATACCCCAGGGTCACACAAAGAAACTTATGTTTGACAATTCATGCAGCAACATTGTTTCTTTATTGTATACTATGTCATGGAATTCAATCTTTGTGAACATTTTTACTTTGTGACATGAACTTGTCACATTTCAAACAATTGCATTTTTTGGCCTATCTTCTAAAATGTGTAAAGCGTGGGATTTTTTAGGCATTGATTCAGAATGTGGTGTACATTGATCATGTATTGTTTCTGGTCATATATGAATTGATGTTAAAATAACGTACAATTAAGTTGTATGAATTACTAAATGGAATTTCACCATTTGAGGCTCGATCTGATTCTGTTAACTCAATTAAAGGTGCTATGCAACAGTTTGGACCATAATATTTTTTCTTAAATAACCAAATAGGTCAATTTTACATGAAAATATCTTGAAAAATGCTGCTCACTGATTCCCTAGATCAGTGTGAACAGTGAAACACAAATCTGCGTTCCTCTTGCAAACGGATATTTCCTATCTGAGCCACGCTGCAGAGATAGCTATTTTTAACTAGAAAAACCACATGACAACTCACTTTTGTGGTTACGTTATATTGTCATCATTGGTTATCCACTCTGACGTTGGTATCTATTTTTAGCAGAGATCACACTCGTACATATTTATCGATTTGGAATAATTGAAATTTAGAGTGTTTTTTATAGAAATTTGTATTGTCTGACAATGTAGACAGTGTTCAAAATTGTCTTAAATTATACTAGAGTATGAGTTTATGAAGAAATGATGCCCTAATTCCCCAAAGCAGTGGTAAGGTACATGATTTTGATATAGGTAAACTGTAAGATACCACCTTTAACTTATAGCCTGCTAAGCACAAGATGGTCAGGCTTATACAAATAGCGTAGGTCCAGATCAGCCTACTCCCATTTGGATATGTCTGAACAAGGTCTGCACTATATTATGTAAAGTCTTAATCAATACTAGTTATAATGTCTAGTTAACTTTGCAATTAGTAGTTAGTTAATAACAGGCTTATTGTATTGTTAATTTAACTGTACCGGGATACGGCTTAAGTTACCTACCATGTTTAGATAATTTATATTTTGTGTTTCTGTACAATTTTACATAGTCAATTTAATATATTGATACAAAGTCATCTTAGCTGTCTAATTTTATTTTTGACCTACTTAGTCATATTGATGTTAGAAAGACATAATGTTTTTACAATTTATCTGAATGATTTTCATTATGAGAAATTGTATGTAAAATTACAAATACCACACACTGTACATGTTCAGATCAAAGAAAATTGGTGTATTGCCAGTAAATTTATTTCATTGTACTTTTGTACTTTTTTAAAAGTCTCATTTATTTCTTTAGTAATATTTACATCAAACATTAAATATCTTATTATCTAAACCCTCAATGGAGTTTCCAAAATATATATATATATATCATTGAATCCATAAAAAATAACTTATACTATATCTGTATATAACGTTAAAAGTTTTGCCTTATATTAAATCAAATAAATAAATAAACCTTGGTTATTTAGTATATCAATGATTGATTACCAGCAAGACAGATATAATGACATTCAGGTATCTGTCCCTGAGGCATATACAAGGGTAGAAATTATTTATCAATGATGTCATTTTAGGCTTAAATCCAGATTTATACTAATGAAGGTTTTTCCCTTTTTAAAACATCACTTGATGTCAAATTTGTTATCAGACTTAAATGGGCATTTGCACAAGTTGGTGACAAAAATTGGACTCTCCTAGAGTATTAAGAGTGGTGTGAGTTTAACTTGAAATAAATTAAACTGGCAGTTGTTATAATCAAGGCACAGAATAAAACAGACTTAGTGATACTTTTTCAATTTTCTTTCTCAAAAATATTTTTGTTTGTTTGACAAATGATCAGCAGAAACAACTTGCAACTTTCTAGTATGTTTGCATGTAGTTAAGTGATCATCCAATTTCCACGCTGGTCTCATGTGTATCAGAAAACAATAATCTCGAAAAGCGCATGTCAAGTCAATTCAAGATTTAAAAATTATAATTTTCATTTATTTTTATAATTTGTTCATAAAATTATGCTAAACAAAATGATTTGATTTTTTCGAAACATTTGAAACATGTTTTTGATGTAGACTAAAAAATGCATGATTTGCTCACTTGCTTTTTGGAATTAGCAGTGGTAACTGTAGGATAGAGTCCCATGACTGACATAGGTAGTATGTAAAACTTCTTAATGGTACTCATCTCATCTTTTTCTGCTATTTTAATTTTCCTAATACAGATGGGACAAATCAGTAGAGCGTCGGCTCCAGGTACGGGAGGCCCCGGGTTCGATCCCGGGCCGCGACATACTAAAGTCGTTAAAAATGGTAGTGGTATAGCTCCCTTGCTAACGCTCAAGCAAATATAAGGGTAGTTCCACGATTGGTTGGCCCGGTGTCAGGATAATGTGACTGAGTGTGGTATTATGCAAGGTGTTCACGGTATTCTATACACAGTGATGGCAGCATTATATCTGCTTCAAGTGGACACCGTCTCCAGATAACTGAAATACTGTTGGTGGGACGATAAACCCAATAAACAATAAACAAACAGATGGGACATTGGTAAAGAATCTTGAGTGTTTTCAGGAGCACTAAAATCTCAGAGGGGGTGGGGGGGCATTTATAAACAGCGATATCTGAGTGATCGCAATATAGCTAGATCGCAAACTTCTTCACCAAATATGGATTTTCATCTTGGTTATATTATTTTTGGTACATAATCAGGCCTATTTTATGCTGTTTTGGGGACTGAAATTTGGCCCCATTCACCTAATGAAAAAGAATATATTTTTCCCCAATTGCATCACAAAATTCCCATGCCAAAAATTGATTTTTGTTTTGAAAAATAAAGAAAAAAGTCTAGACGTCCCTTGGGACAGGTCAAACTAGAGGCACTCATAAGAATGTGATGTTCTAAAAAACAAACACTTTCGTAGATGGACATTGATGCCATTATTACAATCTACATGGAAACAGCTACCTTGTCATGTAATGTAACATGATAAATGAAAAAGTGGCCTGTAGTGTCTGGCAACAGAGATTGTGTTTTTAGCTCACCTGAGCACAACATGCTCAAGGGGAGGTTTTGCGATACCACTTCATTCGGCGTCCGTCATTCGCCGTTTGTCGGCAACATTTTAGCTTGTGAACACACTAGAGACCACAGTTTTTATCCAATCTTCATCAAACTTGGTCAGAATGTCTGCATGAAATCTTGGATTAGTTCATAACTGGGTCACGTGGGGTCAAAAAGTAGGTCACTAGGTCAAATATTAGAAAAAGCTTGTGAGCACACTAAAGGGCCATATTTATAGGTCAGTCTTCATCAAACTTGGTCAGAATGTTTGTCTACATGAAATCTTGACTGAGTTCATTATTGGATCATGTGGGGTCAAAAAGTAGGTCACTAGGTCAAATCTTAGAAAAGCTTGTGAACACACTAGAGGTCCCATTTATGACCCAATCTTCACCAAACTTGATCAGAATGTTTGCCTGCATGAAATCTTGGATGAGTTTATAACTGGGTCGCGTGGGGTCACAAAAAGTAGGTAACTAGGTAAAATTTTAGAAAAAGCTTGTGAACACACTAGAGACCACATTTATAGCCCAATCTTCACCAAGCTTGGTCAGAATGTTTGCATGAAATCTTGGACAAGATTATTATTTGATCATGTGGGGACAAAAAGTAGGTCACAAGGTCAAATCTTAGAAAGGCTTGTGAACACACTAGAGGCCCTATTTATGGCCCAATCTTTACCAAACTTGATCAGAATGTTTGCCTGCATGAAATCTTGACTGAGTTCATTATTGGATCATATGGGGTCAAAAAGTAGGTAACAAGGTAAAATCTTAGAAAAAGCTTGTGAGCACACTAGAGACCACATTTATAGGTCAAACTTCATCAAACTTGGTCAGAATGGTAAAATTCTAGAAAATGTTATCAACCCAGTGGCCGCACTAATGGTCCAATCTTCACCAAGATTTCTAAAGTAAATAACTCTTAATTACTTGATGCCAGATTTGAGCCTACTAAAAGCCTGTGTCATCAGGTGAGCGATTAAGGGCCATCATGGCCCTCTTGTTTGTTAATATTTTTTCATTAGTAAAATTTCCCCTATCTGAAAATTTTCCCCTCTTGAATGGATCTACCACCTTTCCCCTAAACCCCCAAAAAGACTGATAATTAAAAAAAAATCGTGTTCAGATGTCCATTTAATTACCTCAAATGTTAAATGGTATCAAATACCACCTTTGTTAAATTTTATTTTTTGGACATGATAATCTGTCCATATAATCAGGTCACATGATCTTGGCATGATACTATAATGAAGGCAGCACTATATAAAGTATCTGCTGTATGTGAACACTCTCACAAAAAACTTGTTTGATATTTGCCCAGCAAACATACATTAAAATGTCATTATTACTCTACCATTGTAGTAAAGCTTCATATTATTTACAAAACAAAGTTTTCACAGAGTTAAATATCTATAAAAAAAAACTGATGTGCAGTTTAAATTGACTAATTTTTTTTCTTCAAATTAATGTGTGGCCATAAATTGTGTATTTGTTATGGTGGTTTGGTATTTTAATATGTAGATCTTTGCATAGTGAGAATCCAGTTGTATTCATACTTACTCTTAACCTGTCAGTCACCACCTGACGTAGCTGAGACTACAAATAGGTTAATAAAGTAGATCCAGAACAACCAGCTAGGAGCCTTCTGATCAGAAACATGCACTTTTTTCTTCTAAGTCTATCATTGTGTCAAGTTACCATTGCATATATTTGACAGGAGATAACTTATTATTAGTATTTGTAAGTTGTTAAGTAGCTTTGAAGGGTTAACAGCACAGGTTAACTAGGTCATCTCAGGTGAGAGAGTTCTAATGCCCTGATAACCCAAGTTTTTTGGTTCCCACTCATTTTGTTCAATCCGTTGGCTTTAAAGGATCAGTCCTGAAAATAGGTTTGATAGCTGCCTGTCATCTCTTATCTTGCTCTTGGAATCTTATCATCTTTATTGCCATTTCATGGTCAAATATACGAAAAAGGTATTTTTTTGCCCATTTGTTACAGAGGATTTTCAAAAAGTAATTTGTCAGTTAAAGTTAATGAAGAGTGCTAATCCCTAATCTAAATCTAAAATCAATTTTTTGTAGCAAATTCCATACCAACTTTTACTTGCATTAACATATTAAGCAAATATCAACAGTTCTTTAACACTGAAATCTTTTGAAAAATCCCTCAATAACATGCTGTTTTTGTGTGAAATCTCAGTTGTTACAGGTATGGGTTGTTTTCCAACGAGAACAACAGTTTACTATCAAAGCAAAGATAATGACACTATTTGCTGCAGAGTGTCTAAAAAATTGTCTCATTACTCTGCATTTAGTTGCATTTTGCATATATAAATGTAACATGATAAGGTTTTACAAGAGAGAGTAAAGACAGATTGGGTGAAGGACAGATAGTAAGATAAAAAGATATTAATAAAAAAAAGAAAAGATGGAGCTAAGTAAATATTTTTATTAAAATCTTAAATACATCACCAACTTACTGATGATCTTAGGCATGGTGTCCAAATATTATTAGTGGAGAACAACCCAAGAGAAAGAGCATAGTTGTGCTGCAGGTTAGCTGGAATATCCACAAACGTGAAAGATCTTGGCTAGACTGGAACTTGAACCCACATGACGAGGGCTCTCTCTAACCACTTGGCCACAAGTGTCCCTGCCATCAGTGCTGCAGTTCACCAGTAATTCTACCCAATGATATATCTAGGCTATTTCCTTCACCAATAGTTGCACTTTGACCATAAATGTGTCGGTGCAATGTA
The DNA here is from genome assembly GCA_007844125.1 of Sinonovacula constricta. NCBI lineage: Eukaryota > Metazoa > Mollusca > Bivalvia > Cardiida > Solecurtidae > Sinonovacula > Sinonovacula constricta. Next base: position 15,874,837 of record CM017562.1, read on the forward strand.
ACAAAAACAAACAAACAAACAAACAAACAAGTGCCCCCTGAGTTTTAAAGTTAAGTGAGTGAGTGAGTGAGTGAGTGAGAGAGAGAGAGAGAGAGAGAGAGAGAGAGAGAGAGAGTGAGAGAGAGAGAGAGAGAGAGAGAGAGAGAGAGAGAGAGAGAGATTTAAAAAAAGAAGATATTTTTGTTATTTTTCTACTTCATCTTTAATTGCTTGTTTATATTCCATTTGCTTACACACAAATACATTTAATTAAGTCAACACCATAAATGTTAAATATTTCACAAAATATGTACTTGGAATATACAACAAAACGATAGTTATTTAACAACGCAAAGCATGTTTTGCTCACGTTGGTCAGGAAAACGGACAGCCGAAAACAAACACCACACATCAAATTGTTCAGGTGTGTCTACAGGATTGCTTGCTATATTGAGAAGCCTAGTAAAAACACATTTTACATCTAATCTTCACTTTACATATACCTGAACAGCTTTAGCTGCATGTGAATATGTTGGGCTTGTCCCTCACAAAACCCTATAGGTTATTTTAGATTAACAAGAAAGTGGTGATCTTTAATCATCCAGATAAAAGATAAATTAATTAGGCAAGCATCCAGCAGATTATCATTTTATTTCATCAAATACCTTGTTGAGTGTAATTGTTATTGCAAAATTATTATTGCTACAAACTTCCTTATTATAATTAAATGGTTTGCTTTTGCGCCATTCTGTATAAATCTTAATGAAGGCATTACTATTTGTATACACTTTATCCCAAAACTACTTTAACTTAAAGAACATTGGTGGGACCATGAGCCCATACAAACTACCCTCTTGCCCTTTTCTCCCCATACCGTGTGTGTGTTTCTACCTGTGTAGAACTTAAACTTGCCTCCTACAATCTTTTTATCTGTATGTTATACTGTGGTGTATGTGACTAGTAAAAATGTTGTTATGTGACCTGCTTAGCTGTAGGTAGACATATTCAAGGTCACTGTACGTCTGCATACCAAGAACAGCTGCCTGTAGACATGAATGGAGTGGGGAGGCGGGGACTACAAACAATCAGTCAATTACGGTTCCCGAATTCTTGAAACCATGCCAGACAACAGCTGCAGCATGTTCTGTTATCTGGATTTATTAAACAATTATTACATATCAAAAGTACAATTTATTTACTTTCCCGATTTTCTATTGTTGATTTGGTAACAAGTATCTACCAGTACTTTTTAGCTTAAAGGTGGTATCGGACAGTTTGCCTATGTCAAATATATGTAACAGTATCGGACCTCTGGGGAATTTGTGCATAAATTCTGCCGAAACAATCATACTAAAGTCGATTTTCAACAGTACCTCAGTTTAAGGACCGTAATCAACACTTAAAATATTCATTCTTTTCAAATCTATATATAAGATTGATTGGGATTACTGCTAAAAATAGACATCGACATCACAGCGGATGGCCTAGATGAACTAAAACATAAGTGGTCCTTTGGTTTTCTTAGTCTAATAATAGCTAACTGTGCGTTTTCTTAGTCTTAAAATAGCAAACTGTGCAGCGTGGCTCAGATGGGAAATGCGTATTTGTAATTACGATTGTCCCATTATGGTTTACTTTATAGACAGGTGTAGAACATCAATAAACAACAGCATTTTGCAAGATCTGTTGAGGTACAATAGTCTTTTAAGATGTGAAAATATTTTTGGTCCAAACTGTCAGACACCACCTTCACTATCATTTTTGTATGACCGATTGAGAAACATCGTTTGAACTTTGATTATTTTTAAATTGTCTTCTTTCTGGGTAGAACCATTATAAGGTAGCAACAATTTGGAGCATTGCAAAGTTAAATCTTCTCAATGAAGTAACATTATGGAAGGTCCAATTGTCTTTATTTAAAGGTGGTGTCTGACAGTTTGGACCAATTTCTTTTCTTTAAACAATAAAATATGTTTTAGTTACCTGGAAAGATCCTGTGAAATGCTGTTTAATGGTGTTTAACATCTTGGTGAATAGCGAAGCATAACACTCGCTCATCATTACAAACATGAACCAATATTTCCAATCAGTGGATGGACATGTAGCTATTTTATAAAATTATGTAACACTTTTGTTATCACATTATAATGTCATCCAGACTGCTATGTCTGTTATTAACAGAAATCCATGTTTTGCTTGTTTTGTTTATGAAGTACACTGCAGCATCCTTATAACATATATATACAGCTTTTTGTTGGAGGAAGACCCCAGACACGTTTGGGTAGAAGCATTGGCCCACTGCAAGACAGCTGGAGCCCACATTAAGTCCTTCGCCCCGATTGGAAATCGAACCCACGCGTTGAGAGGCTAAGCAGTTAGAGGGTTAACAAATCTGCGAATCTACCACTACACCACGGGCACACAATCCATGTTGTGCTTATAGAGTTTAAAAGAATAAACTTTCAATTAATTTTCCATGATTCCTACTGTCTAACAGTAGAGGCTGTGTCAGAATAGTTTTACTTAGATTTATTTATGAGCTTATTTGAAAATTATGCCCAAATTTCTCAACACAAGAGGTAACATATTGTTACATGTATTTGATACAGGTAAACTGTTAGAATACCATCTTTCAAACATTTCTGACAATAAGACAAGAAAGATGGTGATGTCTGTATTTACATTATAACATTTACTTAGTGATTATCAACATTGAGTTGTAAAAATAAAATATTATGTAAAAATAAAATATAATCATGTACATTGATGTCCTTGATCTGTTAACAGCAAAGCACAAACCCCAATTAGTTATGGCAAAAGGTATTACCTGTCTGCATAGATAGCTATTTTTTATACAAAGAAAACCATGTGACAACTTACTTTTGAGATCACGGACCTGGTAGCGCAAACATTAGAACATCAGCTCCAGGTACAGGAGGCCCTGGGTTCGATCCCAGGCTGCTACATACCAAAGACGTAAAAAATAGTTGTGGTATAGTTCCCTTGCTAACGCTCAAGCAAATATAAGAGTAGTTCCACAACTGGTTGGCTTGGTGTCACGATATTGTGACTGGGTGTGGTATCATGCCAGGTGTTCACAGCTTGCTGTACACAGTGAAGGCAGCACTATATCTGCTTCAGGTGGACATCATCTCAAGATAACTGAAATACTGTTGGGGGGACGATAAACCCAATAAACAATAAACTTTTGAAATCGCATTATATCATCATCTGGTCTGTGCTGATGTCAGTATCTCTTATTTAGATTTAGAAAGAATGAACATTTAGAGTGATTTTTTTCTACAATTCATACTGTTTTACAATATAGGTAGTGCTCAGAATTGTGTTTACTTAGACTAAAGTATGAGTTTGTGCAGAAATTTTGCATAAACAGTGAAAAAATATTATTACATGAATTATATATAGGTGAACTGTTGATTCCATCTTTAACAATGCAGAAGTAGAAATCGGTAAAATCGGCTAGATGTGATGCATCATGGTACAGAGGTGACTTAAATCAAGAGACATCACTTTCTATGTTTCAAACAAATATATTCTGTATACCAGTATAAACCAGTTATTTAAATAATCATAATGAAAATTCAAAATTCATGTGTAGCAGATTTCAGCTATTTTTCTTTTTTTAACTTGATCCGTTTTGATTTATCAATTACTACTATAAATTTAAACAGTTTTTTTTCTCATCACTAAAAACGCATGTATGATGGCATTTTCAACTTAAACTTACAATTTTCTTTCTAGTGCATTTCTAAATGTGATAAATTCACAGCATTACTGATTCCGCCTACACAAATTCCCACACTTTTCCAGAAGTCTTTTTTCTTTTTTAAACATACATCTAAATCTTGTGCAAAGTGTATCAGTTACATCGACATGGTATAATGTAAATATGTCAAGCTGTCTCCATGCCATGGCTCAATGGATGGATCCTCTGCTTTAGTCTCTTGCCACAATCAGGCTACTTTTGTAATCTCATCTTACACCTAAACCAAATTATTCCACAAATATTTGTAAATACTCTGCAGCAAATAGTGCAGATCCTGATCAGACAGTTTCGGTAACAGCTGACTACTAAAAATCTACTGTATTTGTTGATACCAGATTATAATTTTCCATAGCAGGCCAAGAGTTTCATAGTTGTCTGGTTTTTTGGAGAGTTTCGGTTTCGTATAGCCTTGGAATGTACTGCTGTAACGCACTTAGTCACCGTAGAGAAGATAGCCCATTTTACCATCAGTTTTTTCCTGTTTGGCACAAGTTAAACTGTGATGTCTTTATGCACTTAGTACTCAGCCTCATATGCAAAGGGATTTGCATTTTTTTTCTGTTCCCTGATTGTTAAATGGGAAAACAGTAGCCTCTTTTGTATAATTGAACTTGCACCATTGTTGATACCATCACTGTATATTGTCTAGGGAATTATTTGTTAATTAAAAATGCTTATCTAGAACCAGCTGTTTGTTCTTAACCTGCTAGTTTTTTTTTTTAACTGGTAGCATGTTTAGCACAATTTGATGAAGCAGCGGCAAATAGTGTAGAGCCAGATCAGCTTACTCCCTGCACATATCCCTGCTGGGAGCTCTCTGATCAGGAACTACACTATATGCAGCTAAGTCTCAAGTGACATAAAAAGTTAACTATAAACTGTGTTATTGTAAGCACAGAACTTGGAATGAGGAAGTTATAATCAATTAAGCACACTCAGAGTTAAAAAACCCATACTTATTCATTCACTAACAACATACATGCAGAGATATTACTAGCAACTCTGATGCAAATATTTCAGATACTGTTCAAAATAAACACCATATCAACACATAATATTCCTCAGTTTTAAATATATGCGTCAGAATAAACACCATATCTTCTACATATAATATTCCTCAGTTTTAAATATATAAACATTTCCACTTTGCTGCTGATAACGTATTTTTGACAGTTAGATTAAAAGAGCTCATATTGTTTAAAATGAAAACTATTGAAGCCATTAATTTGATCATTGTTGTAATTCATTTTATATCAAGGCTTAAGGTCATAACTTCTATCCCTAGGTGAGACTAAGTGCCGTAGTGTTTAACCCTTATTATGCTAAATTTTTTGTTTGTTTGCTTTAAGAAGTATATTACAGCAACAAAGTTCTGGTCATAATAGCAATGTCCAGCTGTTTTTAAGGGAGGAAGACCCCAGAAAATTGTCTGGGTAGAACCTCACCGAGGCAGGAAAACCTGACATTAAGTCCATCTGTGACTCTCCACTCAACACCAGTCTGACTCTCTCCTCTACCCCAGTCTGTGACTCTCTCCTCAACCTCAGTCTGTGACTCTCTCCTCAACCCCAGTCTGTGACTATCTTCTCAACCACAGTCTGTGACTCTCCCCTCAACCCCAATCTATGAATCTCCACTCAAACCCAGTCTGTAACTCTCCCCTCAACCCCAGTCTGTGACTCTCTCCTCAACCACAGTCTGTGACTCTCCCCTCAACCCCAGTCTCTGACTCTCCCCTCAACACCAGTCTTTGAATCTCTCCTCAACCCCAGTCTGTGACTCTCCCCTCAACCCCAGTCTGTGACTCTCCCCTCAACTTCAGTGTGCTCCCCTCAACCCAAGTCTGTGACTCTCCCCTCAACCAGTCTGTGACTCTCCACTCAACCAGTCTGTGACTCTCCACTCAACCAGTCTGTGAGTCTCCCCTCAACCCCAGTCTGTGACTTACTCCTCAACCACAGTCTGTGACTCTCCCCTCAACCAGTCTGTGACTCTCCACTCAACCAGTCTGTGAGTCTCCCCTCAACGCCAGTCTGTGACTTACTCCTTAACCACAGTCTGTGACTCTCCCCTCAACCAGTCTGTGAGTCTCCCCTCAACCCCAGTCTGTGACTCTCCACTCAACCAGTCTGTGAGTCTCCCCTCAACCCCAGTCTGAGACTTACTCCTCAACCACAGTCTGTGACTCTCCACTCAACCAGTCTGTGACTCTCCACTCAACCAGTCTGTGAGTCTCCCCTCAACCACAGTCTGTGACTTACTCCTCAACCACAGTCTGTGACTCTCCCCTCAACCAGTCTGTGAGTCTCCCCTCAACCCCAGTCTGTGACTTACTCCTCAACCACAGTCTGTGACTCTCCCCACAACCAGTCTGTGACTCTCCACTCAACCAGTCTGTGACTCTCCCCTCAACCAGTCTGTGACTCTCCCCTCAACCAGTCTGTGACTCTCCACTCAATCCGTCTGTGACTCTCCCCTCAACCAGTCTGTGACTCTCTCCTCAACCCCAGTCTGTGACTCTCCCCTCAACCAGTCTGTGACTCTCCCCTCAACCCCAGTCTGTGACTCTCCCCTCAACCCCAGTCTGTGACTCCCTACTCAACCCCAGTCTGTGACTCTCTCCTCAACCCCAGTCTGTAACTCTCCCCTCAACCCCTGTCTGTGACTCTCCCCTCAGCCCCAGTCTGTGACTCTCCACTCAACCCCAGTCTGTGACTCTCCCCTCAACCCCAGTCTGTGACTCTCCCCTCAACCCCAGTCTGTGACTCTCCCCTCAACCCCAGTCTGTGACTCTCCACTCAGTCCCAGTCTGTGACTCTCCACTCAACCCCAGTCTTTGACTCTTCACTCAACCGTAGTCTGTGACTCTTCACTCAACCGCAGTCTGTGACTCCACTCAACCACAGTCTGTGACTCTCCCCTCAACCCCAGCCTGTGACTCTCCACTCAACAGCAGTCTGTGACTCTCCCCTCAACCCCAGCCTGTGACTCTACACTCAACCGCAGTCTGTGACTCCACTCAACCGCAGTCTGTGACTCTCCCCTCAACCCCAGCCTGTGACTCTCCACTCAACCGCAGTCTGTGACTCTCCCCTCAACCCCAGCCTTTGACTCTCCACTCAACCGCAGTCTGTGACTCCACTCAACCGCAGTCTGTGACTCTCCCCTCAATCTCAGTCTGTGACTCTCCCCTCAACCCCAGTCTGTGACTCTCTCCCCTCAACCGAGTCTTTGACTCTCCGTTCAACTGCAGTCTGTGACTCTCCCCTCAACCCCAAGCACCTGGAGCTGCATTTATGTAAAAGCAGCATAAAATCATATTGCTAGAGACTCAGCAGCAAATAGTGCAGATCCGTATTAGGCATCCCCACACTTCCATGCATACTTTTTTTCAAATTCCATCTTAGTTGGTGAAGAGTTTAAAATTTCCCCCGATTCAGTACCTACTACAGTACTGGTATTGTTTGCTTTGTTTTGTTTTTTTGTAACATCGTACCAATACAATTATGGTCATATTTGCGATGTCCAGCTAATTATTGTTAGAGGAAGACCCCAGACTTGATGCCTGGGTAGAACCACCAGTACACCACAGGAACAAGGTTGTATCCACAAAGAATCCTCAATAATTACTTAAACTAGGAAAGTTTCATAGGTTTTGAAAGATTGCTTTAGATTATTTGAAATTTCTTGGTTAAATGGTTTCATAAATGAAGCTGAAGATATTTTAGGGAGTCTTTCCAAATTTAAAAAAATTCTCTGTTTTAATTAAAAAAGAAAAAGTTTATTAATTAATATTACATGTATATTTATGGCTATGTCTCCATGTATATTACCATATTTCTACTTATACAGTTTGTTCCATGACAAGTAGAACTAGTTTAAAGATTCAATGACTGATTTTGCTAATTGTCACACCTTCATGTATTCAGTAAAGGTAGCACTATCTTTAACACCATCCCAGTGGGATTAAAAGATTTTGGTGTTTACAGCATCCTTTTACAGTGCAGGTCAAGTTCAAGAATGTAAGGGCATGCTTTTACATTGAGGGCAGAGCATATTTGCAAAAATTGAACTGAAAATGAACCCTTTCTAATCTGTGCAATAGAAAGATTGTTGGTATTACATGATATGAAACTTAACACGTAAATCTTCAGTATTGCGCAATATGAGAGACTAGGAAAAGATTAGAAAGGATAGGCAGCGTATTGTAGAGTAAAATAGTTGAAATACTGCCAAGAATGACGAGAACTTACAGAACTTGGCTGTGTTTTTTATTGTTTTTCAGGGTGTTTGTAGATGTTTTCAGGTAAAACTTGTACTCTAAAGGAAGTTAAATTGTTTTATGTTTCTCTTTTGTTGTGTATTGATGTACAAGTCACAATAAAAAAATAATAGTCAGTATGTTACGGTAAGTCATTTAGTCAATAACCATTTATTGTAGTTAATGATACAATTTTGTTGACTAATTTTTTTTTTTGTAGATCCCAAAATACAATACTGGTCAACTATGAGATTTCTGTAAATTATTTTGTTTGCCTTGACTGGGTCACAGACCTGTGCAGTGGCCTAAAACTATCACACACACCACAGTTAGTCCCTTTGTGTGAATTTGTTAGTCAAGCCTACTCTATACCATCAGACCTTAAGATATCTGGACAAGGAATGTTAACAGAAATCAAAGCGCGGACTTAAAATGTTATAGCAAGCCATGACCACTTAAATTCTTACCACACTCCCCCCCCCCCACCTACCCCACGTTTGAAACTGCCAGCTCAAAACTTCCAGAAGCTTCAGCAGGCAGGAGAAAGGAAAAGTTTTTCAAAGAATTTGATCCATTAAAAAACATGGCCACCTGGGGTGTGGCCCTCTTGTTTAAATAGGATGGAAGACTGTTCAGCTTAACGATAAATGTTGTTAAGGTACATGTATTGTATAGCTACATGTACATGTAGTGTTATTGTACATTGAGTTGATTAGACGTCATTGTTTAATAATGATGTAAATGTTTAGTTTAGTTTGCCCTGTTAGTGTAAACCACCCCACATTAATTGACCCACTTGTATGGATGTTGAGTATGATATCATGACTTCCTGATAGATAGTGTTGGGGACAATAGTCAGTTTCAGGGACATAGGAAGATAACACTCTGGCTACTTATTGATGATTCTGTATTTACTTGTTCATGTATAAATATGTACTTTTATCACCACCAGGTCTGTCAACATTAAAGCCACCACAGTCATAACCATTACCTCTACCCCTACCTTCAGCGCTGTAGCACCTATCAAGTGTAGGTTTGCCGTAAAATCCAAAATATAAAAAATACCTTCTACCCCTACCACCATTACAATCACCACAACCAAGACCCCCACAACTACCACCACTTAGTTACTGCCAATTTAATATCAACAATTCCTCTTCCTCCTCTTCCACCTCCTACTACTGCTACTGCTGTTGCTACTACCACTACTACTACTACTATTACTGCTACTACTACTTATACAACCACTTATACTACTAATAGTTCTACTACAACCACAACTACTACTATTACTGCTACTACTCCTGCTACTGCTACTACTACTAGTACTACTACTATTACTTCTGCTACCATCATTTCTACCACCACTACTACTACCACCACCGCCTATGATGCCGCCTCCACTACCATTCTACTACTACTACTATTACTACTACTACTACATATATTACCACCACCACCACCCCTTTGCTACGACATGTGTTTTCACAACTACCAGCAACACCAGGTTATATATGATGGGCACCCTGTTTAGCATGCACATACTGGTGGAGGGGAGAAATCTTGCCATGTTATCATTCAATCATTGATGTGAAGGATCAGATAGCAAGGCTATTGATTTGTAACTTGTTCAAGCAACCGACTTCTGAAAAAAAGCACCAACCTGGCTGAGCTCAAACACTACCAGCATTAAATCTCATTCAAGATGATTGCAACTGTTTTAGTCTTCATTTCTGTCTGTCCCACTCTCTCTTCTTTCTTTATTCCTTCTGTTTGTCTTTGTTCTTTCAACTCCAGGGACCAACCCACACCTTTTCATACCATTTTGTCTTTATCTTATTTTTCCCTCACTGTTTAATCTCCATCAACTTTGGGATCCACTGCTTTGGAAAAAATAGTCTAATTTTGAGACAAAAGATAAATGTTTGTATATTATTTTGTATAACTGCTACTTCCCAAAAATCACAACTCTGCCTGCAAGGTTATGCATCTTCTAGTAAGCAGAAGGCTTAGGGTCAAATGACAGTAGCACAGTGAAACATAATCAGTGTGAGGAGTATGGCCAGAGAGTTGGTCACTGGTAATCTTACTATTTAAATTTTCATTTTTTGAGACATATGAACCAGCTGGCAGATAAGGTCTCCAAAGCTACTTCAAATTCTTACCTCAAAATGTACTACTGAAAATGGGCCCAACAAATAGACATTCATCCCATTTTTTTTTTTTTTTAAGAAGGAGTAATTAAAGTAAAGAACTTAAAAAATAAAAAAAACACGCCAAAAAACAACAAAACAACCAATGACTATCTCCCTACTATTCTCTAGATTAGTTTTGTATAAAAATCTGTTTTCCAGAGCAACAGACAACTGGTTGATCTAGACACTGGTAGTTATGAAACATGAATGATAAAGAGGATATTGGAAGGTTACTTCATTTTTATCCCCATTGATCAAAATCTTTTTCCAGAAATCTTCATCATCATCGTCATCATAAGCATTATCTGCAGCATCATCTGCATCATCATCATCTGCAGCAGCAACATAAGCAGGATTTTCATTATCATCATCATCATCATCATCATCTTCATCAGCATCATCATCATCATAACTTAGCATCACTTTCACCAATTTATGTTACTGTCCAACATCATGTGTAACATCTTATTGAGACACATATGGTCACATTATTTTTATGCTATTCAATTAGGCAGAAGTGGTATATTTTCTTAACATTTATTTTTGTACATAACCTTGTACAAGAATTGAATATAAATGTCAACATATTATTTCTCTCAAGTATTTAATATGAAAGACATGTACACTAATGTCAATACCACCGTGATCTGAATATACTTAATAAATCTATTTGTTATGTAATTATGTTATATTTATATAATTAATGTATTTCATCTAGAGATGTACACACAGTCAATAAAAGTGGCATAAAATAAATGTAAGATAATTTCTAGTCTTTGAAAGAAAAGAACAATACTAAATTACAGTAACTCAATTAAAGTCCTATTAGTGTTGCCTAGCTACTTTGGTCCACTGAAGACAGCACTGTTGTCTGAACCATGACCTTCTAAATACAGTTCATTAATCAATATCAACATCCCAGTTGTTTTTAACAGCTACATCAATAAATAACTAGACTTACTTTTAGAAACTCTGCAGTAAATAGTGTAGATCCTAATCAGAGACAAGGAGCTGGCTGTATTGGTTCCATGATTGTTTTTATCTTAAATATAAGGTAAAGTTTATAGGCCCATTCCACTCAGAAAATAAGCCTAGTATTTCCCCTAAAAATGAAAATTCCTTCTCTAATAAAATTCAATATTTCATTGCCAAAATGTGGTTATTAGGTGATATGGATTAGTGACTACAGTGGTAGTTTGAGTGAACTAGTCTGTGATAATCTAGTGCAGGAGTTCAAGAACAAGAAACATGATCAGAGATTACCTTGTAATAAAAGTACAGAATGTATAATAGCAAATAAAATGCCATGAAAATTTTCCCCTTCTCAAAGGCCACATTCCCCATCCCTTTTTTCAGCAAAAAATCCCTGGATTCTACACTTTTTGCCAAAGCCTGATCACTTTAAGTTTAGCAGGCTTAAAAATGGTGCACTTAATTTTAGGTTAAAACAACAACAGGGAAAAAATAATTAATTTCCTAAGCACTGATGTATACTGGAGAGTTTTAGAATATTATGATTTGAGTTTATGGCATGACTTAGCCCAAAGGTTGGTTGCCAGTTGGTTCATATACCGTAAAAGAAGGAAATTGAAAAAAAATTGTACCATCAAAATGATCATAACAGCTGCATTAGGTGATGAACTTTTTGCATTCACTGCATCAGCAGCCAACCTTACAGAGTTTAACTATTCCTAATGCGACAAGAATTATTTCCATTTTCTTTTATTATAGGATTTGAAACGAAGTCGCACAGTTTAAATTCCAATGCAGTACAAAATCATCAAATGTTCACAATAGTTTACCGTCTCCAGATAACTGAAATACTGTTGGTGGGACGATAAACCCAATAAACAAAATTACAATAGTTTATCCAGCCTGTTTAAACAAGATGATTTTATCTATAATTTATATTATAAGATTTTTGTTAAAAATCCCATTTCTTTTATGAAAAATAAAAAAATGTCTAGTTAATTGAGGGTTTTTGAGAATTGTTAAAAATGAGGAAAATCTGAGGGACAAGACATTAAGAAAGCTTGTTCAAGCGCTAGAGACCAGGACCTTTAAGAAAGCTTGTTTAAACTCTAAGAGGCCAGGACCTTTAAGAGAGCTTGTTTAAGCTCTAGAGACCAGGACGTTCAAGAAAGCTTGTTTAAGCTCTTAGAGACCAGGACCTTTAAGAAAGCTTATTCAAGCTCTGGAACCACAACATTTGATAGCCTGTTAAAGCTGTAGACACCAGGACCTTTAAGAAAGCTTGTTTAAGCTCTAGAGACCAGGATCTTTCAGAAAGCTTGTTTAAGCTCTAGAGACCAGGACCTTTAAGAAAGCTTGTTCAAGCTCTAGAGACAAGGACCTTTGATAGAGCTTGTTCAAGCTCTAGAGACCAGGACCATTCAGAAAGCTTGTTTAAGCTCTAGAGAACAGGACCTTTAAGAAAGCTTGTTTAAGCTCTAGAGACCAGGACCATTCAGAAAGCTTGTTTAAGCTCTAGAGACAAGGACCTTTGATAGAGCTTGTTCAAGCTCTAGAGACCAGGACCTTTAAGAAAGCTTGTTTTAGCTCTAGAGACCAGGACCTTTAAGAAAGCTTGTTCAAGCTCTAGAGACCAGGACCATTCAGAAAGCTTGTTTAAGCTCTAGAGACTAGGACCTTTAAGAAAGCTTGTTCAAGCTCTAGAGACCAGGACCTTATAGAAAAGCTTGTTTAAGCTCTAGAGACCAGGACCTTTAGAAAAGCTTGTTTAAGCTCTAGAGACCAGGACTTTTAAGAAAACTTGTTTAAACTGCAGAGAAATGTATTTAAGCTCAAGTCTTCAAACTTTTACATGCACAGTTTGTATGAACTTCTGTTGTCTGGCTTGAAATCTTGAAACTTTTACTTTATAAAGTGACCATGAACAATACAGATAACAATTATCCAAACAAATAACTAGCTTCTGTTAAACACCTGAATACTTAATCATCAGATGTTGCCTGTTTGGTTTTATTTTTGCAGAACTAACATATGTTACAAAATAATGTTGTGTGACTAAATTGTCTGATGCTAGCGTTTGTCTCGATGTTATGATTATTGATAATGCCAAAATGTTGGTAATAATTGATTTAGAATATTGTGCTGCAATTCTCTCACATTCTCCTCAGGAGCTTTATTTATTTGGCTTGGAGTCTCTAATAGCGTTGTTGCTGATGTTTTGCCATAGGGGTAGGACAAAAACAATGAGGGAAACACACACTAACATGCGCATTAATGAATAACTTCTGTGAAACCTGTGTAACTTAATCATCAGTTATTACATGTTTCGTTGTAATTTGGCAGAATGAATAATTATTTTAGATTTTTTTTCTGACTAAACTGCTGATAATTAACCTAAGCATTTTTACAGTAATATGCACACTGCTGCATGCAAATATGTTGGTATAAATTGATTAAATTTATTTGGAGGTTTTCGAGAGCTTCATCAGCTAGATGTATAACTTTTAACTTTTACTACTATTTAGAACCAATTATTGCTAATACTTATTAAAATAAACCTGAAGTTATTGTTGATATTGCATTGAGCATTGTATGTTTTCCGTCCTGAAAGGTTTGCGACATTACGCAGCTATCTTCTCCAGGGGCTCATGTCAATAGTTGGTGATGTGGAAGGCTTTCATGTCATTGTTGATGTACTCTAACCAATGTGTCTTGAGTCTAATTAACAATTTTAATCAAATGTTAGCATCCGTGGTCTGTTGTTGAAAAAATTGGACACCTGCTGGAAGGTTTCTGCGTTCAAAAGCCTAAAACAATTAAGGAATGATAGAATCAAGACTATTTTCTGTACATTGCTCAAGGTATATAGTGGCTGAGTACTGGTTTCACCCAGGAAGTAGGCAGTCAAGAGAGATTTATAGTTGAAACTATTTCTTTCCAAATTTACTATAAATTAATAGGTTTGATATCAAACTAAAAATAATAGTGTCCACATAAAGTGACATTATACATAGGGTTTAGATGTTAATAAGATGATAAATAGTGGTTGTATATCGTACACCAACCAGATTTACTTTATTTGCATTCAGCTCTTCTTTGATGCTCTTTGTAGGCACCTCAGGGCTTTTGTGGTTTGGCAAAGTTTCAAAAAGTACAGGTAGCTTGGTTCTGTTTTGTCTTTTTGTCTTTTTGCATTCTACTGCTTGTTTGACGAATATTAATTAACAAAGTGAGTGTACAGATAGGCAATGGTTAACCAATACAAAGTTACTCATGAATAGTCACCTTTATTTGTATGTTTAAACTCAGAACTGATTCATCTCTGTGGCTGATTCATATAAATAAAACATTGAAGGGAGGCACTCAGTTGCTGAATAATATATCATATCTACAGAAAAAAGATACAGGTTTGGATATGAATGATTTAAAGCCAATATTGTAATGGACAGCAGAAGTGAAATATTTAAACAGGGTAGATATTGCTCATATGGCAACTTTATTCTTGTTTTGTTTTTGCTACTTTACTCTGACACAGTTATGGTTGTATTGGCAATGTCCAGTTAACTAGTGGCCGAGGGAAACCCCAAATGTATGCTTGGATGGTGGGGTAGAACAACTGGCACACAGCAGGTTAGTTGGAAAACTGCCCCACAAAAAAAAAAAATAGATGACTAAAAATAAAAACAAGTGATGAAATGCTATAGGCAGGTGTGCATGAACTTGGAGGTAGACTGTCCAGAGTTAAATCCCAATATCTGGGATACTTTGTGGCAATTAAACCACAAAATACAACTTGTATCTGGTATTTTATATTAACCACTGCCAACCTTAGACAAATAAACTTGTAAAGTACAGGCATTTTAAATTTTGATGCAGATACATTTCAGAATGCATCTTCAGTTGTCCCGAAATAAATAAAATCTCCAGGCATAATGCGTCTGGACCACTCTAGTAGCTGTCTGTCTCTGTGTGTCTCTCTTTGTGTCTCTCTGTGTTTCTCTCTTTGTGTCTCTCTGTGTGTCTCTCTGTGCCACTTCTGTGTCTCTCTTTCTATCTCTCTCCTTCTCCCGCCAACTGAACCGACCTTCCTACCTACCCCCCTGCCTAACAAGTTTCAAAGATGTATTCACATATAGTATAGACAGATTATTAAGACATACTGCTTACACATAAGAGACATTTGAAAGTAACCCCTGTAAAGGTAATTAAATCCTAGATCTGCTCATAAATAAAATATTACCACTATTATTACAAACAGTATTTCTTGTCTGTTTCTGCTGCTGCATTTAAAGGTCTCAGCCCCTCACTGCACAGTTTAAGTCCAGGTCTGAGCATGCTTGGAGTTGATTTTCAGTCAATTTCGGGGCTTGCCCAGATGTTTGTCAGCAGCATATTATCATAATGACCTAGTTGTTTGGGTCTGACTAGAAAAATAAATACAATATTTTAATTTTTCAGGGTCTGACACCTCAACAAAATGTACACCAGATCAGAAAGCACAGGGGTTACTCCTGCTAAACGAAGGGCAGTCAACCCATACCCCTCCAGCAGTAGCTATGGCAGCACGAGTAGAACCACAGCTGATTCCACACCATTTCTGGATGTAACCCATGGAGAGCATGTTCTAACAGACTATTTACCATCCAGAAATAGCCAATACCAGAGTGTGACACAAATAACAAACAACTCAAGTGACAAAGAAAGACCAACTTTTGACTCCTTAAATGGCAAGAGTTACAAAAACAAGAATTATTCTAACAAATCTCTGTCCAAGACACCATTTTCTAAATCAACACCTAGAATTCAAAGTGAGACACCTCTTATCATAGCCACAGCTCGTCAATCCGGCTCAGGGATTCTGACATCCTGCAATACAGAATCCATCTACCAGCTTACCAAGGGCAGCAACTCTCACCAGAGTGCCCAATCATCAGCTTATTTCTCTAAATGGAGATCTTCAAGATGTTCAACCCCATTATCTGCTAGTCAGTTGGCATCTTCATCTGTATCATCGTCAGCATCGGGGGTTTCTTCATCTGCCAGGGGGCATTGTTCATCAAGGTCATTATGTACATCTGCTCTCCCAGGCTGGAGAGTCGGGACAAGGGAGACAACTGAGGGCATTGCTGATTCTGATGACTTGAATGCAGCAGATGTAAGCTGTATACGAAATCTTGGTCCCAGGGATGATGGTGATAGCTTTGGCTCTCAGGTAACTTTTGGTTTCCTTTTTATATTTTACTGCTCATTTTGCTTTTTTAGTTGTTGATTTTTAAACCTGTTCATTACATTGTACATCTAATTTGCGTGTGCTTAAAAGTTCAAATCTTAAGTTTAATGATTCTTCACTTGTTACTTTTGTCATACATAAGTTTACTTAAATCAGAAAAACAACAACACACACAATTATATCATTTAAGCTAAATAACCATGCTATAACTATATTATCAAAGTAAAATTACCATTTTCTAACCATAATCTAACCTGAATATCTCCAAATTATTGATGATTGATATGTAAAAGCTATTAAACTTGCAGTTGATATTGAAATAAAAAAATATTAAGTCCGCTTATTGGACAAGAAACTGACATCATATGAACACTGATAAAATATACATCATCAAATAGTCACATTGGCACAATGTAAACTCATTTTTCTGTGGGTGAAGTATAAGAAAGTCAAGTTCACAGGTGTGTACATGTAGTAGCAAAAAATGTGTCAAATCTAAAACAGGATGTGGTGAAGATTGAAGAAAAATTATTATCATTTAACTTGCTAAGATTATTGATTGCTTGACTCATAGATTTCTGCCTTTAATGTTAAATATGATTGATGTTGGTATATTAAAAAAATGTGCCTAAACAGCCTCATCCCTCTTGTGTTCTGTAATATCCCTTGGGCACTTTTATTAGGATAAACAAAGTACAATATATTTGTATTCTAACAACTAAATAGCAAGGAAACTATATATATTGCTTCAGGTTAAGATGCAAAAACTGCAGATAATAATCCAACAGCTGCCAGTCTTAGGAGTAGTCTTGTCTTTCAGTCTGAAAGCTCTCATTCCATGTCTCCTCAGTGCATGGGTTCAAGTCAAGATCTGGAAGGTTTTTATGTTGTAAGATTTTCCAAATGACTTTCAATGTGCAGGTGTCTCTACCAAATCATATCACTGGGGTCTTTTTCCATGAATAATAGCTGGATATTGTTATCGTGACCATAATTGCATAGCAGGGATGTATATCGAAATCAAATCAAGGCCTTACAAGAGAGAAACCATTACTTTTAAACTTAAAGCCCATCTTGGTCTTGGAAAAATTGTGGTAAAAAACTAAAAGATGTCAGTCGACGCCTGCAACTGACCGGACTTGGTAGCGCAATCGGTAGAGTGTCAGCTCCAGGTACTGGAGGCTCAGGGTTCGAATCTGGGCCGGGACATACCAAAGTTGTTAAAAATGGTAGTGATGTAGCTCCCTTGCTAACGTTTGAGCAAATATGAGGCTATTTCCACGACTCTTTGGCCTGGTGTCAGGATAATGTGTGGTATCATGCCAGGTGTTCACTGCATGCTATACACAGTGAAGGCAGCACTATATCTGCTTCAAGTGGACACTGTCTACAGATAACTTAAATACTGTTGGTGGGATGATAATTCCAATAAACAAACAGACAACTACAACTGATTGCGTTCTCATTCTCAATTTGAAATTTGTGTGAAAATTTGTGCTCTCAATTTGTGTGAAAACTTGTTCCCAGCTATACCTTGAGTGCTAATTGTAAATGGAAACTAGAAAATGTCATTGCTACTGTTGCAAACTATATCTTATCCCCTCATGGCAGTTCTAATTCTTCATTTCTTTTGTTTTTTCTTTCTCCTTATCTCTTCTTTTGTTCCACATTCTCCTTGTAAATTTCTTAGCATGTTTTTTTTTTCTTTTCATCTTTCTTTTCTTTTTCCTTCTCCTTACTGCAGTTAAATTTACTGTCACAACTGTTCTATTCATCTCGATTCATTGAAATGTCTTAATCTTTGTGGCAGAACATTTGATCATTTTTTTTCCTTGATAACTAAAAGAAACTCTTACAGTTCAAGTATTTCAAGTACAGAAGTGTGACACTTGAAATCTTTTTACTATCGTTTTCAGTAACAATTAATTTATTAATCTCACAATAATGTCACATCCGTTCATTGATTCTATTTGCTAGAAACAGAATAATGTAAAATCCTGTTCATTGTTTAATATGGGAATAGAACAATGTTGTTGACCTTTAACTTGCGGTATTGTTTTACCATTTTCTTTCATAGGACATGTACATGATTTTGAAAATTAACCTAGTTGTGCTAATTTTCATTGAAACAGTTAATATTATTTTTTAAGACATGCAGATTAAGCATGTAACAGTCTTTGACAAAATCCTGTGGACTGTGGCCCGAGTTCACCTTAATCTCTTCAGTCCATTATATTTTATAATTTAAATGGATCGATAGTCCATCAGAATTTCCTGCCACATCATTTTCAAACTTCTGAATTATTATGAAAACATATATTCTAAATTAAACTAAACAAAGCTTTACAGAACAGAACAGAACATATATTTTTTTGATGTAAACTTTACAGCTTCTTTTCAACATGAATTAACAGATAAAATAAGAGGACGTAACTGTGTAATTGGGTAAAGCTGTGTTAGCTGGTGGATGGATGATAGTTCTTTAGTTGATACATAAAGGTCTTGTAGATATTATAAGCATTTAACATAGAACAATTATATACTGCAGTATTAAAAAGAAAATTGTATTAATTACAAGTTTCAAGCCTTTTACTGAACCCATCCTGTTAGAACGCTGTTAACCCATGGCTCCGGAAGTATTTAACTGATAATTTGCTTCAGCACATCTATCAGTTCATATAATGTACCGTGGAAGTAATGTAGTGGTTAATTAGTTTATTGGCACAATAACTTGAATTAAAACTAAATGAAAAGTCATTTTAAAGGACTTGAACATTAAAAATTAAAATCTTTTTTAGATTGTTTGGCAGTTGTGAGCTTCTTTGTGGTACCTGACGCAAATTTTACTATGTAGAGTATCATAATTAAAATTATTAAACTTTGATCCCTGTCAAGGATTCCATTAGTTTTATTAAGGATGATGTCTGCTATGATATTGGAAATAAAAAAAGTCAACAATTACTATTAAAGCAATTTGGTCACAGCTTTAATAGGGTACATGACACATACAACCTTTTGATCCACACTTCCTATATTAAAATTATTGCATCACTTTCAAGTCAATCAGTGTCTATGTATATGTTTAAGCAGAGAAAATTACCACCTGCATATTTCAGACTTACACCAGGTAAATGAGCTTAAAATGGCCCCCTTAATAGTTGAAAAGAGTTGCAATGGTTTTGATTCTCCCAACCTAAGGGCTACCCAATCAACATGTTCGCAAGGCTTTAATCCGGTGATCAGAAGTAACATTTTATGCCATTATTTATTGTGATTCAACAAAGTTTCACATTTGAAGTCACAAAAAAAATAGGGATGCAAATTTGTCACTATATTTCTCTTGGTGGACAATAAACCTAACAAACAAATTTGACTGATTAAGTAAATTTATGGTTGCATACATGAAATGATGTGCACAATAATGATATTTTGATAAACAAGTAATTGTAACTGACACCAGGTTATTATTGTCTTAAGTAAAAGTAAAAATATCTGTGTCAATACTCTTGTAAGATGTTGAGGGGTCAAAATACTGAAGTTAAGGAAGATTTTCTTGTATTTTATGTACTTAACATTTAGTCATTTGCAAGTAATCCTCAAGTTGTATATCGGGACATGGCTAATTAACCCTGACCATGTTTCATTCATTGATATGCAGTACAAAATCTCAATTGTTTGCATAAAAGCATTAAATTTACGCAATAGCAGCAATAAATATATTTCTTGTAACAATGTAGCAAATAATGCATATCCTGATTATACATCTCCCCAGTGGAAGCTGGCTGATCTGGGTCTGGATCTTATTGGCTTAAAATTTATTTGTTACTGACAAGTTCATTGTTCTTGACATTGACAGGAAACCCCTTCTCCAGTTCAAAGTGGTCCATGACAATGACCTATTATCTGAAGTGGGTCAGATTTTTTTTCTCCTTCTTTTGATTTTTTTTCTTATAATTTTTTAATAAGCACTAAACAAATGAAAGCACTACCATAGGGATGGTCATTATTCCAGTTTTAGAATCCAAATTGATGTTGAGGATATTTCTCCACCATCGTTATGTAAAAGTACCTAAAATAACCATCATTTTATTGGGGAGATTTAGTAACATCTTGTATATGGGGGGCACCTGTGGCCAATCAGAGAGAGTCACTGAAACTCCTCAGCCCCTCACTTTGCGGGTTAGAGTCCCGGTCGGGTTGAGAACTTTCATGTGGGGAGGTTTTCCCGCTAACCTGTGGTGCTCTGGTGGTTCTACCCAGATATAAGGCTGGGGTTTCCTTCACCAATAATTAGCTGGACATTGCCAATATTACTGTAATTGTGTTGGCACGATGTAACGGAACAAACAAACTTGTATATGTTAGTGAAAGGGTTTAAATGTATGTTTCACCGACATAACTTAAGTTTTTTTTTAGCATTATGTTTACTTTGTCAACATTAACTGAGGAAAATGTCAATAAACCCTTTCTCTGTCCTGTCCCGAGTCAAACTGTGGGTAATATTTGCTTCCAGTTTGCCTCATTCTGAGTATGGCTTGGGTTTTTTCTGTGGTGTTATAAAGAATTTCAGAGATGAAACTTAAGAAATCTCTAATAATTTAGTTGGCGAGATGATTTGCTTACATTTTTATGCTAAAGTCACCTGGAAAAATTGAATAATATTTTTTTTTCCTTAAACTCATGATTTGTGTCACTGTTTTAATTGCAACAATTGGTGCTAGCAAGCCTTTGAAATGCATCTTGAGTATTTTTAATATTATGCTGCTCAGATTTGTTTAATAAATGGCTAAAGAGCTTTATTCACACTTACCGTTATACTGGTAATAATATATAGATATATCTCTGTTCAGAGATGAGGGATTTTCCTGTGATAAGTGCACACACACCTTCTTTTACCAGTTATGCTTAACAAAGTAATGAAATTGAGTGGTAGTGGGAGTTTTAGAGACAATATAAGAACAACAGCAACACTTACCATTTTCATTTTTGTGTGTGTGCAAAAGTTACCATCATATAACTTTAAGGATATTTATTGGTATAAGTAGTTTAAAGAAACCTGGAATGATTATTTAGATACCACAAGAACTGGAAGTAAAGTAAGATGTCATCAGTATAGTTCTAAAGCAGTAAGCTGACTGCATGTGTTCTGAGGGCATAGAAGAATACATATATACAGCAGAGAATGGGTTTAATTTTATTGTTTCCATGGCATTCTTTATCCAGTCAGTACACAAATTACCAAAACACATTAACCCAAATTGCCACTGGTACAAACGTGATTACCTGATGTCAAGACATCACAAGGAAAGCAAGATATTTTTAGGAAAATCAAATATGAAATAAATGAGATTTTGATAAAATTTTTATATGAAAACTTATCAATTCTGAGTATCATCATGTGGAATCAGTTATGAAATATGTACAATAAGATTAATTTCATTCAATAAAACCAGTCAATGATTCCTAGTAGATAAACCCTGTATGGTAATATTTCCCCATCATGATGGCATATGTTTCGAGATGGAAATTGACCGAATTTTCCAATACCATTGATGTTGGACAATGTTATAATGTCAGAATATGGTTAAAAAAATTGCAGAGTAAAGTGAGTGGGGCCCATGGCATATTGGTAGAATCGCAGACTTGTAACTACTCTGACAGCTTAGCCTCTTACCACATGGGTTTGAGTCTCATTCTGGGCAAAGGAATTCTGGGGTCTTCCTCCACCAAAATAACTAGACGTTGCTTTAATGATCATAATTGGTCGCTGCAATGTATTTAAAAAACAACAAAAAACAAAGCAGAGTAAAGTAAAACATGTGACGTTAATGAAACCTAACTGATGTGGAAAAAAAAAATGTGACAAAAGCCTTTACAAATAATACAGTACTGCCTTCACTGTTATTTCTAAGTGCTCTGGTAATGTAACTTTTCCATCATGATCATTATCTTTAATACGATGCAACAATTCATTAAGATTCACTAGACCCATGGTGATTTGCTTTTACAAGTTAAAAAATAATTTTGCTTTTATGTTGATATTACTTAATTAATTGATGATTGAATTGCTGACTCTTAAATTATCCATACAGTAAATGATTTTCCTTGGAAATCAGGGTCAGTTTGTCACAGTATTATGTCAGTGCTAAGACAGCACTTGTTGCATTAAGTGAATGTTGTTTATAAAATACTGTACTTTGGCTGATTTGTCATCAAACAAATGACACTAATGATGTTTCTGTCCTACAGATCTATATGGGCATGCTGTGGTATTGCGGGAAATTGGGCGTGGCCTACTATGACCTTGAGACGACCTTGATTCATATTATGCTGGACACTCGGGACACAGAGGACTTCCAAATGGCATGCAGAGGTAGCAATGACGCTGAACATGCTGAACATGATCAGTTTATTCGTCTTCATTTTTATAACATATAACATGGCATTGTTTGATAAGTTAAATCTTCTGCTTGTCAGACCTTGACTGTCTTTAGTTTGAGACCTTGACTGTCTTTAGTTTGATGTCTTTAGTTTGAGACCTTGATTGTCTTTAGTTTGAGACCTACATTAAAATGGTTTGCAAAGCTTTGGGAGTGAAGCAAATATACCGTTATATAGCCATTACTTAAAAAATGGAAAAAATTATTGTAAATATTTACTTTTATAACTTCCCTTTATTTTCAGTGATCAGGGAGCTTAACCCTGTTCAGATTGTGGTCAGTTCCAAGCAAGATGATAGGCTGCTCAGCATTCTACGTAACTATGGTAACTAAAAATGATTACATTTTAGGTAAGAAATGTTGCTTGTCCTAATATCAAATAAGAAAGAAAACCCACTCCATTTTGTCAACAAACTTTTACTTGTTAGAATGCAGGCTTCAAGTCTTCTTTTCCGCTGAGGAGTACTCCAGAAAAAAACATTGTATACCGTTGATTTTTCCTAACATGTCATTGAACAATAATTTGTATTTCTTGTTTTCTTTCTCTGACCGACACAAAGCATATGAGAGCAGCCTGAAAATTGAGAACAGTTCGTGTCCTGATCAGAGTGAGACATCTCAATTGGGGAGGTTTTCCAGCTAACCTTGGGTCTTCTTTCATTGAAATTTGAGGGGCACCCGTGGCAGAGCTGTTAGAGTCCCTGACTTGAAACTCCCCATCCCCTCACCGTGTGGGCTGGGGGTTCTACCCAGACGTAAGTCTGTTGTCTTCCTCCACCATTAATTACCTAGATGTCGCCAATAGGACCATAAATGTGTCGGTGCGATGTATAAACCGCACCCCTCCCAAAGAAAACAACAACAACAAATTCACTGTAATTTAGCTAGATGTTGGCAAGTTGACCATAACTGAGTTGGTGCAATGTAACAAAGAACAAAACAGAGCAAAAATATAACTGACTGATTTACTATTAAATCTATGAAAACTACAGATAAGTCATAAAAATATTAGGCCTTACAAACACTGTAAAACTGGGTCAACATTTAGCCTTTGTATCAACAAAAACAACATTAAATTGATAAAAAGCATCTTAAGTAGAATCATGACATAATTTAATATAAAGACAAATTAAACCCAATATACATCAAGCAACCAGAAACTACTTAAAACTCAATATACATAAATCCAGTTTACATAAAACACCTGAAAATTAATTAAAAACCAATTTACATACAGCATCTATAACCTAATTAAAACTCAATATACATAAAGCATCTATAATCTAATTAAAACCCAATATACATAAAGCATTTAAAAACCAATTAAAAAAATTAGCATAAAACATCTAAAAACTAAACCCATATACCATGAAACAATTAAAATCCACATAAAACCTGATTCAACATTGAAAAAAAAAGTTTGAAATCTAATTACCATTAATCGTTTACATGAAGCGGCTAAAGACTACTTAAAATCCATATTATATAAAGCATAAAAAAAACTCAAAACAAATCCCAATTTACATAAAGTATCAAACAAAACCAGTTAAGCCCATATAACAAAGCAACTATAGCCCTTCAGCAGACACAAATGTTCCATCTCACTCACGACCAGACTACAAGATTGAGCTTGTAATGTGAGAAGAGAGCACATGTGATGTAACTAATTCATGATGCAGTTGCACTTTGTAACTGTTGTAATTGAATTCAAACATGCTACTGAATACAGTTTCATCTTAACATTATATCTGCTCTTTGGTCTGCATGTCTGCCCGAAAAATCTCTCATTCTGCTGAATGTGGAGAGGATAGATGGCAAGTAATGGCAAGTAATGATCCAAACAGTGAAGATCCAGATCGGCATGCGATCTGATATGCTCTGCCATATTTGCAGTGGGGTTTAGGAAGTAGAGTTATATTGTACATTTACCAGCTGGCTTTTAATTAAATTGAATTATGGGTTGTCATCAATTTAAGCAGATGCAGAGTTTGCTTCTGATGTTTTCAAATTTTTTTGAATAAAGAAATGTTGATGTAAAACTTTTTAAATCTAATCATAGCCTGCTAAGGCAAAAAAGCATAGGTCCAGATCAGCCAGCTCCCACAGATATCTACTGTATTTAGGTATACATACTTTATTGCCTGTGCATGAAATTGTAAAAATATTTTTTTATAAAGGTTATTAAAAGTTGGTAAATCTATGCTGTGGTCCGAGAAATTGATTTGTTATTTTCTTATCGTGGATCAAAGCTTCTAAGTAAGAAATAAATGCAGCTAGAGATATTAGTAGACTAATTTTAGCATAAACTCCATGGATATTTCTCATATATCTGTGTCATCATATCAGCTGAATATATATACCGGTAGTATTCTTACTGTTGGTCAAGTACTCTTACATCTGACACCCTTTTCACTCTTAACTCAATCTTAACCCAATTATTTTGTTCCATATATAATTGTCCCTGAATTTTCCGAAACTTTCTAGTTTCAGTTTCTACTGCTGATTCAATGCTGCTTCTGTTAAAGCTACTATACATGGTCACTGTAAAGAGTAGGGCCAGAACACATAAAATCAAAGGATCAACACTTCATATGCATTTTAATGATAGCATCACTTTTACCGTAAACGGCTGTAGAATGTGCGCACCCATGCAGTGTGCGCACCCGTACTTTGGGCTTAAAATCTTTGGTAAAATTCAATAGCTCATAGATTGTGTGCATCCCAAGAGCAGAAAATTCGTCAGTCAGTCAATAAACTGTTTATAACTGATGCATATGCATGACATTTATTCCCCATGAACAGCTTGAGAGTCATAAGGGCTACCTGTAGACAAAATAGTCTTTGGAGAGACAGACACCCTGCACACATATTATCTTGTCACCAGAGGTAATAATTACGTCCATTTACATTCAAAAGTCAGCCATCTGTGACCAAGTTACTTGAATCACCCAGACTTATTGTTCATTATTTACTAACAACTTTATTCAAATATAATGAGACATTAATAGAGATTAAGCAGTCAGTAGAATGGATCCTGATCATACTACCTCCAGTAGAGACTGCCTGATCTGGATCTATATTATTTGCCTATACTGGTACGCCCGAGGCATAGTGGTTGAATCGTTAACTGGTAACTCCTCTGTCTGCTTGCCTCTCACTGCATGGGTTTGAGTCCCATTGATACAAAGGACTTAAAGTGGGAAGGTCTTCTATCTGACCTGGAATGTACTGGTGGTTTTACCCAGACATTTGTCTGGGGTTGTCCTTCACCACATAGGATTGACTTCATTATGATAACCATTATTGGTCACCTGGGCATATATAGGAATGCAGACTCACAACTAAAGTTGCCTTAGCATGATAGACATGCTAAGTTGTCTAGGAGCTAATAAGGTCTGGCCAGGAATCTACATGTAGCTATATTAGTGTTATTAGCAATTGTATTATTATTTTCAGGTATATGATACCAAAATACCTCTCTTTGGTATCAAATATATTAAGGAGTGTTTTGAAATGGTTTTGGTCCATTGTTCATGTAACATAATTTGTTCACAATGCCAGATATAAAATTAAAGCCAGCATTGTTTGTTATCATGTCCATATAGTTAGATAATGTGAATCCTTTTCATGCTTTTTATAAATTTCATAGAATACTTCTACTAATTTGCAGTCATGCAGCAAATAGTGCAGGTACTGAACAAACAGCTCCAAAGCAGAGCTACAGCTCCCTGGCAGAGCTACAGCTCCCTGGCAGAGCTACAGCTCCCATGCAGAGCTACAGCTCCAAAGCAGAGCTACAGCTCCCATGCAGAGCTACAGCTCCCATGCAGAGCTACAGTTTCCATGCAGAGCTACAGCTCCCATGCAGAGCTACAGCTCCCTGGCAAAGCTACAGGCAGAGCTACAGCTCCCATGCAGAGCTACAGCTCCCTGGCAAAGCTACAGGCAGAGCTACAGCTCCCATGCAGAGCTACAGCTCCCTGGCAAAGCTACAGGCAGAGCTACAGCTCCCATGCAGAGCTACAGCTCCCATGCAGAGCTAAAGCTCCCTGGCAAAGCTACAGGCAGAGCTACAGCTCCCTGGCAAAGCTACAGGCAGAGCTACAGCTCCCTGGCAAAGCTACAGGCAGAGCTACAGCTCCAAAGCAGAGCAAAAACTCCCATGCAGAGTTACAGCTCCCAGACAGAGATGACTGTTGTAGATAAATCGAAACAATTTGCCTTTGTCTAATCAAGTTGTAGTTTCCATGTCAAGACATCACCCACATAGATTCAGTGAACATTTCTGTAAACAAGCTTTTTCACAACATGATTAACCATATTAACACTTCACTTGTTAGATGTTTACATAAATGTTGACCAGGATCTACATTTATTGTTGCCAACTATGGCCAAGTTCTTGTGATATTTTAGGTCTTATAACCTTTGCATTTTTTTTCATTGTTAAACATTATTTTAACAATAAATTACAGATTATAGACAAGTTTTTGTTAGAACATACATCATCTTAAAAAACTACATGTTTTACATAATATACATTGAGATATGACAATTGATAAAAATGAAATGGAGAGATCTTGTTTTTATGTAAGATAACAGCAAAAACATGATTAAAATTGGTAAAACAATGCAAATGTTTGACAAATCAAAAGTAGACATGAGAAATTCTCAATAGATTGTAGTTTTTTTTAGTTTGCCCTTTCAAAATTTAAGCACATTCAGCCCATATGATTAAATTAATTCTGTCAGTGTGTTATTCCATAAATATTAAATTTTTAGGTTGCTCTGTATAGAATTAGTACATTTAATTAAGTAAGACTTTTTGTTAATTCAAAAAAGACGCAGATTTAATATCCATTTTTTGTTTGTTGTGAGTTACTTTACTGTGACATAATTATGGTTATTTAAGCGACATCTAGTTTCCAGAGATGGAGAAAGATCCAGGTGCATTCATAATCACACTGCAGGTCAGCTGGAGGACCCTCCCGTATCAAAGCTTTTGTCCAGATCAGCACACAAACCTAAGGGGTGAGGACCGAACCTGGTAGTGGACTGTTGGCTCAAGGTACAAGAGGTCCAGAATTCAGTTTTGGGCCCTGACATACCAGTCATTTAAAATTTTAGTTGTATAGCTCCCTAATGCTCAAGCAATTAAAAGAGTAGTTCCACGACTGGTTGGCGTGGTGTAAGGATACTGTGATATGTATATATGTGGTATCTTGCCAGGTGTTCACGGCATTCTATACACAGTGAATGCAGCATTATATCTGCTTCAAGTGGATCCCTTCGCCTGATAACTGAAATTCTGTCAATAAAATAAAATAAAAATTAGTAGAGAGGACCCTGAGTCAGAAGACTAAAGAGTAGGTGACTATTCCCAGTTACTGTAAAGCACCTCTTCAAATTCTTTCAAACCTGCTCACCTGTTGTCTGTTAGGCACACTAATTGAATCCATTCATGCTATGTACAGTTATTTCACCTGGTTATGCTATGATTTGAAATTCCCTCAGAGCATCAGTTAATAGCCAGCTGCATTGCATGTGTTTGAACCATGGGAAGGTGAATGAATATTATTGATTTGTCCACATCAGAGAGCTCCCTTTATTGTCTTTGAAGGAGCAACCTTGTCTGGATTGTAGCCATGGTCATGTTGCTTATGTTGGCCTGGCATGGAACTTGACAATCTGGAGTCCATGAAATTGTTTTACATTGTTTTACATTTGATCCCGTGCCATATTCCATAAAGAAAGATAATAAGATGTGAAAAATTGCCTTAGACATAAGATAATTTATTCAGACTCCATTCATCAACAACCTTTAAACATAGGGTATTTCCTTGGATCTTTATTTTTAGTTTGAGTAAGAAATCATTTTCTTAGATTCTTCATGGCTTTGACCCTTGGTAGGGCAGTTATTGAGATATAACCCAGACTTCTCATACAAGGTTAATGTTTCTTGTTTATTTCGTTAAACATTCCACATACTTTGCTAGTGTTATTGTTGGTGTAGCCGGGTGATACGGAGAGAATGTATAAGCGGTCCGGTTAGCTCAGTCAGTAGAGCATTCGCCCTGTTAGCGAAGTGTCCCGGGTTCGAGTCCAAGACTGGCTGCACATTTTTCTCCCTATGTTACAATTGCGCCCAACGTAAATGACCCGCGGTCGTTATGTACAAGTGCTTGAGAAGTGCTTGTGAGTTCTATATAGAATATTTAGTCTGTGGAAATTCGAGGACGAATTTCAAGTTGGCCGGGGTGTATGTAGCCGGGTGATAGGGA
The DNA here is from genome assembly GCA_007844125.1 of Sinonovacula constricta. Classification (NCBI taxonomy): domain Eukaryota; kingdom Metazoa; phylum Mollusca; class Bivalvia; order Cardiida; family Solecurtidae; genus Sinonovacula; species Sinonovacula constricta. The sequence continues at coordinate 15,903,979 of CM017562.1, forward strand.
GAGAATGTGTAAACAGTAAGCCGTCGGGATAGCTCAGTCGGTAGAGCATTCGCCCTGTTAGCGAAGTGTCCAAGGTTCGAGTCCCGGACTGGCTGCACATTTTTCTCCCTATGTTACATTTGTTTTACCAAATCAGCGGAGAGTCAAAGACCAATAATATGTTTATTATTGATCACATTAAAATCTAAAGCCTCATTAATTGATTAAAGAATTCTTAATAATTTATATCTCACAAGTCCTTTAACAATGTTTATCAGTCCAGCCAGTGACATACAGTCAACAAAGTTATGATCATAATAGAGACATAGCTGTGATTGGCAGAGAAAGACCTGTAGACATACGTCTTTGTAGATTTACCGATGATCCACAGGTCAGCTGGGACTCGAAACCTATGTTAAGCTTCTTGTAACCCATCAAGTGTTGGTGTGCTGTAAAACCCTAGATACAAATATGAAACTGATGTGATAAAGAGGGGAGAAGTAGGGAAAGTTAAGTCCTTTAGTCAGGGACTCTTTGGCTAGATCTCTCTTAATTAGGCTCCATAGCTCTCAGTTGTCCACATGGTTTTTATCCATTCAAGCTCTGTGGATGTAAATGTAAGTGTGTGAAGCATGAATTAATTGGCCTTATAGAAAGAGTGTAGATTCCAATGAACAAGCTCCAGATGTTGAATGACACTGTTTGCTGCTTTGTCTCAATCAGTGTCCTTTTGTTTATAATGAGACATGATGTTACAAGCAGATTACTTGTATCATTTTTTAATAAACTTTTCTAAATATTTAGATTTAAGCTTTAACGAAATGCAATCGAATCTAGACATGTTGCTAAAGACCCGGTAGCACATATTGCAGCTCCTGATCAGCGAACTCCCAGCAGGAAGCTGGCAGACCTGGATCTACATTATTTGCCCAAGTCTTATAAATACTTGTTTTGCATGCAAAAATCTTTTTAGTTTTTGTTACATCACACCAACACAACACAATATGGTCATATTAATGATGCTATGCTTACTATTGGTGAAGACCCCAGATTTTCGAATGGATAGAACCGTCAGCACACTGCAACTCTAACCACTCGGCCACAGGTGTCCCATTGTTAAAATTTAATATTGATTATTAACTATGTAGTTTAAACATTATATTGTCAAATCCATGTACACAGTATTTTTTTTTCAGAGGGTAAATGACAATAGGTTTGAGCAGCAAGTTTGTATACTGAATATCTGCTCTCCACTTGATAAAGTATAACATACATTGGTATTAACAGTACACATATCACCATTTTGATGACATAAATATTATGTCTATAGTGTTGACTTTATTAATTAATTTTGTTAAATAAGGATGAAAGTAATTATTGTTTTAATGGCAAAAATAAAAATCTTGTCTGAAGAAGTTAAATTTAGAATGTCTAATTACCATTAATTATGTTTAAAAATAAATCTTATTAGAATCTGTATGTTTTCCATGTTTCCACAAAATTAAAGAATAAAAGATAATATTTCTTTGTTAATTAGGTTAATTTTCAAAGACTTCTCTGTTGGCATTTTTTCAATACCTTTTATATATAATTGCACTGGTCCAAATTATCCACAAGTAATTAGCGTTATAGCTATGTAATATTTTGATAAGTTCATTTTCCGATGTGTCTGATTTTACCAGCATGAACAATTAGTCATATAAAAGCTGTTATATGACTAAACTTCATTATAACTTTATTGGATGCTTCTTTCTCTCTTACCCTGCTTTGCACAAATTAGTGTGGTTTTAACTTAGCAAATAACCCTTTCATTTATAGTTAATCTATAATTTTGAAAATTCATTTGACTTTGTTATTTTTCTTTAAAAGAGATAAAAGGATTATAATAAGTGTATGTTCAACTTTAAATAATAGATTTAAAGCTGAACCAGTCTACATGTAAACCCTTTGTCATGCGGATTCTTCTAATGAGTTTGAATGGTTTGTAAAGGGGTAAAATGGTGTAGACATGCAGAAAAGGGATAATGTTGATCCAGATAAGCCAGTTTCCACAGGGAGCTTGCCGACCATGATTAGCTATTTTTGCTGTTGGGTCTCTGGCAGTATGCCTACTTCTTATGTTGTACATGCACAAGTACATGTAAGAAAATGAGACAAAGAAAAAATACATTTTTATTAATAAATTATAGCATGATAAGGGCATTAATTTATTGTGATAGTCATCATTATAATAATTATTATATCATTAAATCATTAAATACATAATAAATAGGTTGTTATGTATGAAACAAATAAGTTGTTATGTGAGCTTCATTCCTAGAATAGCGCCTGGGTTTAAATGACTTTTTGAATAACATTGGTTCGTTTACACCAAAAACAGATAATTGAAATAATAGGCCTGAAACATTAAGATAAATGGTTTTGTTATTATATAATGTTAGTGGTAGCCAGGAGGTTGATATCCTCATCTTCTCACTGCCAATTCCAGTACTTGCCCTTACTGAGGTTGGTATCAGGTGCCAAAACATTTACCTTAGTTCTTATAGCACTAGTGTATTAAACTTTAAACTCATCTTATTTTCAAATTTACCTTTCCTACACCTTTTCTTAAAACATTTGACATCTTAGTATCTGGAAAAAATATAGGCATATCTGTCAGATGACCATTTAGAAATTTCAGCTTATTGTCAGACCGGTATAATTGGTCATGACAATAGCACATGTAGGTTGTTTGCTCTCTGGTCATGTCCTTGTAATATTTCATTTTGTAAATTTTAAGTTGTCCTCTGTTGACGAGTCCATGCCTATGTAACAGCTGTTTGATTATTTATAAGCAATAAAGTGTACATCTTGATAAGATGGGTAAAATCTTAGCTGGATCAATTGGTGCATAGAAGGGCAAAGTTTTGGTTCTAGTCAGAGTGAAAACATTTATTGTTATTAAAGGTTATTTGGGAAACTAGTTCTTTAAGTTATACAAATCACTCTCTATTGTACTCTTTCTGGGTTGAACCAGTGCTACAGTAGTGACTGTTTGGAGCAATATCCAATATTCTTGTCCAGGATAAACATCTCTTGGTTGATATGGGCAATGAACTAGAACACTCCAATCCAGAGGACTATGCCTGCACCACAACACCATAGATAGAGTGTCCATGGCATAGTGGTACAGTCGCAGACTGATAACACCTCAGACTGCTTAGCTACCAACTGCGAGGGTTAAAGTCAGGTTTAGGCAAGGGAATTAATGTAGAAAGCCTTTCAGCTGAACTGCCAAGTTCTTTCTCCACCAAAATAGCTGGCCGTTGCTATAAGGACCATTATTGGTTGCTGCAATGTATTTTAAAAAGAAAAACAAAACCCCATGGATGCTTGGGAAATGAAAAATAAGCATGGTTTTGAAGTTAACCTACTAGCAACAGTGGTTTTATTCAGATTGTGATATATGAACAAGTAAAGTAAGAAAAATTGGTAAGTGGCAGATATACTAGTTGTCAGTAAATGTAGTAAACTAACTTCTTTGTATTTAAATGTGATAAAATATTGCTAATTTAATTGTACAATTGTATGAGAGACATAGATTATTATTAAGTGTGTTACATGTTCTCTAGTTATGTGTATAATGAGATGGCAATGAGACGAATGTTTAATATCAAGTGATGATTAATATATTTGATTTAACCGCCAAGGATTATAATATATTCTGATGCCAGTTTATGAATATGTATAACTTTGTTTTAACTTTGTTTTATATAGTACTAATGCAATAGCTAGACCTTTACATATTGACTTGATTAAATCCTCCATTCTGACTAAGATATATAAGATGTCTATTTTAAGATATTTTCTTCTTCCACTGTGAATGTGGTTTGTTAATTTTACCCTGGAGAAGAATGTACTACTTAATATAGGTATTTTGACTGATGTAATTAATTGACAGTGTAACAAAATCTCTTTAATTGCAGACTTCTTTTGAGGAAGATAAATTATTGTTGCATGTATTATAATGTCTTGACTATTTATAATTGCATTGCTTTGATGGCAATAAAATTGCTTATGGTGATTCAGTGTTGTAATCTACTGTACAAATGTTACTCATACAATAATCAAAACATGTTATTGATATTTGTTCAAATTATGCTTATTTATTATTGATACATATTATATAAAATTTGTACTATTGTATTTTGAAAGACATTTGCAGGTGAATTACTAAAAATAGACATTTTAAAATAGTTTTTGAAATTTCTGATGTTTAAACTTTTGAAATACTAACTGTATGTGCCAAGAATGTGAAATTGTAAAAAAAAGTATTAAATTAAATTTGAAATATTAAATGATCAATATATCTAATGTAAAATTTTTGTATAATTATACAAAGGATAAATGTAAGATATGAAATTATAAAAAAAAATATAAACATATTTTTTTTTAAATTAGTAAAATTATTAACCTACAAGAGATAATTGCAGCAGATGTAACATTATGCCAGTTAAGTCCATATTGCTATGATTTAAGAAATTAAGTGTAGATCCAGATCAGTCCAGACAGGATCTTTTCTAATGGCTTCTCAGTCATTAACAATATCTCTAGACATATTTATTTCTTCTTGAAAGAATGTGCCTAAGAATAAATTTGGGGTATTCAGAGTTTAACTTGGTATGGGTTAATACTTATACTTATTTTGTGTTTGTTTCTAGAGAAGGATAAACAAGGAGATATTGTTGGTGGAGATAACTCCGTTCTTCAGTTTCTGCCCAGTATAGATTTCTGTGAGTATTTTTCTTTGTCAGTTTCGTGGTAACTTGGTATGATAACACCCCCACCCCATCCTAACCTATGCCCCTTTCCCCACATAACTTAACAAAAAAATATCATGAATTGCATTTAGGAAAGTTTAAATACACTATCCGACAGTTTACCTATATTAGATATGTCTTACAATATACAAACTCTTTTTGAACAAATTTGTGCATAATTTCTATGCAGAAGCATGTTTTACTTACAGTGAATGCAAAGTTAAATACTGGTACCTATCTCACTTGTAAGATAGTACAAATTTAAGAAACAAAGTTTCTTAAATGCTTATTTTTTATAACACATAAGCAAGCTACTGACATTAGAGGTATAGGAGCCCCGTAAGAATTATTCTCAACAAAAAAGAGATGGAATACACTGTTAATGATTGTTTTTTACAATTGCAATGGCTAATGCTGTTGATAATCTGAACAATGATGTCACATGATCACAAAAGTAAATGGTCACATGGTTTAGTTCAGCACCTTTGGTTTTGCTAACTGCCCTGCATAATACACATTTAATACCAATTTGTGATAGTGATTGAGTTATGCTTCACCTTTCTCACAAATATCGGGCAACAATGAACATAATTTAGCAAACCCTTTTCAAGAAACAATAACTAGCTGGTGGTTTTAAAAAAAAAAAATGTCAGTCAAAACTGACTGCTCGTCCAGTCAGTCAAAACTGACTGCTCATCCAGTCAGTCAAAACTGACTGCTCGTCCAGTCAGTCAAAACTGACTGCTCCTCCCTTTTATAGTAGAAGGTGCTTATGGACTTTGGTTAACATCAGCACAGTTTAAAGGGAGGAAACTACAACACTATCTTATCTGGGCACTGCAGAGTTACCTAACATGCTTATTTATAACTTTCTATGTGTTTTAAATGATGTTTTGCAAGTTTAAAAGTGTGTTTTGTTTTGCAAGCCTGATTTTTTTGTGAGTGTAGCAATTGATTCATGTCAAGTTTAAAAATATATATAGATATATATTGTATACTCTTAAGTTCCAGTTACATTTTCAATGTAAAATATTTTTCTAGAAAAATGTATAATTGATGATATCTGTTCCTTTGGGAATGTATTTTTGAAATTTCCTCCCATGACTCTTCAGCTCTGGAGATCAGTAAAAGAAGAATTCTGTCTGTGGACCTCCCTTCCATCCCTGACCACTTCTCCGATGTAGAGAGGGCACTCAACATCTCGTCACTGGTGCCTTTTGAAAGTACTTGTATGGTGAGCATGTGTATTTCTTAAAAAAGGGATATCCATTGTTTGACTGTTTTTTTTTATTCATACCTTTGTTAAGTGGTCATTAAAGATGGTGAGGGGGTGCCTGTGGCATAGTGGTAGAGTCACCGATTTGTAACTCCTCTAACCGCTTAGCGTCTCACCGTGTGGGGTCAAGTCCCGCTCGGGGCAAAGGACTTAATGTGGGAAGGTCTTCTAGCTGGCTTGCAGTGCACCGGTTCTACAGACATTTGTCTGGGGTCTTCCCCCAACAAGCAACTGGACGTTGCTATAATGATAATAATTGGTCCCTGCAATGTATTTCAAAAACAAAACAAAACATTAAAGGTGCTATCCAACAGTTTGGACAAAAATTTCTTCTCTTCAAAAACGAAATCAGTTATTGTTTCCTGAAAAGATCTGGCGAAATGCTGTTTAATGTGTCCTAGACCTATGTAAAAGGTGAAGCATAACATCCCACTCATTATTACAAACAGGTATTTCTTACCTGAACCGGGCTGCACAGTTAGTCTTCAAACTAAGACAACCATGTGACTACTTACTTTTGAGATCTGATTATTTAATCATCCGGGTAATCTGATCTAACGTTGATTTCTATTTTTAGCAGACATTCCATTGTGCTAATTTATAGATTTGCAAAGAATGTACATTGAGAGCAGTTTATTTCATGATTTGTACTGTCCTTAAAATAAGGTAGTGTTCAAAATCATCTTTTCTTTGAAACGACTATGAGTTTATGCATAAAGTATGCCGAAATTTTCCAAAAGGTAGTGATATATTATTACATTATTTGATAAAGGCAAAGTATCGGATACCACTTTTCAGTATCACTAACAAAAAACACTTATGTTACTGTACATGTGTAGCCTAGGTTAACCATAGTGCTGGACTTGGTAACACAATCGGTATAGCGTAGGCTTCAGGTACTGGAGGCCCCAGGTTCGATCTGAGGCCGCGACGCACCAGTTCTGAAAAAATGGTAGTGGTATAGCTCCCTTGCTTATGCTCAAGCACATATAAGGATAGTTCCACGACTGGTTGGCCCTGTGTCAGGATAATGTGACTTGGTGTGGTATCATGCAAGGTGTTCACTGTATGCTATACACAGTGAAGGCAGCATTATATCTGCTTCAAGTGTACACTGTCTCCAGATAACTGAAACACTGCTGGTGGGACGATAAACCCAATAAACAATAAACTACCATAACCATTTAGTATTTGACTGATTGGAAAAAATTGTGTATATTAATATCTTTTCTTTTTAGACTGGTTTATTATTGGTTAGAAACTTATTATTGGTGGAGCAAGAGGTCAGACATAATTATGTCTGGGTAGAACCACTGGTGCATGGCATCAGAGACAAGTCATTTGCAGGCCAGCTGGAAGACCTCCCCACATGAAAGTTCTCAGCCCAACCAGGACTCAAACCCACCTGGTGAAGGACAGAGGAGTTAAACCATGAAGGAGTGTTGGGCATTTGTGTAACCATTAAGGTCAAGGTTATATTCAAGGTCAAGTTTAAGGTCATTGCATCTTTGGTGGTATATGTCAGTTCCTGTGACATTTTTTGTGTGTAAGATTTTAGACACATGTTTGTTACAGGTCAGAGCCCTGGGTGGCCTTTTGAAATACCTGGATAAAATGAGACTGGGTATTGAGTTGGAGGAGAGAGGTACCAAGCTTCCAGTTCTCAACATCAACATCTTCTCTCCGTAAGTTATTAAAGTTCCATCTGGATTTTTTTTTTATATCCAGCAGGTCACGCCTTTGGTCTATTGTCTGGTTGAGGTAATGGTATATTAAAGTCTTGAAAATTTGTATTGATAAAGCTCTCTTGCTTTTGTTTAGCCATCAAGGTCATTTTCATGACTGGTTCATCTACCTCTTGTTAACTGAAAGTGTGTAAAACTCAACAAATAAATATCTTTACATTGAAAGTCATTATAGTGTTTCCCACTCTAAATGGTGATGGCAGTAGTATTAATGAAACAGTTACAGATAATATCCAACAGTTTGGACCAAAAATATTTTCATTAACCATCTTGATAAGCCATGCTTACCAGAACTGATCTCGCATATATTGTTTATTGATGTCCTACACCTGTCTGAAAAGTGTACCATAATCATCATTACAAAAATTCTTCTTATTTATAGATTTGAAAAGAATGAACATTTTTAGTGTTTATTAATGAGCTTATTTCCCCAAAATTGAGATATTGTTTAAAATCGTCCAAGCTTAGACAAAAGTATGATATTTTTCTACAAAAATTATACACAAATATCTCAAACAGAGGTCAGATATTATTACATACATTAGATATTGGCAAACTGTGGGATACCATCTTTAAGGAGTGAAACTCATTGTGCTAACCTCATTAAAAGATCATAAGGGTCATGCAGGTTATAAAGTAAATATATAAATATGTAAATATCAGGGTGTCCACTCTCCTATATTTTCCTATAAATTCCTATATTTTGACAACTCTCCTATTTTTTCCTATATTTTCCTATAATTGACCTAAATTCCTATAAATTCCTATATTTTTACAAAAATTATAATGGGTAAGCTAAGAAACATGTATTTTGAATGAAAATATTTGTTAAATGTGCCCAGGAGATCTTTCAATATCCTACAGAGGGCCATGTTATAGAAATTTCTTTCAGAATACAACATTCTTACAGGTGTGGCAACCCTGCCCAGCCCAGCCCATTTGTTTCTATCTTAATAACCATGTTCAGGTATTTTAAGATAGAAACAAAAGTCCCTAAATATTTCAAAAGTATTGAAAGATATTTTCTTTGCAAGTTACAATAAATTTGACTGTCATTATCCATGGTAAACTGTAAATATGCCAAGTGAAAAAACAAAATTCAATCAGAGATGGCTGGAGGAAAAAGATGCCAACGAAACTCAGATGAAGGAATGGTGTATTCTCTGCAATACAGTGTACTCTGGAAGATGTGTAGTTTGTAAAACTGAAATAAAATGTGACAACAGTGGCGTGAAGCAACTGATCCAGCATTCTAAAGGCAATCAGCACAAGAAACTGTGCAAGACAATTCTCTCATTATCACAAACAAAGTTAGTGTTTAAAACTGTTTCTGTCCCAGCAGCTGATCCAGGCACATCTAGGGAGCAAGTCCCATCTAGTAGCAAGTCAAAAGAAGAGTCGAAACTTTTTTTCTCTTTTCCTGGTGAAGATGTGCTGACTGCAGAAATCATTTGGGCTGTAAAATGTGCGAACTCAAACATCAGCTTTAGAGCCAGTGATGGTATATCTGACACATTCAGAGCCATGTTCAAGTGTCCAATTGCTGATGGATTCAGTGTGGGAGGACCAAACTCTCAAACATGTAAACAGATGGACTGCACCCTGCCTTCTCAAAAGCTCTGCTTTATGATGTGAAAAACTCTCAGAGCTGCTACACCATCCAATATGATGAAACGACCCAAGCTCAAGTAAAAAAACAGATGGACATCTTAATCAGATACTGGTCCCCAACACATGATGAAGTGTGGTGTAGGTATTACCGATCTCTATTCTTCAGTCATGCAGAGGGTAAGACAGTAGCTAGAAGCATGTATGCTGCATTCAAGGAAGATGGATTCCCGCTGGAAATGCTGATAGCTTTAGGTAGTGAAGGCCCCAATGTAAATAAGACCATAAACAGAGAGCTGTCAAGTTTGATAAAAGACACACATCCTGGATGGCAAGGTTTTCTAGATATCGACACTTGCAATCTACACACAATGCACAATGCATTTTGCAAAGGAATACATGAATATGGACAAGATGTAGAGACTTTGCCTTGAGTTTGTTTGGTCTCTTTAAAGTTTCAGCAGGTCGACGGGAGGACTTTAAGCAAATACAGGTGAATATGAATCTCAATGAAGAGCTTTTCATCAAGCACTCACAAGTACGCTGGTTAAGCATAGGTCCTGCACTGCAGAGGATAATTGACCAGTGGCAAGCCATCTGTGCTTATGTTGCTCAGTTGGAGATGGACCCCAAAACAGTTCCAAAAAGTGTCAACTTCAAGCTAATCAGAGATGCCATTCACAAACCAGATATGAAATTTAAGATTCTATTTCTGTTGTCTGTTATTCTTTTGTATAAGAATTCTTGAGAGAATTTCAGAGTGAGCAGCCTTTGATCCACATCCTGTACACTAGAATGTCAAGCTTTTTGATAACTTTCATGAAAAGATTCCTCAAGTAGGATGTTGTGGAGGATGGAAAGGAAAATCTTACGTCTATTGATTTTGGAATTGGATTCCAACTGAAAGATGACGTCATTGAGCTTGGTGAGGCCAGGGATGAAAGTAAGAAAATGAGTAGCACTGGTGTCCACATAGAAATACTAGGTGTGAGGTCATTTTACTGTACAGTGACAAAGTATTTGATTAAACGACTCCCTCTACAGAATGCTGTCCTGAAGTCAATTACATGTATGACCCCATCAAAGCGATTTGCAGATACTTCACTCACTGAGGTTGAAACACTAGCATGACAGTTTGGATACCCAGAAAAGACAATTGTCAACATCAAGGATGAATGGAAAATGTACATGGCAGATGATGACTTAGGCTTTGAAGCTCTGGCCAGAATTGATCACTTCTGGAGAGAAGTAATGAACAGCAAACACTCTGATGGCAAGAGGAAGTACAGAGTTCTTCCTGAGCTAGCAAAAAAGGCTCTTGTGCTGCCCCACGGTAATGCAGATGTTGAAAGAAGTTTGTCAGTCAACACTAATGTTGTCACTGTCGATAGGCCAGCAATTGGTGAGAAAACAATCAATGCCATTAGAATGGTCAAGGACATGGTCAAGTTCAGTGATCCTGTGAAAGAACGTCCACAAAGTGTGCCAATCAACAATGAAGTGTTCAGTTAATGTGAAAGCAGCACACAGAAACTATCTTGAAAGAATACAGAAAGAGAAAGAGGAAAAAGAACATCAGAAAAAAGAGAGGGAACGAGAACATCTTGAGAATAAGAAACAGCAAGAACAGAGGAAAGAGCAACAAGAAAGAACAATGTCTATGTTGGATAAAGAGAAAAATCTGTCCAAGGAAGAAGACATTATAAAAGGAAAACTTTTAAGCTCTGAACTCTTATTGTCAGAAGGAAATTCTAAGCTGAAAAAAGCTCTTGAGGATGAGGACATGCAGTGTGCAAGTGTAGCTCAGATGATGATCTCAACAGCCAGTTCAAAAATTGAGAAACTGAGGAAAGAGATGGATCCTTTAAGAACTCGTCAGAAAGAAGTTGAAAAGGGAAAAAGAAAGATGTTAGAGGAGACAATTGAAAGCAAGAAGCAAAAACTGATGACAAATGCATCTACCTCCAAAGCAGCTCAAGAACCATCATCTAGCTCTGTGAAACACAAGGGTAAAGGCAAGAAATCATCCAGTGGCATGAAGAAATAAGGCCATATTTTTAACTTGTTCCTGTAAAGTTGTATACACAGTCTTTCATGGCAATTTACATACAAAGATGTCATCTGATCATTTGTGCTGATGATTTAATTAAGTTAGATTGGAATAGATGCACTCTCTAGGACATGCCATTTTAAAGAATGTACATTTGTGAACACAAAAGTATGTGTTTGTATGGTGCCATGTAAATACTTGCACTTTTTTCATTTTAATTCACTGTGTTTTTTTTTTGTTATTCTTTTCCACTTTTTATTGTGATATCAATGGACAAATAACCAGTGATTTGTTAAAACTTAAGTATGTGTTCAGTTGCCTTTGATTTGGGTAAATGTTCTCTTTTGTCCAAGAAGGATAGACCCATTGCTAACTGTAGTACATTTGTAAGCATAAGAAACTAGTATTCATAGTGCAGCATACCTGAAATTTGTTACTACAACTAAAGTTCAGGAATTAATATATTTTGTCAATTTTCATTATTGTTATGGTATGATCTCTGTTATGTCCAAGGAGGACTTCTTACACTGTGTTGCAACCATTTTTTACTAGTCAAAATATGATTGTGAACACCATATGATCAGTCAGTATTAAGTCTATGTTTCACATGGTGTTTAGTTTAAAACTTGCATATAGTTTACAATTTAGATATTGTCTGTTAATGTTTTGTTTAAGTAAAATAAAAAAGGGTGTAGGGAGTGGAGGAGGAGGCTAAACCTACACAGGCTTCTTGTTTTCTGATTCCTATATTTTCCTATATTTTGGTTATAAAAATTCCTATAATTTCAAACCATTCCTATATTTTGGTGATAGAGAACCAGTGGACGGCCTGAAATATTCATTTAACGCAGGTCATTTGAAAGACCTCTCAGTATATTCAAATGAAAGCAGTTTCCTTGAGAAGATGAAATTGTTTTGCTTCAACAAACTTGACCAAAAAGGCAAACCCTTGTTATATGTCATTTTTTTTAAGGCCTTACTTAACAAGGAGCCTTATTTCAATATCTCTTGACAAGGACAATTATAGCTAAGTGGCTTGTAGTCACCATTTTATTCCCGACCCCTTTAATGCTATATATTAATTTTCACTATCATTCAAAGATGAAGTATATAAAATATATACCTTTCCAACAATAACCTTGCACATTAATATAATCCATCTGTGCTCCTTTATTTCATAGATTCCCACATAAAATGGCTTCAGTCGCAAAAAAAAAAAGAAACAAGCAATTATAATGTATATGTCACAGTGTTATCATTGTTAAAATTTGTTACCATACCAGTGATGGAATCACACTAAAACTTACTCTAAACAAACACAAAAATACACTAAAAATGGGACTAAATTTTGTGTGGTATGCAACTTTTCCTATAGCTTTGCTTGCCTGGGATGCAGTAATTTTTTTGACAAATGCAAACACTGATAGTATTGAACAAGCTTTCAATGCCAGATTGTTTTTCTTAAGCTGCACTTTTATGCCCTTCAAAGGGGTGGCATTATGTTCTCAAAAGGGTGGATTTATGCCCCTCAAAAGGGTGGCTTTATGCACCCAAAAGGGGACTATATGCCCCAAATGAGCAACTCTGTGGTTCTTTAAGTCCCCAATTGGGTGGCTTTTTCCCACCTAAAGAGTGGCTTTATGCCCAAAAAATGATGGCTTTATGCTTCCCCATTGGTGGCTTAATGCCCCTAAAAGGGTGGCTTTATGCCCTCAAAAGGGTGACTTTATGTCTCCCAAAGGGTGGCTTAATGCCCCTTAAAGGGTGACTTTATGCCACCCCAAGGGTGGCTTACCCAATAAGGGCTTAATGCACCTAAAATGGTGGCTTTATGCCCTCAAAAGGGTGACTTTATGCCTCCCCAAAGGGTTGGCTTAATGCCCCTTAAAGGTTGGATTTATGCCCTCAAAAGGGTAGCTTTAATCCTCCCAAGAAAGGTGGCTTTATGCCTCCCCAAAAGGGTGGCTTTATGCTCCCCACCAGGTGGCTTTATGTCCCCCAAGGGGTAGCTTAATGCCCCAAAATGGTGGCTTTATGGCCCCAAAAGGGTGGCTTTATGGCCTCTTCAAGGGCATCCGCTCTGACATTGAATCTATATTTAAGCCTACTAATCTAATTTCTTTATTCACAATGCTTCAATCAAACTTCATCATCCTACAGACATACACTTGAAGGTGCAATAACACAACAATTTTGAGTAAAACAACTTAGGACAGGTCAATATCATACACAAGGTCATAATTGTTGAGGTAATTGCTCCTTTTGTGAGCATTGTCAGTACCATTGACATTCATTGTTTAAGATCATTAATTTCGTAGATGTTATCTGATGTTTTTAATAATTATATAATTTATAATTATTTGTCTATATGGCTTTAATTGTGAGCAAAGTTAGGAAGAAGTCACACTGATCACCTTTGTTTATTTTTTTACAAAATTTTAATTTTTCAGATGTTCGCACATGCTACTTGATAACACGGCTTATAGGTAAGCTGATATTTGTTTAGAAGTGAGCTGGTTTTTGCTTAAAAGTGAGCTGGTTTTTGCTTATTAAAAGTGAGCTGCTTTTTGCTTAGAAGTGAGCTGGTTTTTGCTTAAAAGTGAGATTTTTTTTTCTTAAGAGTGAGCTGGTTTTTGCTTAAAAGTGAGCTGGTTTTTGCTTAAAAGTGAGCTGGTTTTTGCTAAGAAGTGAGCTGATTTTTGCTTAGAAGTGAGCTGGTTTTTGCTTAGAAGTGAGCTGGTTTTTGCTTAGATGTGAGCTGGTTTTTGCTTAAAAGTGAGCTGATTTTTGCTTAGAAGTGAGCTGGTTTTTGCTTAAAAGTGAGCTGGATTTTGCTTAGAAGTGAGCTGATTTTTGCTTAGAAGTGAGATGGTTTTTGCTTAAAAGTGAGCTGATCTTTGCTTAGAAGTGAGCTGGTTTTTCTTAAAGATGAGCTGATTTTTTGCTTAAAGGTGTGCTGATTTTGGCCTGAAGGTGACCTGATTTTGTCTTAAAGATAAGCTGATTTTTGCTATAGATGAGCTGATCTTTGTTCAAATTTCAGACTACAGGTACTAAACACTATTTAAGTTTATATTCAGGGTGCCTGTGGCTTAGCAGTAGAGTCGCCGATTTGTAACTCTACTGACTGCTTAGCTTCCCACCTCGTGGGTTCGAGTCTCGCTCAGGCAAAAGGACTAAATGTGGGAAGTCGTCCAGCTGTATCTTAAAAACAAAAACAAAACACTTAACACATGCATCAAATGGTCTATATGTATTGCTTCCAACATAGTCCTGTTATCATAGTCAATCACAGCAGTAACATTCTCTATGCACATTTAGTAACAGCAAATAAAGGTTTCTGAATTAAAGTGCTGACAAAGATTCTCAGCTGACTTAAACCTAGTTGTTACCAGTTCCCATTTTTTCAGTGCCCTGCAGATATTTCAGAGAGAAGCCCACCCATCTGTGTACAAGTCAGGTACCGGGCATGGAGCTAAGGAAGGGCTGAGTCTGTTTGGTGAGAATGCTTCCTATTATTTGTATGACTGTAGACTTGGATAATTTCTAACTTTTAAAATAGCAAATTATTCAGTCCTATGGAACTTGCACCACCCACCCTTCACATATTTAAAACCTAACCTTTGGAATCACTTTCTAATATTATTTCAGAATAAGAATTAAAGGGTTAGAATACATTGTATTGTCTCTTTAAGTCTTAAACCATTTCTATGTTTCTGATTGGTTAGAATAAAGTAATTTGAGTTAAAATCAGAACTAATTACTGTTGAAAATGGTCAGTGCTAAATTTATCATATTTGATCTGATATTTAATGAGATTGTATATCTGTCTTCATTTTGTAGGAATCATGAACAGAACAAAATCTACCCTTGGCAGCAGGATGTTAAGGTGGGAAACCATTGGTTTGATTTTCATTATTTTAGTATGTAATAGAGCTGTATTAATACTCTTCTTCTACAATTTAAAATGTATCGCCAGTTTAAATCTCAATTCGATGTTTTATGATAATGATACAAATTTTAAAATGAGATATTTTACAAGCTCATTTAAGAGTGAATGTTAACCGTTTGGTTTTATAACATAAATAGCCTTGGAGTTATTAAGTAAAATAAAATAACTATCTAAATATTTTCTGCTTTCCTCTTGCAACAATAAACTTTAGAATTAAACATCATAAAATGTATCAAATAAAAAAAAAGGTCGTGAAATATTTAAAGCCATTTGTTCTGAAGGAATATCTGTTTTGTATTATGTATTTGTTCTGGTGCAAAATTCACTTGTCAACTTATAGAAGACCTTTTTTGTGATAAAAAAATAGTGTTGAAATAAATTATGGAGTGTAGTCAAATAAAACTCAGTTTCAATCATAATATGACCACTTTTTAATCTGTCACATAATATCCACACAAACAGAAAGCCTCTCCTGGGGTACATTTTCCAAGTCTAAAAGGGCCTATTTTTTCCAGAAAAGGTCACTTAAAGCATGACAGGTTCGACTTAAAGGGCTTATATAAATGTTTGTATGTATGCATGTATTAACAGGCCTCTTTGTATGAACCATTATCTGTAGAACTGTTGCAATTTTTCCAGCTGTTTAGGTTCATATGCCCATCAACAAGTACACATTCAAATACCTCAGCTTTAACATACCAGTAGTTTGTTCAAAACCAAATTTAAAGATTTCACTTGTTGGTTTCTGCAGTTTTTAGCTAAATAAGAATTCATAATTTAACAAAATAAAATTATAAGTTAATTCATGATATATTTACTATCTATAACCTGCATTAAAACTTTTATTCTTATATTTTAAATCATTTCCATGAAAAGTACACCATTTTCTTTCTTTCTTTTTTTTTAATAAGACAAAATGTTCCTTTTGAACTGAAGTAAGGCTGTCTAATTGCTCTGAAAAATTAAGAACCTCACTTTGCATAAGAATCCATACTATATTTTTATTAAATTATTTTACTTACCTGCATGTATCCAGTTAAAATACATGTACATTGACCTATACAGGCAAAGTAATATAATTAATATCTCATCTTTTGTTAAAGTTAATTCAATACTAAGTTTAATATTTAAGTTCAAAATTGGCAAAAGTCTCTGATGTTCATATTTAAATTTGTAATTATTTAAAAGTAAATTACAGACTTTAGAAAAGTTAATATTGTTTCTAAAACTAAAGCTCTAGTTGCCTCATATTGTCAACAGAGTTTGGTAGATATTTTATGAATGATTCCATCTCGCAGTAAATCACTGTTTTAATGTAATGATAGTACCGTAGGTGAAATCTGAAAGTCTTTCACTTGTCCACTGACAAGTGAACTAAAATATCCACTTTTCTACCTTTCTTGATGTTTTTTGTCTGAAAATTGTTTTTCACAAAGCACCGAAACATTGATATATCTGTACCAAAAGAAGGCAAACATTG
The DNA here is from genome assembly GCA_007844125.1 of Sinonovacula constricta. Lineage (NCBI taxonomy): Eukaryota > Metazoa > Mollusca > Bivalvia > Cardiida > Solecurtidae > Sinonovacula > Sinonovacula constricta. The sequence goes on from CM017562.1 coordinate 15,920,868, forward strand.
TTAGGGACCAGATAGTCCAATTGGTTCATCATGGGCTACAGAATATGAGGTAGCCAGGTTTGATTCTTGGTAGCGAGATAACCAGAGTTGTTAAAAAAAGCTGGTTTTATTTCTTAAATAAGCTAACCTAGAACTATGAAATCAATTATTTTGTACTTGTACACAAAAACATAACCTAAGCACATATGAACCAAAATCAACCAGAGACAGATTCTAACAAAATCCAACTTAGAACTATCAAACAGGATTTTTTACAGTAAAGGTATGATCACCAGTAAGACATACTGGTAGATGAAGTCTGGTTTCAATTTCTTCACTGTTTTTTTTTTATATATAAACCTATATCTGCACTAGTTATTGATATATACATAAGCTAGTATGCTTGATAGTACTGTCACAAAAAAATTAAAGAGCGTCGGCTCCAGGTACGAGATGCCCCGGGTTCGATCCCGGGTCACGACATACCAAAGTCATTAAAAATGGTAGTGGTATAGCTCTATTGCTAACGCTTAAGCAAATATAATGGTAGTTCCACGACTGGCTGGCCTGGTATCAGGACAATGTGACAAGGTTTGGTATCATGCCAGGTGGTCATTCAATGCTACAGTGAAGGTAGCTTCAAGTGAACTCGACTCAGAAAAACTGAAATACGGTTGGTGGAACAATAAACCAAACAAACAAGGCTACAACTGCAGCTGTTTCTAAATTCTTAATTACTTCACATTTATCACTTGGTCACTTAAGTTAAGTCTGTTAATTAGTTCTTGATCTGTGTTATAATCAATAGTCAAAAAGAAAATTCTTGACTTTAATTAGAACAAAATAATCTCTAAGCATCTTTAAGCTGTTATTAAATAAGTCACATGATCGGCAACATTTCACATGTTTGACAGTCAGGCAAAAACAAATAATGCAGGTAAGAATCTTTCTTAAAATTTTGCTATTAAAATATCTTTTAGTTATTGCCCCTTTTAATGGTCTATCACATGTTGATATAAAAGATACATTTATAAAAGAAAGGACCTGGCTTGTCAGGTATATATCAACTATCAGACTACAGTTCGTATTTAAAATATTCTTGGTATTTGGCAAATTATAAATATGATTAGTTAATAATTAATAAATATTATTATTTCTCAGTTAGTCAGTGAAAATCATTGATATTTTTTAAGACTTTGCATGTTATATTATGTAAAAGTTAGGTTGGATAATCACGTCGTTAATTTTATAACATAGAAAGTGAACATGAACAATTGACTGCTGCAGCCAGGAATTTTGACATTTTGAACCATAATTCCTTATGAAAGCCTCATGACGAAATCTTTTCTTTAATTAATGTTTTCAAATATTTTTAAGATAATCTATGAAAGGTAGTAAAGTGACAGATTAGAAGGGGGTCTGGGCATGCCTTCAAAAAATATTCCCATGCTGCTAATATAAAATTTATATATAATATAGTAATTCAATTTAGTAATCTTTAATGTTGTCACTTTAAGTCTCGGTAGACTGAAAATGCATACATTAACCATGGGCCTGACTAATATAGGGCCATGTAAGAATGTTGCCTAGACACTGGGTTTTTAGACACAAAAAGTCATCACTCTTTATGAAAATTTCTGTATTTTCATTCAGTCTGCTACCCTAATATTTATCTTGCTTCAAAATAAAACAACTATACCTAAATCACACTCCTTCTAAGGTAAAATCCATGATCAAGCCAAAGCCCTGATGTCGTGGGGCATGGATGGGTGGAGGTGGGTGGGTTGGTGGGGGGGGGGGGGGGGGGGGGGGAGTTTGTGATTAGGAGAGGGGTGGCACCAGATAAAGACCAAAGGGTAGTTTCAGATACACATCACACTGATAACACAATGATTGGGATCAAGTGGTTTATTTTGTTAAAAAAACAATAGGTATTATAGATACACTCCTAGCAGGTTTGCTGAACACACCAATATACTACTAGTCAGTCAGGACAGGCTATCTTAACCTTGTAGAACTGAAAAGCTTCTTGCTTACAAGACCTACATATATAAAACATGTGTATCAATATCTGACCCCTGTTTGGGATATTTGTACGTTATTTCTGCAGAAATTCATACATTCTTGAATCTTACCTGGGACAGTTTTGAACACTACCTTAATTATTTGAAAGTACACCTCGTTAAAAATCACTGTATTTGTTCATTCTTTTTTATCTATAAATAAGCAGTTTTATTTGTTTAAAAAATATTTATCTCTGCAGAGTGGCTCAAATATAAAATACATGTTTGTAATGACAACCTGCGTGCTAAGCTTCACTTTTTCACATAGATGTAGGACATCAATAAACACCATTTTGAGGGATCTGTTCAAGAAACAATAATTTATTTGGATGTATGACAATTTTTTTTTTATCCAAACTGTCGGATACCACCTTTAAGCCTTTTATTATTTAAACTTCAAAGCACTCATAGCACAAGTTAATTTTCAAAATCACTAAAAACAGAAAACAGTTTTCAAAGATCACAATTGCTAGAAAGGCCACATTGTAAAGTCAAAAAAAGAGTCTTCTAATAAAACATTGTGATTTTCTCGGGGTATAAGGGGGGTGGTACCCAGGTATGAGAGGGGTATACCCAGGTATGAGAGGGGTGTACCCAGGTATGAGAGGGGTGTACCCAGGTATGAAGTGTACACAGGTATGAGAGGGGTGTACCCAGGTATGAGAGGGGTTTACCCAGGTATTAGAGGGGTGTACCCAGGTATGAGGTGTACACAGGTATGAGAGGGGTGTACCCAGGTATGAGAGAGGTGTACCCAGGTATAAGAGGGGTGTACACAGGTATGAGAGGGGTGTACCCAGGTATGAGAGGTGTGTTCCCAGGTATGAGGTGTACCCTGGTATGAGAGGGGTGTACCCAGGTATGAGAGGTGTGTTCCTAAAGATGAGGTGTACCCAGGTATGAGAAGGGTGTACCCAGGTATGAAGTGTACACAGGTATGAGAGGGGTGTACCCAGGTATGAGAGGGGTGTACCCAGGTATGAGGTGTACACAGGTATGAGAGGGGTGTACCCAGGTATGAGAGGGGTGTACCCAGGTATGAGAGGGGTGTACACAGGTATGAGAGGGGTGTACCCAGGTATGAGAGGTGTGTTCCCAGATATGAGGTGTACCCTGGTATGAGAGGGGTGTACCCAGGTGTGAGAGGTGTGTTCCCAAAGATGAGGTGTACCCAGGTATGAGAAGGGTGTACCCAGGTATGAGAGGGTTGGTACCCAGGTATGAGAGGGGTATACCCAGGTATGAGAGGGGTGTACCCAGGTTTAAGAGGGGTGTACCCAGGTATGAAGTGTACACAGGTATGAGAGGGGTGTACCCAGGTATGAGAGGGGTGTACCCAGGTATGAGGTGTACACAGGTATGAGAGGGGTGTACCCAGGTATGAGAGGGGTGTACACAGGTATGAGAGGGGTGTACACAGGTATTTGAGGGGTGTACCCAGGTATGAGAGGAATGTACCCAGGTATGAGAGGGGTGGTACCCAGGTATGAGAGGTGTGTACGCAGGTATGAGGTGTACCCAGGTATGAGAGGGGTGTACCCAGGTATGAGGTGTACCCTGGCATGAGAGGGATGGTACCCAGGTATGAGAGGGGTGGTACCCAGGTATGAGAGGGGTGGTACCCAGGTATGAGAGGGGTGTACCCAGGTATGAGAGGAGTGGTACCCTGGTATGAGAGGGGTGGTACCCAGGCATGAGGTGTACCCAGGTATGAGAGGGGTGTACCTAGGTATGAAAGGGGTGTAGCCAAGGATGAGATGGGTGTACCCAGGTATGAGAGGGGTGTACCCAGGTATGAGAGTGGTGTACCCAGGTATGAGACGGGTGTACCCAGGTATGAGAGGGGTATACCCAGGTATGAGAGGTGTGTTTTCAGGTATGAGAGGTGTGTTCCCAGGTATGAGAGGTGTGCTCCCAGGTATGAGAGGTGTGTTCCCAGGTATGAGAGGGGTATACCCAGGTATGAGAGGGGTGTACCCAGGTATGAGAGGTGTGTTCCCAGGTATGAGGTGTACCCTGGTATGAGAGGGGTGTACCCAGGTATGAGAGGTGTGTTCCCAAAGATGAGGTGTACCCAGGTATGAGAAGGGTGTACCCAGGTATGAGAGGGGTGTACCCAGGTATGAGAGGGGTGTACCCAGGTATGAGAGGGGTGTACCCAGGTATGAGAGGTGTGTTCCCAGGTATGAGGTGTACCCTGGTATGAGAGGGGTGTACCCAGGTATGAGAGGTGTGTTCCCAAAGATGAGGTGTACCCAGGTATGAGAAGGGTGTACCCAGGTATGAGAGGGTTGGTACCCAGGTATTAGAGGAATGTACCCAGGTATGAGAGGGGTGGTACCCAGGTATGAGAGGTGTGTACGCAGGTATGAGGTGTACCCAGGTATGAGAGGGGTGTACCTAGGTATGAGGTGTACCCTGGCATGAGAGGGATGTACCCAGGTATGAGAGGGGTGTAGCCAAGGATGAGGTGGGTGTACCCAGGTATGAGAGGGGTGTACCCAGGTATGAGAGGGGTGTTACCCAGGTATGAGAGGGGTGTACCCAAGTATGAGAGGGGTGTAGCCAAGGATGAGATGGGTGTACCCAGGTATGAGAGGGGTGTAGCCAAGGATGAGATGGGTGTACCCAGGTATGAAAGGGGTGTACCCAAGTATGAGAGTGGTGTAAGTCACTATGAAGGTCAATAAACATGTCTCAGATTTGTTAGCTTCCATCACCCTAAACCATTTTGTTTGCATCAAAGTGATCAAGTCAGGAAAAAAAGGTGAGGACCAGAGGGGATATTTAACTTCAACTGCTCTGCGATAACTTTCAGTGACACTACAGACCTGAATAGTCAGTTAACAAAATAGTTTCTTTTTTTTTGAAACACATAGCAGAGACCAATTGTGGTCATTGTAAGTATGTAGATCTATTTTGGTGGAAGAAGATCCCAGACAAATTCCTGGATAGAACTCATGGCTCACCGCATGCCAATTTCATGAAGACCTTCCCGCATTAAGTCTTTTTTTCCAAACTGGACTTGAATCCACAAGGTAAGAGGCTAAGCACTGAGAGCAGTTGTAAGTCACAACTCCACCATTATGCCATTGGCACCCCATGAAATATAATTTGTAAAGATCAAAGCACCTGATTATGGCCAATATAAATAAAAAACTAAAGCTGATACATTGTTTAATTGTATTAATATTAAATTATTTCTTAAAAATAAAAAATGCGAATGCAATTGGACATTATTAATCTATACAATCTTGACCATTGTATTCTTAAAATTGGTCTTGTAAAGATAGAAGACCCAGATTTTAAATGGGCAAACATTCAGCAAATATTGCAAAACCATCATTTGATTGCTAGTTGCTACTTAATATTATTCTTTACATATAAGTATTTTTTTTCTACTTTGTACATTTAATGATAATATTGTTGTGCCCTTTTTGCATAAGGAAGCCCTGTAGCAGCAACAAAATATGCAACATGTTGCAATTTAGAAAAAATATGTCTACTGCATAGCCACTGACTACAAGTATCAGGTTTAAAAAACAAAAAACAGTGCTATAAAGCAAATTAAACCTCATGATCTTTTCAGTCTTGCCGTACTTACATTTCTTAACTGACTCTAAAACTTTGATTATATTTAGATGTTAATTATACAATCAAGCAAACATATATTTGAGTCTAACTTTTATCTCATTACTGCATAAAGATAATTGGTAAAAAAATAGCAAGACAGCATTTTCATGAAAATTAGAACATAAAAAATAAAAAATCCTGCAATTGCAATTTTTGAAAAACTGGCCCCTTGATAGTTTTCTTTTTTTATTGGGCAGTCCGATAACTCGGTTACTTCCCTTGATTTCAAAGGGAGGCTAATCGCCGCTGAGCCTGTGGGGACTAAGTAAACAAAAAAGATGGCGGACAAGGACAAGGAAATCAACAAAGCTTGTGTAAACAACAAAGAGTTGGACCATTCCAAGCTAACATATTTGAAAAAGTACCTAGCGAATCGTCGTTTAAATGGATCTGGATGGAAATGTCAGCTAATCGGGCAAATAATCGGTGCTCACAAGCTAGATATTACTTACAATTATGAGTTGAAAAGGAGAAACCAACTCGAGAAGAATTAGTAACACTTCGCTCTCCCTTTAACTGGAAACATGTCGCCCTTGATCGGTAACAGTTCACCCTTGATCGGTAACATGTCGCTATCGGATATAAGTATATATGTCAAGCAAAAATGTATACTTGTTGACTTATTTATAATTATTTTGACACCATTCACATCAATTTGTATTTGTTTCCATCGGCTTCATATGCATTGTGAGTACTTCAGATATAAGTGAACCATGTCCATGCGTTAAATGAAGGGGAAAAATTGATGTCAAGTAGAGTATATACTTGATTTAATTTGTTATATAGTGTTTAATATATATAATATTTTATTTTATAAGATATGCATACAAACACAGTCGACTTCTTCAGGCCGCAATGTGATAAAGCTAGCTTATGTTGCGAGATTGAATCACATACTGACTAGTCTTTTAACTGCAAGCACTTATATACATCTATGACGGCAAACATCAGTTAAGATCACGGTGACTAATTATCAAGCAAGATTAGTGCTAACGCTATCATCACACTAATGACTGTAGGCAAACATCAATTAACGATCACACACTAACCAATTTATTTATTTTAATTTTTATATACGTCTATGTCGGTAAACATTAACTAAACACTGACTAATTATCAATCAAGATTAGTGCAAATGCTGTCATCACAATGATGACTGTAGGCAAACATCAATTTACCTTCACACTTTAAAGAATTGATGTGCAATTATAAGATAACTTCATACTCAGGTCATATTGAGTGTGACAAACTTATTGAGGTATTGGTAACAAAATATGTATGCAACTAAGTAACACTGAAATCCTTGCAACAGCAGAATTTTATTTAAACATAAAATATGAAATTAATTAGCCGCGTACACAGTATAATTATTATATTTTAGGACGTAACATTGCATTTAAATCAAGGAACAGTGACAGTTCGTATACTCTAATGGGAGGATCAGACTTTTTCTTAAAACAATTTTTAATATGAAAAATAAAAAAACAATAATTTACGATGCTAATAATATGATTTTAGTAAAGAATAAGAAGACAAAGGAAGCATAAATTCAATGTGGTGTCGAAATTGACAAGTTTACATTCTTTTTACTTAATTTCTTAAGATTTAAGGGCGAAGGGTGGCATATTCACTTATATCAGAAGTGCTCATAATGTATATGAAGATGATGAAAACAAATACAATGTGAATGTTAATAAATAAATTAACAAATTTACTATTTTTTTGCTTGATGTATACACTTATATCCGAAGGTAACATGTTATAAAGAAAGGGCGAAGTGTTACCTATCAAGGGCAAGCTGTTACCAGTTAAGGGAGGGCGAAGTGTTATAATACCGTCCAAATGCATCGCATTCGTTTTTTTTTTGAGGAAATCGATACAATGAAACAGTTCTGTTTTCGACCATCTTCCCGCGATAAACAACTTAACATATGCAGCAATATTTCAGCGATTTCCATTTCGGATTTATTTCTTTCTTTAATGACTCTTCCATGTCACTCGATGTTTGTGTTATACACGCCGATAAAATTTCTACTTATGCCCCAGATTTTAATCAGCGCGAGTGCACATGCGCATTTGGAGAGTACTCAAGGGCCGACAACCTAGTTATCGGACTGCCCAATAGACAATTTGAAACATTCTTTTCACCTTATATAATGCTGTTGACTGCCCAATTCCTGACTAGAAACCAGTCCTTATGTAGTAAACATCTGGAGCAATGTGCACTAAAACATGTGGGATTACCCAAGGATTAACACCTGAAACTTGGTCTGGGGTTCAAACCAGGACCCTCTGGTTGAGAATCTTAACACTATATTACAGACACCCTTTGCTAACATGCTTAAATGTAAATTGTGACATAAAAGCATCTAGAATAATAGTGTAGAAAAAGAAAACAAAAAGATTTTTTTTCATTTTGATTGTAAAATAATTATGTAATGTTTGTCTAGGAGGTTCCCCTTCTTGAATCCATCGGAACATTGATCTGCATTGTTCTAAGTATGCATTCTATATATCACTTGACACTTGCTTTGTTTGAGCTGTACCATTATAAAACATTGAATATGTAAAACCTTGCCAGTAATTCTACCATTTTGATGTGGTGATACCATTGTTACACAGATACCTATAACCCTCTCCAGTTTTGAACAAGATCCAATATCACTTAAAGTTGTGTGAGAATATTTTCCTCAAGCATATACTTCGGGGGGCCACATGGCCAAGCAGATGGAATCATACCTTTAAACTCTTTAGTTCCTCACCACTCGGAGTTTAAATTCCACATAAATTCCACATAGTCTGAGATATTCATGGCCCCTACACAACATTTTTTTTTGGTTTGTGGGTTAGCATAGTTGGGGGGTGGGGGGGTGGGGGGAAGTGGTAAATATTGTAATCAGGTTTGTCTGTCCGACAGTCTGTATGTCTGTAGTTACAGTTTTATCTTATTATCTTCAACAGTTTTGCATCATTTTTTAATGAAAATTGACAGCAGTTATCTTTAGTACAGTGGAACTCTGTGCACCTGCTGTTTTTGTCAGAATTTCTTAGATTGACTTTTTTGCCTGTTTCAACCATTTTTCAGACTTGAAACTTAAGAGAGATTTATTTAAAAAAGGAGCAAGTTTGATTTAGGGATGTGGGGTGTTTTTTTTGTCTCATTAACACTTAACCTCCTATATTTTAACTAAACAATTTAATTTTCATACATTATTTTTAGCTATCGTTAACTACAACATGTAAACATCAGTGTCATATTAACAGAGACACTGCAGCAAATAGTACAGATTCTGATATGACAGCTCCCAGAAGACACTACATTGGTTGCCTATGCACCACCTGTTCATTCCCAGCAGGTTTACTTTTAGCCTACTGTTAAACATTCATAGATCAGATTTCGGCAAAGTATGCAGATCCTGATCAACTTCTTGGGCAAATGCTGTTGATTCTGATGAATAAGCTCCCCCCTGCAAGGTGTGTGACCACAATCTTTGACATCACCAGTGACATATTGTTGATGGTCCTACATAGAGAACTGTGCTGTGTCTTCCTTTATAATTTATAGCAGATATTCAGCATATGACATTATCTGTTTGGGTGATTTTAAGCAGAGATCTTAAGGAACAGACAGAAGTATAGGTTGAGTAAGATAAATGTGTAAATTATGTACTAGTACCATATATGCCAAAGTAAATTACTCATTTTGAAGGAGTTTCTTTTCTGTTTATTTTATTTTTTGCAGTATTTAAGTTCATGATTCTTACCGGTCTTGTTAAAAGAAATTTCCCAGAGGCACTATACTGAAAACTATACAAAATCGATGTCAAGACAAGGTTCCTTTTATTATATTTTTTCCAAACTTGGCAATTCAACCATCTGGCAATCAGCAATTTTAATGCATTCTGGGCCAAAGGTTATGCAACTTCTTTTTTGAGATTATTTAAATATTGAGCTTGAGTCTTGATATTGTTCACTATAGTCTGATAGGTCAGATTTTTAACTTGAGTAAACATTTTGACAAATGAGGTTGTACTCAGACTCAAGCTTGATGTTTTGTAATCTCACCCCTGGAGTCTGAGGACATTCTCAAGCTTCTGATCGACCAGATTGTAATTACAATTTAAAATTAAGGAAATAGAATCCTTGAGAATAATTTCAGATTCCAGCTCAAAGTTTTATAATGTCCTGCCAAGGTTATTTAAATCATAAAAAAATTGGAAGACCCAGCTTGTTGTATAATTAATGACATTGATTTGTAGGCATATCCTAAACAAATTATATGACATTGGTAATAAATTGTTTCAACATGTCATTGGAGGTATGAACTAACAGCATAATATAATTTATATTGAATATGGCATACAATAAAGCACCATATTTCTTTTTTAATTTTTAATCAAAAGAACAGTACTTTTACAAAATAATAATAATAAAAATAATAATAATAATAAATTAACTAAAATCATAATAAATTCTGTATGGTGCATTAATTTATTAACAAAAACACTAAATTTTTGTATGTTCATTAACTTATGAAAAACAACAACAGCATTTAAGTATAATTCATGAACTAGAAGGACATTACATTTATTTATTTATTTTGTGTGTGTGTTTGTGAGCATGCATGTGTGTGGAGTGTGGTGGGGGCGTGTGTGTGTATCTGTGTGTGTTCATGCACATGCATGTGTGTGGGGTTGGGTGGGGGGAGGGTGGGGTGTGTGGTGTGGGTGCACACATGCATGTGTGTGGGGTGGGGTGTGTGAGGTGGTGGTGGGGGTGAGGCATGTGTGCGTGCACATGCATGTATATGGGGTGGAGTGTGGGTGTGTTGGTGGGGTGTATGTGTGTGTGTGTGTGTGTGTGTGCCCGCACATGCATGTGTGTGGGGTGGTGTGTGTGTGTGTGGTGTGTCAGTGTGTGCATGCACATGTATGTGTTTGTGTGTGTGTATGTGTGTGTGTGTGTTTGTTTGTGTGCGTGAATGTATATGTAACTACTTTAGTAAAAGCACAGTATATTTGCATGGTGCTTAAACTGTTACCATAGTAACTATGGTTTGACATAAAACAGTGTCTATATTATGAGTAAAATAATCTTTTCTAGGACATGAACTAAAGACCTTGATATATGGGGTATTATAATTTTATAACTAAAAAAAGCTGGAGACTTTTTCATAAAGAACCTTAGTTATTTTTTCTTACATTTACTCAGAAATTTTCCTGAAATTAGCAATATTTTCTAAGATATAAAAAACATTTCTAATGTTTCAGTCATAAAACCATTTTATCTGTTATTATAATTATTAAATTTTACATAAAAGAATGCAAACATTCCTGAAATGAGCTCAATCTAATGTAAAACTCCACGTAGCATTAAATATAAACATATTACATTAGAAACACAACATTTTTTTCATGTGAAAAAAGTATAAATAATCTGAGTCGTACTTTCTTTGCAATGGGAATGAAATACAATATGTTTGATTTGAGCTTAATGTAGTGGTTACTTATACAAAACAACAATCTTCATGATGATTAAAAACAGTAATCCTCAGTGAAATGGCAGACTCCTGGTAGGGTAATTTGGTAAGTAGATTTGAATTATTAAGCCTTAGCTTGCTACATTTGGTAGACATGCTAAATTCTCAGGGTTTTTTGCTTTAAAATTACATGTGTTACATGTCAGGGTTGATATACTTAGAAGCAGTGCCTGAACAGCAAATAGTGTATATCTTCATTAGGCAGCTCCCAGCAGGGATCTGGCTGATCTGGATCCAAACTATTTGCCAGAGCCTTATAAATATGCAAATAGCAGGCTAAAAGTAAAACCCATGCATTGTTCCAAGTAAATTCTTGATCCTAGCAACTTCAACTTTAGCAAACTATTTTGCCAGATTAAAATTTTATTGGAATTTTATATTATGGTCATTACATCGCTTAAAATGTCAATATCTTAGATGTGAAATTATAAAGTTAGCACCTTTAATCCATTGAGAAACTGTACTTGTGAAATCTGTTAACTCATTTAATAAACAAAAACACATAATTTCATAGATATATCACAGAAAGCCAGTGGTATGAACAAAACACAACCTCTAAAAAACTGTTAATATTTATATCAGACTTCCGATGGATCAAAGTGGATAGAATTCCTGAGTTTATAAAGCTCAATTTTGTTCTCATTACGTGGGACAGCTAGCGTATTTTTTTCCTTCCAGTATGTGATACACTCAGAATAGTTAATGCTCTTTGTACCCTTGAGAAGCACTTTGACATATTCTCTGTCAGCAAGTATCCAGCGTATGGTTCCATGGTTACCTAACACATAAATATTACCACTCTTGTCACACACCACGCCTTTGGGATCCTCCATGTGATGATTGAAAGTTAGCTCCCCTGATTCTATATCAAGACATTTTACTCGATTGTCTTCACCTTCCGAAATCACTATTTCCTTCTTATTGGGCATCAGCGCCAAGTACTTGGCATCGTAGAACAAAGCCAGGCCATCAGGATCATGAGAAATCCTTCGCTTAATCTCTCCATTTGTAGCAATTATTTGAATTTGCCATGCAGTGTCCGACACTGTCGTATTGACATGAGTCTTGAAAAAAACACTTACTATGAGATCCATCTTGTATCCAACAATGGCACGACATTGGCCTTCAGTTGGAAATGTTGACCGCTTGATAAGTTTCCGTCGCACAAATAACATTGGGAACGTTATTGTAAGCTTCTGAATAAGCCTGGCTTGTGGGATTGTTAGATAAATGTTTCCATCTACCTCACATACATCAAATGGTCGATCGTCAAACTCAACAAAAGAGCAACATTTCAGTTCAGTGTTGTAAAGTTTGACTTGTTGATTCCTGTTGTCAACAATGACTAGATATCCGTTGGACAGGTAAGTACATCCAGTAATCTTGCTGCGTTTGTTGGGTCGGACAACCGAAGAACAGGATGGCATGCAGCCAAGAATCCTTGATTTTCTCCGCAGAGCTTTTCTTGGAGAAATCCTTCTTCTTTGTCTTCCAGCATGATTCTCAACAACACGGGGTGTTGACTCATGCAGTGGAAGGTCCAAGCTTGGTATGGTTTCATCATGAAACTCGTTAGAGGAATGACCGGTTATGTTGTTATGCCCAATATGGTTACCAATTGGCTCGATTGGGGTTTCCTCAACACTGTTAACGCGTTGAGCTTCTTGACCGTCTCTCTGATCTTCTTCGTTCCTTATTCCTGGACTTTCTTCACCATCGCCATTTCCATGATTATTTAATCTACTCCCTCTTCCATTATTACTTTTGCCATATCCACTGTCATCATTGAAACCTGAATGTCTTTTTCTGGTATCATTAAATCCTGAACTTTTCCTATCCCCGCTGAAACCTGAATTCCTTCTCTTTTCTTTAGCACCATTACTTTTACTATATCCACTGTCATCTTTATTTTCTTCAGGCTCATTGTCATCTAGTTTTTCACTTGTGCCTGCAATAGGCTCGCCTTTAGTGTGGGCCCCAGTGTTATCATTTGATTCATCATCTCCTTGTTTGCTGTTGCTGTCATCCTTCTGCACTGGCTGCACCTTAATCGAGTTGCCTCGAAACAAATGATTCTTGACCAGTTTTTCATCTTTGTTTGCTGGTCTTTCACCTCTCTCGTTAGATGGAGCCACATTTTTTCCTACAATACATCCCATGTTGGTTTAGAGACAAACACAAAAGCATAGTTCATCCATCAAGCCTTTGCAACCAAGCAACTGTTTATCTGAAACTAATCTGAAAGTGGTTTGTAAAAATGTATTTACAGTTTCCTTGTTCACATTATGTATTTTCATAGGGCTCTTGTTCCTTTCATGCATTGAGCTTAGTGCATTCACCTTTAAAATAAGTTTAATTACTCTTTGAATGTTTAAATTGTTTACCTCTTCATGTTTAATCCTTTTATGTTAGATATTTTAGAATAAACTTCCAGTAATGAATAAGTTTATTGACCTCTGCCATTGACCATTCTGATTATCATTTCAAATCCATTTAAAATGTGTCCTTTTAAACATTTTAATACATTTTCTACACAGCTTAAGCTCTGCTCAGGCACTTATTAACTGCCTTCAATGGTGGTAGCAACCCCTAGATAAGAAGGCATTACTGTGGTATTGATGGTTCACTTGATATTTTAGCATTTGTCAATTACTTCATAATAGGACCTATACCTTTGTCACAACAGCATTGGGCGATCCTTTGTCTTTATGGGCTTTTGTTTCTAAAGACTGCCAAACTAGCTGATATTCTATTGGTACTTAGTGTGACTGCACACGTTCCATGTAGTGACTTAAACATATTATAATCTTTATTATCTTTTTAATTAAACCTGTTTAATGAGAGAAGGGCTTGGTCAGAATTATTTTAACACTTGTTGATATATTGTTTATATGTTCTTAAAGAAATAGTTTAGTAACATTTGAAGTGCATTTTAGTAAATGTTATGGTGTTTGAGAATAATAATTTAAATAACATAACTCTGCACAAGTCTGTAAATGACAAACTGACTTGAAAATCAATCTCATGATTGAATATTTAATATGTTAATCTAACTGCAAAATATTCTAACTAGTGGAGTTGTCTGAATTGTTGGGTGGTCTTACTTGTTGACAGTCTTAATAGTGGGATGGTCTTAATAGAAGGGTGGTCTTAACAATGGGGTGGTGTTACTTGAGAAGACGTCTTAAAGGTGGCATGGTCTTAATAGTGGAGTGGTGTTAATTGTTGGGTGATGTTGATAGTTGGGTTGTCTTAATAGTGGTAGTATTTTAAGTTCTTGGTCTTAATAGTGATAGTCTTACTAGTGGGTGATCAAAGCAGTGAGGTGGTCTTACTTCCTGGAGTAGTCTTAATAGTGGGAAGGCCTTTAAAAGTGGTATGGTCTTGACAGTTGGCTGATTTTAATAGTGGTATGGTCTAAATAGTGTTATGGTCTTGATAGTGGGATGATTTTAATAGTGGGATGATCTTAATAGTGGTATGGTCTAAATAGTGGGATGGTTTTAATGGTGGGATGGTTTTAATAGTGGTGTGATCTTAATTGTGGGTGGTCTAAATAGTGGTATGGTCTTAATAGTTGGATGGTCTTAATAGTGGGATGATCTTAATTGGGGGGTAAGTCTTAATAGTGGGATGGTCTAAATAGTGAGGTCATCTTAATTGTTGGGTGGTCTAAATAGTGGTATGGTCTAGTAGTTAGATGGTCTTAATATGGGATGATCTTAATTGGGGGTGGTCTAAATAGTGGGATGATCTAAATAGTGAGGTGATCTTAATTGTGGGATGGTCTTAATAGTGGGATGGTCTAAATAGTGAGGTGATCTTAATTGGAAGGTGGTCTAAGTAGTTGTATGGTCTAATAGTGGGATGGTCTTAATAGTGGGATAGTCTTAAAAGTGGGATGGTCTAAATAGTGGGATGGTTTTAATAGTGGGTGGTCAAAATAGCAGGTTGGTCAAAATTATGGCATGGTCATAATAGTGGAATGGTCTTAATAGTGGTATTGTTTTAATAGTGGGATGATCTGAATCGTGGTATCATCTTTATAATGGAATGTTCTTAATAATGGTATGGTCTTAATAGTGGGATGTTCTAAATAGTGGTGTGGTCTTGATAGTGGGATGGTCTAAATAGTGGTATGGTCTTGATAGTGGGATGGTCTAAATAGTGGTATGGTCTAAATAGTGGTATGGTCTTAATAGTGGGATGGTCTTAAAAAATGGGATGATCTTATAAGTGGGACAGTTTTTACTAGTGGTGTGCTGATGATAGTAGGCTGGCAATAATAGTGGGGTGGTGATAAAAGTGTAGTGGCCTTGATTGTTGTGTGGGATGTAATAAAATCAATAAGCAAAACAGACATGTTATTGCAGCACTACTTTTTTTTCTGACATCTCGTTTGAGATCATTTAAAATAAATTTTAGCACTTGTGGCCAAACAAAATATAATTAAATATTTCTAAATTAGATACATTTTATTGATGTTTCTTGAAGTTAATGCAAGTATAGAATATTATTCAACCACAACAACAGGTGTCTTTTTTTCCAGTTTTGAGACCAAAAATTGGTTGTGTTCCCAATTGGCAAAAATATGTTTTTCCCCCAATTTCAAGGATAGAATTTCCAATTCAAAGAATTAACAAAAAATGTAATTCTCATCTTGGGTCCAATAAATGACATAATTCATTACTTCAGTCACATTAGTAACAGATGTTGCTTTGTAAAAGAGTGAAATATAAAAGGATTAGAATGAACCAATTCTTTGATTTTTATTAGCTCACCTGAGCACAACGTGCTCAAGGCGAGCTTTTGTAATACCCCTTCGTCCGGCGTCCGGCATCAACATTTTAGCTTGTGAACACACTCCCGTGGGGTCAAAAAGTAGGTCACTAGGTCACATTTTAGAAAAATCTAATGAAAACACTTAGAGGCCACATTGATTGCCCAATCTTCACCAAACTTGGCCAGAATGTTTGCCAGTATGAAATCTTACATATGTTTTGAAGTGGATCATGTGAATTCAGTAGATTACTTGGTAAAATTCTAGAAAATGTTAATTACCCAGTGGCCACACTATGGTCCAATTTTCACCAAATATTTTTAGACTAAATAACTGTTAATTACTTGATGCCCGATATGAGCCTACTAAAAGCTTGTGTCATCAATTGAGCGATTAAGGGCCATCATGGCCCTCTTGTTCGATAATATGGTTTGAGTTTTCCCAACTTTGTCTTGAATTGTTCAAATCATTACCAATCCTGTAGGTTGGGTCATGTTTCCAAAATGGTGAGAAAAAACCCTGAACAACTATGGTACATATATTGCCTAATTATTCCTTTTTCCTAAACATTATAACCTGTGAAGATTAACCTTACATGTAAAAATAATTATTGAAACAGCATTGTTTTCTCTTCTTTCTTTTCCTAGAATGCAACTTGATACTTTTAGTGTTGCCACTCTTTTTTTGCTTTGGATATGACATAATACCCTGATTCAAAATATACTTTTGTTATCTACCATACCATTCTTTTAAAAAAAGAAAAAATGCCCTTTTAATAGTCTTTTAGTCCAATCTCTACTTACCTGAAACATTTTACCCTAAAAATTTAGTTCGTACGGTGTTTGGTGACAATCAGAATTCCACAGTTATGCCCTCTGTCTTCATCACAGCAGAGGAGTGCTGAAAAAGTTTGGCAGGAGAAAAGGAATGCTGTACATACAGTAATTGCTGTTCAAAAGCTAGATGATAGCCTGGGTGCCAAAGACTATCATCTGGCTTGTGTACAACATCCATTCGATCATCTTTCCTGGATCAACTAAGCAAAGAATCTATTTCCTATCCTTGGCAGGTCCTGGTTCCTACAGCCTCTCAAGGATCTGCAGAAAATTCGTGAACGTCACGAGGCTGTTGAATATTTCTGCTCTGTAAGAAATCAGGAACTTGTCCTTACACTAGAAGAAGCAGTCAAACACGTGAAGAACATCACTGTGAGTAAACCATGACATGTGATGGCTGAAAGCTATTTTGAGTGTGCTTATTCTTGGTTTGACAGTTCCCTTTTTATTATAGCTTTTCTCATTTGATGTCTTACAACTATGTTGACTTTTCTTATTCATAGTTTCCATTTTATTTTTAGCTCAACCTCCTTCATGTGATTGCATAAAGCCAATTCGAATGTGTGTATTCTTAGATTCCTTTTTTATGTCAGTTTATTTTTTGTTGAATAAGGAGAGCTATATTTAACTCAATGAGCATCAGCATCAATGTTGGTGTTGCCATCACAGTGATGCTCAGATATACTGACTAGTAGTTTAGGAGCACAGATTGTTTCATTTATTTAGGATGCAGGGAGAAATAATCTGTCGAGCCTTTGGTAAGACAAATTATTTCTCAGCGAGCCTGATAAACTAATCAATCCCTGCTACTAACCTGATATTTAATTTCATTTCAATAAAATGTGTTCTTTCATGTTCTTTGATAAAATGAAAAATAAATAGCAGGTTTAAACTACTGCTCAATGTGCACTCTAAACAAGGACACAGAAGTAGTTCCAAATAAAAACAATACATTCAAAACAAAAGATTTAATTGAAAAATAAAAAAATAATAATAAGTTTTCACCGATGATGGCAGTTACTAGCACCAGAAGCTTTGAATGATTTAATTTTTGTGAAAATAATACATTTAATTTATTTCATATTAAATATGATATTTGTTAGCTCACCTGAGCACAATGTTCTCAAGGTGATATTTTCTGATACCCCCTCATCCGTCGTCTGACGTCTGTCTGGCTGCGTCAACATTTTAGCTTGTGAACACACTAAAAAAAATTGTGAAAACAGCAAAGATGAGCTTTTGTGATACCGCTTGATCTGTTGACCGTCATTCGTCAACATTTTAGCTTGTGAACAGGCTAGAGGCCACAGTTTTTATCCAATCTTCATTAAACTTGGTCAGAATGTTTGTCTGCATAAAATTTTGGATAAGTTCCTTATTGGGTCACGTGGGGTCAAAAAGTAGGTCAGGAGGTCAAATTTTAGAAAAAGCTTGTGGACACACTAGAGGCCCCATTTGTAGCCCAATCTTCACCAAACTTAATCAGAATGTTTGCTTGCATGATATCTTGGATGAGTTCATAACTGGGTCACGTGGGATCAGTAAGTAGCTCACTAGGTCAAGTCTTAGAAAAAGCTTGTGAACACACCAGAGACCACATTTGTAGCCCAATCTTCACCAAAGTTGGTCAGAATGTTTGTCTGCATAAAATCTTGGACCAGTTCGTTATTGGGTCAAGAGGGGTCAAAAAAGAGGTCACTAGGTCAAAACTTAGAAAAAGCATGTGAACACACTAGATGCCACATTCATAGCCCAATTTTCACCAAACTTGATCAGATTGTTTGTCTGCATAAAATCTTGGATGACTTTATTATTGGGTCACGTGGGGTCAAAAAGTAAGTCACTAGGTCACATTTTAGAAAAACCTTGTGAAAACAATTAGTGGCCACATTGATGGCCCAATCCTCATCAGTCTTGAACAGAATGTTTGCCAGTATAAAATCTTACATATGTTTTGAAGTGGGTCATGTGAATTCAGAAGGTTACTTGGTAAATTCTAGAAAATGTTATCAACCCAGTGGTCCAATCTTCACTAGAGATCACTAGAGAAGTAAATAACTCTTAATTACTTGGTGCCAGATTTGAGCCTGCTAAAGCCTGTGACCTCAGGTGAGCGATTAAGGGCCATCATGGCCCTCTTGTTTATTATTAGTTTTGGAAATGGGACAAAATTTAAACCTTTTATACAGAATATTTGAATTGACGCAATCATGAGCTTGATTAGCTCGGTGAGTTAAGGTATATAAACATGGGTCGCTGTGTTGCGATGTTGTTTGACACACATTCAAGGTAAATGGATTTTGAATGAGAGTGTTATGGTCACTTTCGGATGTGTGAAAACATGCAGACAAGTGTCCGCATTCAGAAAAATCCAACATAAATAAGCAGATTTGTTGTATCCATTATGTTCTATACATCTGCTAAAATGCGATCCAAAGTATTGTAGCCTGACTGTATCACAGCACTATATCTGCTTCAAACAACACTGCATCCAGATGATTTTAGAAAGTATTGGTGTTACAAAAATCCTGACAAAACCAAAATATATCTTTATATTTCACTCGTAATTGGTTGTTTCAGAAAATCTTGACCCGAATGCATCAAGCACAGGCCTCAGTAGGAGATTGGAAGGCACTTTATGAGGTAGGAACAATACATAGTGTTCCTTGTACTTTTCTGTTTGCTCATGTGGAATATTTTATAATTTATAAATCATTTGATATTGTATAATTTATTCTAGTTACGCAGTATTTACTATGAAAAGGAATACTTATGTTGCCAGGCACATTGTGTTACCTTAGACATTACTGTTTTGAATGATCTTTTGAAAAAAATAATAGTAAAACCTAACTTGTCTAAAAAATTCAGTGACTGTTAACATGATAAAGGGAGAAAAAGAGGAAAATGTCATAAAATCAAATATAATAAGTGCTGTTTTTTGTTGGATTCAAACCCAGGACCTATGGTATAGTAGTGTTGTACTCAGCTGACTGTGCTCCTTAGTCTAGGTACATGTTTATTTTATGTACATTAGTATACAATGTGACTGCACAATGCTTACATTTAGATTTGAATTTTAACCAGAATTATACCTTATTTATATAACACTTTATCGTATTTGGCGCCATATGACTGTTAAGAGTCGATGTGTCATAAAACCCCAAAATACAAAAAAAGAATTTCATAGATTTTAATATAAACTATATTATGACTGACAGATTTCATGTGGCCCTCATCAATTTATTTGGACTAATGGTTGGCCCAATGAGGAGTCAGTCGTTATTGTTTTGATCAGCCATCTGAACCATATTCATATTTTTTTAACTGTTTTGTACCAAGTTTTTTTCCTGGAGATAGTCTGGCTGAATACAATTTATACTAGTTACAAATATATTTAACTATAAATTTTGCTATTATTCACAGTTTAAATTTATATATTTATAGTCAGTTTGGAAAGAGAAGTTTATTTTATACCTTTGCCGTCTTGTTTGCCCACATTCTGGGTACAATCAGTGTCCAGTACTGAGTACTTAAAGCAATTTGCATTGAATAGTCTTACTCAAAACAGTAACATAGTGTGGTCTGTTTTGGGGGTTCAAATGATTCAATCTTAAACACGTATTAAGGTATAAGCTTGTACAATTGACTCAGTGTAAACATTATTTATGAAGTATTATTTCTGCCTGCTATAAGTATTTTTTCAACCGTCCGTGACAAATTATTATTCAACCTTATTGGTATAAATGTAACTATACAGTATAAGTGATGCTATTTACTTTGGAATCAAAATATTGTGTGATCTATTATTATACTTTTTATTACCGGTAGGTAAACCTACCAAAGTTTAAAAAAAAAACCTGTATAATCTAATACTTATTGCTGTTAATGTTTGGTATAAGTAACTTTAATCAACATGTTTTTGTACCTCAGACTGTGTATCACGCCTCCAGTATCAAGGAGATATGTCGTGTTCAGCCACAAACTATCTACATCTTCAAACAGGTGGGTCCTCATTAACTAAAGGTGCCTTTGCTAAAGTTTAATAATTAATCAACTTAAAAAAACCCTGCTCCTTTATGCTTAGGTTTGGAGTTCCAGTCCACGCGAAAACTTTTGTATGAAGAGAACTTCTGGCTGACCATTTGTGTCACTGTGGAGCTGCCATTTGTTGTTCTTTCTCCCCCCAGTAATAGATAGGAGTGCCCATATATATAAGTTTGATTGTGTTAATATTATATTTTTTAATGTCTCCAAAGGTGGGTATATACTGGTTGCACTGTCTTTGTTGCAGAAAACATTTATACATGTAACCTTCAAGGTCAAGGTTATATAAAAGGTCATATTTATGGCTATTTCATTTAAATGGCTACTCATGTTATTGTGTCTCAGCCATAACTTTGTTACTTTTGACAGGTAGTCAGTCATACACTTAAGGATTACAGCCCTAATGAAAATTGTCAAGAAATTGATGGAGCTTTATTTTATTCCAATAGATATTACAAAAGCAATTTATTATCAGACTAAAAACACTTTGTACTATGTTTAACATGAGATATTCATATTTGAAGATTGTAGTCCTGAAAATAAAGAAATTAAGAGGATATTGACATTACAAAACAAGGTGTATTTTTTTCAAATACAATTCTAGAATATTAAGATATATGTGTACTTGCATCACGTTCCAGAAAAAATGTTGGTAAACAAAACATTTTACATCATAGAGGTTAATAAATGCAAAACCAGAAATTCTTAAAGGCAATGACTTTTGTTGACACTTTGCTGTTTTTGTTGACACTTTGCTGTGCTGTTTTTGTTTGACACTTTGCTGTATTTGTTGACACTTTGCTGTTTTTGTGTGACATGTTGAAGTTTTTTTTGACACTTTGCTGTTTTTGTTGACACTTTGCTATTTTTGTTTTTCACTTTGCTGTTATTGTTGACACTTTGCTGTTTTTGTTTGACACTTTGCAGTTTTTGTTGACATTTTGCTGTTTTTGTTTGACACTTTGCTGTTTTTGTTTGACAGTGCTATTTTTGTTGACCACTTTGCTGTTTTAGTTGACACTTTGCTGTTTTTGTTGACATTTTGCTGTTTTTGTTGACACTTTGCTGTGTTTTTTTTGACACTTTGCTGTTTTTGTTTGACACTTTGCTGTTTTTGTTGACACTTTGCTGTTTTTGTTTGACACTTTGCTGTTTTTGTTGACACTTTGCTGTTTTTATTTTGACAGTTTGCTGTTTTTGTTGACACTTTGTTGTTTTTATTTTGACAGTTTGCTGTTTTTGTTGACACTTTGCTGTTTTTATTTTGACAGTTTGCTGTTTTTGTTGACACTTTGTTGTTTTTATTTTGACAGTTTGCTGTTTTTGTTTGACACTGCTGTTTTTATTTTGACAGTTTGCTGTTTTTGTTTGACACTTTGCTGTTTTTGTTGACACTTTGCTGTTTTTATTTTGACACTTTGCTGTTTTTGTTGACACTTTGCTGTTTTTGTTTTGTTTGACACTTTGCTGTTTTGTTGACCACTTTGCTGTTTTGTTTTCAGGTGACAGAAAACTTCACTGATGCTCTGCATAATATGACAAACCTTATCAACAAGATTGTAAGTATTTGGTGCAATAATTTGTAGGTTTATATTGCAAATATTTAGTGCATTGTTTGTACATATTTACTGCAGGTCTTGTATACTTTTAGTGCAGGTATTGAGTACAGGGATTGTAAGTGATTAGAGCAGAGAGAGTTTAAGTATTTAGTGCAAAGATTGTAAGTATTTAGTGCAAAGATTGTTAGTATTTAGTGCAAAGATTGTAAGTATTTAGTGCAAAGATTGTTAGTATTTAGTGCAAAGATTGTTAGTATTTAACGCAAAGAGTGTAAGTATTTATTGTACGGATTGTAACTATTTAATGTTAAGAGATTGTGTTTTTGTAAATATTGTAAGAATTTAGTGTAAAGGTTGTAAGTTTTTAGTACAGAGATTGTAAGTATTTAATGCAAAGATTGTAAGTATTTAGTGGAAAGATTGTAAGTTTTTAGTAAAGAGATTGTAAGTATTTAATGCAAAGATTGTAAGTATTTAATGCAGAGATTGTAAGTATTTAATGCAAAGATTGTAAGTATTTAGTGCAGAGATTGTAAGTATTTAATGCAGAGATTGTAAGTATTTAGTGCAGAGATTGTAAGTATTTAATGCAAAGATTGTAAGTATTTAATGCAAAGATTGTAAGTATTTAATGCAGAGATTGTAAGTATTTAATGCAAAGATTGTAAGTATTTAATGCAAAGATTGTAAGTATTTAGTGCAGAGATTGTAAGTATTTAATGCAGAGATTGTAAGTATTTAATGCAAAGATTGTAAGTATTTAGTGCAGAGATTGTAAGTATTTAGTGCAGAGATTGTAAGTATTTAATGCAGAGATTGTAAGTATTTAATGCAGAGATTGTAAGTATTTAATGCAAAGATTGATTAAATGCAAAGATTGTAAGTATTTAGTGCAGAGATTGTAAGTATTTAATGCAGAGATTGTAAGTATTTAATGCAGAGATTGTAAGTATTTAATACAAAGTTTGTAAGTATTTAGTGCAGAAATTGTAAGTATTTAATGCAAAGATTGTTAAGTATTTAGAACAGAGATTTTAAGTATTTAGAGTGACCAGTTGCACCACTACCCATTTATGCTCGTACATTGAACCCTCCTCCACAAAACATGTTCATACAAAGAATTTGGCCATTATTTCTGTACTCAATAGAAATTACATTTGCATATCTGCTCATTTTACTTGATGTACTTTATCTAGGAATGTTAATGAGTACTAAATTCAGTACTTGAGTATCCAGTCAATTTTCCGATTGAGTACTTGGTAATTTTTCCGATTGAGTACTCGGTGATTTTCTATTTAAAATGTAGTTTTCTTTCCATGCTATTTTTTTTTTTTTTAAGTTATATATTTATATTACTTAATATGGTTATATTCCTTGCATTGGCTCAATATGTTATATTCATGTCGAATAAATCTTGCTTGTCAAATAAATAACTTAATTTGTAATGAAAGAACATGTTTCCTATTTGAGATCTAAACACTGACTTTTCAGACACGTATCTGTTCTATTTTTAGATCAACAAACATTCAGTTTTTATTGTTGTTATAAAACTGGGAAATTCTCTGAAATCGATTCTAGTTGGAATTACTGTAAAGGGATGATAGTAGAAATAGAAGAATGGATTTGAAAATAATAAATGAAAAAAATAAACATAAGTATTGACAAACAATTGGGTGAAAGTTGGTACAGGATATTAAACATCAGTGATGGAGAAGGCAACCAGGTGGTAGGGAGAAACTTGGATTTACCACAGGCACATATTAAGGTCCAATTTACTGAGTACACTGCTTTTAATTATTTTATTTACATGTTCAACTTTGTCAATGCAAATCTACTTTCCCATTTGATTGCGTACTCGAATAATGATTTTAACACTCAAGTATATTTTTTGCTTGAGTACTCAAGTAATTGTGACATCCCTAATTTGAACATAAGTCAATTCATCTCCAGCCATGTTGAATGTATGTTCTATTCTGAAGTTTTAACATTTATTGTACAATAATTGTAAGATCATTTAGTGTTGTATAAGTGCTGGTCTGAGTTGAATTGACTTACTATTGTTGCAGGTTGACTTTCCTGAGACCATCGCTCAGGGTCGATTTGTCGTCAAACCCAACGTAGACTCAAGCCTGGACAGAAGTAGGTGCTATCGCAGTATAAAAAAAATAAAATTTAGTGTAAAAAATGATTTAACAACTAGAGATGAGTATAAAGAACATTAAACTGCTAGTAAAAAATATAATCACGAGGCTAATAAGCATTTTGGATTAGTTCATGACATTTCTACCAGCCATGCAGATAAAGTTAAGTTAACGAGATAAAAAGTCTCTTGGATGCAGCGAAGGACAGACATCTGTCATTATTTTATTGCATGGCTGTAAAACAAAAACAAAAAAGTTAATCTCTTGACATGTCCTAAACCTTGCTGGTCAATGCAAACATCAAATCAATAATTAGTTGCATATGTTTTTAAAAGATCCAATTATATCTTGGGGACAGATATAAGAATAAACAATATTGGAACATTTTTTAAGAGAAGCGAATCTTCAGCGAGCTGCCGGAGATTATGACCCAAATGGCCGTCAAGGAGCTCCAAACCTTTGGAGACTGCATCTCAGAGTGCTCTGTCATCTACATGACACAGGTAAATGAAACTATACATGCATCAGCACTATTAATAATTCTTTTATTATGTTTTAAATTGTCATTTTTTCGGTTGTTTTTGTTTCATGATTATCCAACATCCTTTAGTTTAAATATTTTCTGTCGTAATTATTTTTGTCAATGATAATATTTTGGAAAAAAATTATAACAAAAACAGAATAATGTATCTGCTGTCATTTGTTGTTAAAACATTATTTCCAATGTCAGATTATTTTTAAAACAACATTGTGAAATTTAAAAAAATAAAACATTAACTATCAAAATGACAAAATGACTGCCACAGCAGGGAAGTGAAAAACATTTGAATTCCTGTCAGAGCTGTCAATTTTGTTTTATTGATTATCAAATTATTATAGATTAGTCTCCTGTTGTTATTAATAAATCTTTTTTTCCAAATTATGGTTGAAGTCACCTGGTAACTTCAATACTGATATTTAGAGGCATAATCCACTATGGGAGCATTTTGAAAAAGCAACTTGTTAAATCATAAAGTACATATGTATGTTGAAAGGTACAGATAAATGCAGCAAAATATATGTGTTGTTTTTGTTATCTAGTAATCCTAGTGAGAGGTTAAAGCACCATTATGTCAATAAATGTGCTGCTGTTGGTGTACGTGGTCTAGTGGTGTAAGGTGTTGTACTTAGAATCGGAAGGTCACGGGTTCAAAAACAGAAACTGAACACAAGATTTGAGTCCTTAAGCAAGATCTGTGTACTGGTTCTGCCCACGAAGTGAGCAGTTGATGTATTTAATATTTTTTCTCCTCACGACTTTCAGCCAGTATTTAATCAATGCAAGTTGAAAGAACTTATAAGTTTTCTAATGGACTATAACAAATAAGCTAAACTAAAGTAATAAATGTACCATATTTGTTAATTTGTAGATTGGCTATCTGGTTGCCATTCCTGAATATTCTATATCAGGAGTGAGCAAAGAAGATGGAGAAGATGGACCTGCAATTGAAGGGTTGGACTTTGTGGTGCGTAACTGTGTAACATTATCCACATTTTCAGGACTGATGCTGCTTTCTTTTGAAGTTTGAACATTTTATAATGAAGAATAAAATATGTAACTGCTGGATAAATTGGGGAAAAATGTTTTCCATTATTTTAATGTGATATTCAAATACGGTATTTTTAAATTCTATCAGTTTCTATGCATTATATTTTAGTTGTTGCATTATTTGACCACAATCACTTCATGTCCCTCTTAGTTTGCCTCCAATAATGTGCTGCTTTATCGAAGTAAAGGAACCAGAGGTATCTGTTGAAATTGTTTACTGTTTCATGTGTTATATTCTTAACATTTTTTTTATGTTAATTTTTTTTTAATCAATTCATTGTTAACATATTGTCTTCTGATGCGATTGGTGGAATGTAAAACCTAAAACTTAAAGATTTTATGATATTTTGTTTGGACTTTTTTCCTTAAAAGTATCTTTCTCAATACTTTGATGTTCCCCATTTTTGAAAAAAAAGGAATTAATTATCCCTATTGGATAGGTATTTTCATATACCTTATTCAATATATATATATTTTTTTAAAAACACTTATTTACATCGTACTGCTGAAGCACTTAATTGTTATATCCTTCAAAAAGTTTATTGTTCATGTGACTGCCTGAAGCATTCCCAGTGGTTTAAAATTGTAAACTTTTTTGTTTCTATGGTAACTTTATACAAATAATATACTCACAATGAAGGAAACAATGTTCTTTGAAATGTCAATTGGAACTCTTAGGGTAATTCTGCCTTTAGGACAATCATCACTTGGATGTAACTGGACTGGTGTAGTGATACTTATAGAATCACTATGTATGGTTTGCTGGAAAAGATTGCATCTTAAATATAGTTATGACAGAAATTCACAAATTAAGTCAGATAATTCGGATGTGTACGGAAGTTGGGGAAACAAAAACAATTGTGTCGTACGACGGATTCCGTGTTGACAGCTTTGTTTTGACATCTGACAGCACTCAGAATATCTTAGTATGGAGATTCTTAATATAGTCAAGTATTTATGAATGATCTGTCTAAAAAGTAGTCCCACTTAGGAATATGTTTGAGGTGATCCATCTGCCTAATTTCATTTGAGAGAGGATTTATAATTTATTCCTTGAAGATTTTCCGAATGTTGAAAAGTAAGAGTTGCAACCCTTTTTAAGCAAAAAAGATAAATAAAATTTTATCACATTTGTTTATTTATAACCGTCTGTCTTGATATGTGGTAATTCACTGCAAAATAGCAAGGCAGTGGGACATTTGACACTTTCTGGTTTTAGAGATAGCTGTTGTTTTATGGATAGCTCTGCCTTTAGTAATAACTCTGGCTTTAATGATAGCTCTGGTTCTAGGGATACCTATGGTTTCAGTGATAGCTCTGGTTTAAGTAATAGCTGTAGTTTTAGTGATAGCTCTGGTTTTAGTAATAGCTCTAGCTTTAGTGATAGCTCTGGTTTTAGTTATAGCTGTAGCTTTAGTGATAGCATGGTTTTAGTAATAGCTCTAGTTTTAGTGATAGCTCTGTTTTAGTAATAGCTGTAGCTTTAATGATAGCTCTGGTTAAAGTGATAGCTTTAGTTTTAGTGATAATATGGTTTTAGTAATAGCTGTAGCTTTAATGATAGCTCTGGTTAAAGTGATAGCTTTAGTTTTAGTGATAATATGGTTTTAGAGATAGCTCAGCCTTAAGTGATATATCTAGCTTTAGCGGTAGCTCTAGCTTTAGTGATAGCTCTGGTGTTAGTGAAAGCTCTGGCTTTTTAGTAATATCTTTTATTTAGTGATAGCTCTGATTTAGTGATAACTGTGATTGAATAGATAGCTCTTGCTTCAGTGGTAGCACTGTTTTTGTTAGTGATAGTTCTAGCTTTCTTGATAGCTCTGGTTTTTAAGTGACAGCCTTGGCTTTAGCGATAGCCCTCTGGCTTTTGTGATTGCTGTGGTTTAAACAATAGCTCTGGTTTAAGTGAGAGTCCCAACTTTAGTAATAGCTTTGGCTTTTGAGTGATAGCTCTGGTTTTAGTGATAGCTTTAGTCATATCCTTCATGTCAACATCTGTGTTGGCATCGGTTAACTTGCTTGATAAGCTTCATTTCTCAAAAATATTAATTTAAACTTGAAATATTTTTATTTACTGTCCATAAGAGGAACCTATTTTAATATGGCAGGTAATCCTAAAACTATGTTTGGCACTGTTGATTATCTTAAATATTGGATAATGTTTTTATTAAGGTAAGTACAGTAGTAGCTAACATTTTACTGAGAAAAGTGTAGGGTGCTGCCTACTGACTACTCTTATTTGCATTTATGCTTAAACTAGGTAATTTTAGTCTTTTTTATTGTACAGAATTGGACACACTCTATGGGGACACTAGATGTGACATCACAGGTAAATATTACTAATTTTAAATTTCACTTTTTCGTTGAAGAATTTAAAGAACTGCCTACACTGCTCACTTTCATGTTAAGAATATCTGGCAGCTAGCTTTAGCTGAGTGAACTGTTTTGCACATATATTTGTCTGGGATCTTTCAGAATGAATCTGTTGCCACAACAACCATATGTTATAGGTAGAACTTGCTTAAACATATGCAAAAAGAAAGCATTTCTCTTCCCACATCAAATGTAAAATAACGATGACCCACCGATCCTATAACTATAAAACCCCTCTGTTCATTTATATTTTTAATACATGTATTATACTTTTAAATTAAAGTATTTAATAAACAACAAATCCTTTACTTGCTTAGCCTAAATTGTTTTGTATACAACTCTACCTGAAAGCTTATACAAGTTTATTTCCTAATAAATTAATTTTCTTGTAGACCACGAGACGACCATCATGCACAGGTTACAGAACACAATACTGGAGCATACGCAGGACCTCCTGGCTGTCTTAGACAGGGCTGCTGAACTTGACTGGTATACTTGTTAGATTAATTTTATATAGATTGTCAATGAAGAACCAATACGGGGTAATGATAAGTCATGGCTCTAACAGTAGCAGCTCTCCATTGACCTCTTTTTTTTTTGTCCTCAGAGCTGAGATCTAGAACACTCGTTGATGTTTTAAAAACTTACTCCAAAAATAAAATTTTAAATAATTCCAAATATATATAAAAAGGTCCTTTTTGCCAGTTGGTTCATATTTCCCCCTAAAAAATAAAATTAAATAAAAACTTGTTCCACTGTAATTTCTGCATAAAATCCAGACAAAAGCAACAGCTTCATGTCTGATGCACTGTAACAATTTACAAACATAAATCTTCACATAGTTTGTTATTGTTTAGATATTTGTTTTGAAAATCTACTTCATTAATTATGGAGTGCAGTTGCGAAGTAGTTTTTTTGACAGTTTTATGAAGCAAAAATGGAGGGGGCACCCGAGGCCAAGCAGTTACAGTCGCTGACTCGTAACTGTTCAGCCCGTTACTGGATGGGTTTGAGTTCTAGTTGGGGTAAGAACTTTCATGTGGGGAGGTTTTCCAGCCAACTTGTGATGTTCCAGTGATTCTACCCGAACATAAGTCTGGGGTCTTCCTCCACCAACAATAAGCTGGACATGGCTAATTTAGCCATACTTGTGCTATGTAACAAAGAAACATAACAAACAGCAAAAATGGTCAAAGTATTTCGATAAAGCCAAGTTCACAAAACTATATTTATGATGCAATAGCTTCTGCCTGGAAGGTCTGGTGGTAATTTGCTTTCATACTTGAGGCTGCATGCCCTGCAAATCCTTCATGTTTCATTTTTTTTATTTGTAATCTTTTATTTTACTTCCACAAAAAATTTTTTTGGTAATGAGATTTATTTTTGTTCTATTTTTTATACATAAATTCTGATTATCTTGTCATTATATGAAGTGTAAAAAAATAACAAATTTATAAAATTCATAGCAATACCAGTTCAGTTACAGATTATAGCATTTTGATTTTTTACCACCAGCATATTCCTTTAGCACAGACATTTATGTCTTTTAAACACATTTATTATTTATTTCATCAGTAATTTTAAGATTTTTTTTTCTAGATCAAGATGTGTATGTCCATGTTTTTTCTCTTCAGCTTGATAGCTCTTGCAACTTGTGCGAGGGAGTACAACTACATCAAACCCACGATGGTGGAGGAGAACATTATTGAAGTCAAAACTGGCAGGTATAGGTTAATGAAACAGGTGTAATATTCAACGATATATACCGTAAAGTTTTATAGATAAGACGCACACAAAGATAAGACGTACCCCCGCTTCGAGGTCTAGAATCAAGGAAAAAAGCAAATTCTCAAAGACAAGACGCATCCCTGATTCACTTATCTATCTGGCTGCCATTACGAAATTCCCGCGATGGCGCATCATTGATTTGACTCGACGGAACATGTTCCAATTGTTCTGTAAATCGGCGTTTGCGCCGAGTGCTTATTATTCTCTAAGTGTCTTGAATAATACGTTGCGACTGTTTGCCTAGTGAGACCGTGTGTATTGTGTTACATTATGACACTCTACACCAGTATATCGTTTACACGCCAGACAGGATATTCTCGCGGCTATCCCAGCCCTACACACGAGAGAACATCCTGTTTCACGCGGCAGCATGTCATGAAAACAATTAAGTTCTCGGCCTATAATTAAGTTCTCGACACATGGGACAAACACACAAATGACATTTAAAATAACAACTAAAGGCTTTTAAATGTTCATTTTCACACCATGTTATTTAAGTGACCGCTTACCAACAAATTAGTTCTGTGCACCTTTGTAATTACTTACGGATGACGGACGATCTATTAACATCAAAAGAGGTGTGAAAACTTGTCTGCACATTTTATTGTTGTTAAGTGGGTTTTTAATTTCAACTTAAAATTTATTCGTAGTTAACATTCAAAATAAAACAAATTTCAAATCAAAATTTATCAATTGAATAATACCATTATTACTTAGACGATGATAATAGTGCTCAGCGTCGTCAATGAATATGCCCGTTCCACTAAAACTCAATAACTGTTTTCGGATTATGAAACTTCGCCGATTTTGTTAGAATAAATTAATATTTATGCAAATATTTATTGCATATTGTTGTTTTTATTTATACAGAGACGAATTCAAATGTCTCTTTTTATGTTAAATGTCAAAATTTAGGTAAAAACAACGTAACTTTTCCCTTAATATAGCACAATACAGTTGTCTACGGCTGATACTATCGGCGATATTCTCTGCGGTCGGATTAGTCTAAGGGTCAATTTTGGTCTGGGAAAAAAGGGGAAAACTTAAATTTGCATGGATAAGACGCATCCCCCACTTTTTTATCATAATTTGGGTCAAAAAAATGCGTCTTATCTATAAAACTTTATGGTATATCCTTCAAGTAAAGTCCTGCCATCAGAGTTATAGCATGTTGTAAGGCATGAGACAATGCTTGATTTTCTTGTGTTTCTATGCAAATAACTCATTTCTGCTGAAAAAAAAATCTTCATTTATGAAGGAAAAAACTTAAACAAAATGCAGTTAACAAAATGCAGTAGAAGCAGAATTTCATGACTTTATAGTCTTCCATCCCTAGAATCGAGCACTGCTTCCAGGTCTTCTGGTTTGATTTTAGACAGAGACATACTGCACAAATGTCATTACACGGTAAGTGGTAAATCTCCTGTGCTTTCACACAAGCCGTAATGGTTGTTCTACAACTGTTTGGCTGGTGTCAGGATGACCTGTCCAGACATGGTATTATGCCAGGTGTTTATGGCATCCTTGCTACATTGAAGGTAACACGATATCCCCTCTTTGTGAACACCATCTCCGGTTAAAGTAGAGATTGTTTGTGGGACGTTACACACAAAAAAAAATCAAATATCTTACCAGCAATCAAAAAGTATCTCTTTTTAAGCAATGGTAAGTTTTCAAATCTATGCAGCAAGAAACCTCGAGAGACAATAAATTAAAGTTAACAGTCCACTTCAAATAAGCCACAAAGATTTATCTCCCTCAAACCTTATTTAGGGCTTGAAACTTTACATTCCTCCCACCAGTTATGATTTGCCAGGATACACTTAGCAACTGCCATCCCGAAAATCATGTAACTGTAGTGTGAGATAATGCTGTTTGTACATAGATACTTGTGTCATTGTTAAAAATGATTCATATGATTAAGATGTAATATAATCTAAACTTGTTTTTTATGTAAACATTCCTCAGACTTAATTATGTGAATAAACTATAATGGTAAAATATTTTTTATAAGCAATAATCTCGTTTAAATCTTATTTATTAGACCTTATGTCATTTATTATGTCATTTTTTGTTCATGGTGACAGAGATTACTGTAGTTTGCAAGGCATGTGATCTCTGATGTGGAGACTGTTAAAATCTGTTCATTAATAAGCTTGGGAATCCATTAACTCATCTTTAGAATCCATTTTCTCAAATAAGCTTCAAAGATTTACCTCCCTGGAACCATGTTTAGGTCTTGAAACCTGTGCAGTAAGAATCATTTTTGGCATCGCCGAGCAAACAAAGGTACTCTCCCTTTGAAGAAGAAATTGCATACTGTTTAAGTTCCCTCAGGCATTCAAGCTAGCAGTAGTGATCCATGTTCACAAATGAGTATACTATATTTTTTCACCTTTGAATTGCAATTTCTTGATTAATAATTGCTTTGATTAATAATTGCTAACAAATGTACCAACCACCGCAATAGCTCAAGTGGTAGAGCATCAGCTTGTGGATCGGGAGGTTGCAGGTTCAAACCCCCTAGCTGGGTCAAACAAAAGACTTTAAAGGTGGTAGTAGTGGCTTCTCTCTTAACGCTAGGGGCTAGGGGACAGCATTACTCCTGACTCGTCGGTGTCAGTATAATGGACCAGCCGGGTTCAGTCCCTGGGCACCTCATAAGTGCACCTGTGCTATAATGATAGAAATATCGCTGCACAGTATCTGCAAAAATGCTGGCAAATCCAATCCAATCCTATTTCAGGCATCCCATCCAGGAGGTCTGTTGTAGTACATTTGTCCCAAATGATGTCATAAGCAACAGTGAGTATGGCAAAGTCAAAGTGTTGACTGGACCAAACGCATGTGGCAAATCAGTCTACTTGAAACAGGTATTGTAATTATGTCTATTCAGTGCTTTTTGTGTTAGACTGCTTTTTGGATAATAAATAATTAAAAATGAATAAATGAGAGGAAATGGCTTTTTTGACTAGCGGTATTTTAATCTTATGTAGTAAGTGCTGGATGTATTTTCTGCTCTTTACACAATTTAGTAAAACACACAGTCACAAGTATGTAATTAAAGATTGAAAACTATTATCAAATTGTCCTATTTTATTCTCCTTACTTATACTGACATGGTGCTCCATTGGCTGAGCGATTACAGTCACAACTTGTAACTCCTCAGTCCCTCATCGCGTTGGTTCGAGCTCTTGTTAGGCGAGAACTTTTATGTGGAATGGTGTTCCAGCTAACTTGTGGTGCCAACTGTTGTCTGGCCTCTTCCCCCACCATTGGCCACCAATAATTAGCTGGACATCGCCAATGTGACATATTGTGTTGGTACGATTTAACTAAAAACAGACATTTTTTTAATGTAGGTGGCACTGAATTGTCTACCATGCAGGGTATGCAATTAATAAAAGAGTTTATTGGTCAATATGGATCTAAGTGAAATGCACTGTGGTCAACAAAACCTTTGATTTTTAATGAACTTTTAAAAAAAAGCTTTTTACTAAATCATGCTTATTTTGTATAAAACAGGTATCTTTAACTAAATACATAGACATAGTTACATTCATACCTGCATATAGTGTAAGACTTGGTCATTTAAGCAATAAGCACTGTGATGGCATTGAGATGTTCACCGAAACAAATTAGCACTCTATAGTCTTCTTTTATTTATTACAATTTCTTTTCTCGATCTAATGTAGGTGGCACTGATCATCTACATGGCGCAGGTAGGAAGTTTTGTGCCTGCGGAGGCTGCCAGGCTTGGTCTGATTGATAGTATGTACACACGGGTGCGATCCCTGGAAAGTGTGTCAGTTGGTCTCTCTACATTCATGTTGGATATAAACCAGGTGAAGAAAGAGAGAGGATTTTTTATGTATGTGTCTGTTAATTTTGGGGTTTTTGGATCCCAATTACAATCATTTATGTGAAGAAAATCTGAAGCAGATATACTGGCAATGACAGTTATCGTTATGAACATAATAATTATGATGATGACAACTATGTTGATGATGATGATGATGATGATGATGATGATGATGACAACTATGATGATGGTGATGATGATGATGATGATGATTTATTTGGTTACAGCAATAACCCATGTGGCAAGATTTTTTCTCTCACATGAATTAACTCTATCTAGCATGCAGTATTACATAATCATTGGGTTAGATTATTATTGATGTAAGCTGTAATGCAGGGTCTTTATATTTATATTTTATATAAAGCAAATTTATAATTAAGTTTTGTGAAAAGTAACAATATTTCTGTATTCTCAGTCAAATGTTTTGTGATGATTATTGCTATGTTAGGATAGTAATATTTTTGGAAATGAAAGCTCGTAAGTTGGTTCGGAAAAATGGAAGTGACTGTTTGTGATTGGAGGAAGTGTCACTTGATATTATACATGCTTTCTGATTGTGCAGCTTTCCTGCTTGCACTTTGTCTTGCTAATTGATTGGCCAGCTTTCCTGCTTGAACTTGGAAATAATTATTTAATATAATGAATATTTCCAGGAATATTTTATGCTTAATCATAAAACATATAAATTGATTTTAATGTTCTTTTTCCTGTAAGATGGCCCTCGCTCTCTGTAATGCTGGTGAAAGATCATTGTGTGTTATTGATGAATTTGGGAAGGGAACAGACATGGTATGTAGGTCTTTCTAATTGTTTATTCCCTTTTGCAAAAAAAACAAATTGATCACTATAATTAAGAAAGTTTTCAGTGCACCTGCAAGTAGAAATTTAATTACAGTTAAACTTTGTTAACTTGAATTCCAGGGGACTGTCATAATTACATCTAATAAGTACTAATTATGCAGACATGAGATCTTTCCCAATTTCTCCAGGAGACTCCGGATATCAGGGATCTGTCTCATGCCTCACGCTGAGCACATCAATTCTCTCGCTTTGATGTTCCCCGACAGACTTAATCTCATTCTTCCTAAAGACTTCCCCAGAGAGTAGCTACCAGCTGATTGTTTGATTACACAATATATCCTACTGCAAGTGACCAGCATCTGCGTGTGTATGTGTGCAGCTAATCAGAACAGATCACTGCCCATCTTTGAGAGTACCAAGTGTTCATAGGTCGCGTCAATAATGTTTTTGCCCCGCCTCCTGGTTTAAAAAGGCAAATGCCACAAACTGTAATCCCACGATTGACAATATAACCACACTCTGGTGAATGGCAGAGATCATGCCCAATCAGTGTTACATGTTCTATTTTCTTACACAACTAATAGAAGCAATGCTTAATGCATGCGCGGACACAGGCATTGGACTGAGCTTCGAAATTTTAAAGGTTCAATAACCCGTTAAAAGGGTGATATGAGAATTAATCTGTGTTAACCCAATGGCTCAGGATAATTAGAATGAACGTCTTAAATTTTTTCCTAATCGAACCAAGGTACTATTTCCAGCATTATTATTGCGTTTGAAAAACCTCCTGACTGAGAAAAAGTACACTGATTTCCGTTTACTTCAGTACTCAAAATACACTATGTAAATTAAGTAAATATGTAGGAAATTGGGCATGCATGCACCTAAATGATGGCAACTAACATGACAGAATAATTCAAAAACCTTTACCAACTGACCTGCATACGTGCCTTACAAACAAAAAACAACAAATGTGCTAATTATATGTGTGACGTCATCGTGTCATAGCACCATTTTGTCAGCAGACTTCAGCATTTGTTGCAACTTACGCCCTTGTGTGTACTCATAAAACTTACTCTAGTATTGATTTTCTTAAACCGAGACTGTTGTGTACAGTTTTACCATGTTAAGGTTAGTGTTTAAATGGGTGGCTCATCTTGAAATTAAAAGCCAAAGAGAGCTTTCAACATGTATATTTGTGCATTGTGCTACTAAAACAATCGTTGATTTTAATTTGATACTTTGTAAGTCATTTTGCTAACTGCATATTATTAAGGACATTATGGGTACTCACAAAACAACAAATTGTGTAATTAAACATGTAGGCAAGTTTCTAACCTTGAAATATGTCAGGGGAGACAAGTCTGCAAGGGTCACAGGAACCTTGGAACAGATCAAATCTAAGAAATGGAGAACATGGCAGAGTTTCCCAACATTATGTTAAGCTTACTTTGACTTTAGCTTTTTAAGAGGAGTAAATCGTTTCATTACTTAACAAAAGTGTTGTTTCTATTTGAAAGAAAATTTGTCTTCCTCCTGCAAATATACATTTATCATAAAAGTAAATGGTTTTCATGACAGATTATAACATTTCATTTTTGTGCATAAATAGTAAATACAATGCCAACCATAGACACTTTTAAAACATATTTTCCATTTCAACTAGTTCAAACCAGTTTACATCATACAGTGTCAAAAGATGAATTCTTTGATTAACTTATAAATTAAATTAACATATTTTTATGCTTGCGTACTCATTATTTCATTTGGCAAAGAAGTCTTTAATCAGTTTAGGTAGACATTATGAGTGGACGACTACACAACTGATCAGGGAGTTTATAAAAGCAACTCCTAGTTACCTAATACCCAAGAAAGTTGGTACAAAGCCCATCCTTTGTTTTTTTACAATGAATTCGGCAACATGTTGCCCTAATTGGCTTTTCACACCTCTCACGTCATGGGTCTCTCATCAAGCCTATTATGATGTTCGGTTACCTTTTGTGACTTTTCACACCTTCGTGAGCACCTGGTTACATCAAGGCTAATTGAATAAAGAAATCATACAAAGTTTCACAGTACATGCATATAAAAGTGAACAAAAACTGTCCTGAATTTATCTCTAATTCCCCTATCTATACATAATGATCATAATTGGTTGATGTGATGTATTAAAAAAAAAACTAAGACAATTAACTAAACATAATAAATTTACATGTTAACACAGTGTAGACATAATACTTTCTTTGCCCCTTCTCCTGCAGAGAGATGGTGTGCATTGCTGTGTGCCAGTCTCTCCTACTGTGTGAAGTTGGTTGCAAGCTTAGCCCATTAATTGGTCAAATTTATGTTTAAGTCCATATTTATAATGTTATATCTTATAAACCTGCCCTATTCTCTGACTGGTGGTGTTGTCCTGCTCTCCCATTGGGTGAAGATGGATGCAGGATGTCTTAGTAAAGTGATTTCAGTATATATATTTTATTTTTATAATTTATAATTTAAATATGTCACAAGTAAAGATATACCTCTCCTTCCTTTAGATAGATGGTGTTGCGTTGCTGTGTGCCAGCCTCTCCCACTGGGTGAAGATGGGTGCAGGGTGTCCGCATGTGGTAGTCAGTACCCATTTCCACAGCATCATTCATCAACACCTGCTGCCCAGGTCACCACTCATTAAATACATGGTAAACAGTCTTAATTCCTACCTGGCTAGGCACAAATATGACAAGGCTGAGGCAAATTGTGTAGATCCAGATCAGGTAGCTTCCTGCTGTGAGCTGTCTGAAAAGATCTACAGTATACACTTATTTCATCGCTGTTTGGTAAACAGCCAAAACTGTTGTCCCAAGGTATCAAGGGATGACTTTGGAATTGTTGCCAGAGGCAGAAATGTCATCCCTAATACAGAGGTACAACACTTCTGACTGGTCACCAAACAACCAGGAAATAACTGTTTTATTACTTAATACAATCAAATAAATATTACTTACATATTTATTGTAACAACATTTTTTAGCTTTGTTACTTCTATAAGAATAATGTTTTAAGCTACCAGACTTTAAACTCACCATGTGTGGTAGGTATCACACTAACTGAAACAACATTAATGGAAATACCAGACATCACTGGGGCAGAAGTTAAAACAATTGACCGGTTAACAGTTCAGTGTGTCATTGCGCATGCTCAGGATTAAAACGATTTAAAAGAAACAGCTAAAAATAACTTGTATTTAAATAAGGCATTGGTATTAATTTTAACTTCAAAGCCTCTATCTATATGTCATGTTACATATGTATGAAGAAACAAGCAAGTATAAAAACTTAAAGATGACTGAAAAATATAGCAGACTTATAAAAAGATTTTGTAGCTAGACCCAACTTGGGTTGTTAGCCCTTTGGCACGACTATTTCCAGCTTATTGCCACAGGTAGTTACAACTTGAACACTGGTTCTGCCTAGGAAGATGACTTCACTACTTGTAACACATTATGTTTTAGTTAACAATATCTGGCTATTGTATTCACAAACATATGTCAATCTGTTGCCCCATTTGTAGACATTGGAGACGCTCCACAATGGAGACGAGCTGGTGTTCCTGTACCAACTGGTCGAGGGGAACACAGGGTCCAGCTATGCGTGTCATGCTGCTGCACAGGCCGGTCTACCAAACCACATCGTCAAACGAGGCATTGAGGTACATGTACATCACCTGTTATATGTTTTGTGCTGTAGACAAATCTTCATTAAATATGCCATCTAGCATTATTAGTGCCGTATGACCTATCGAGTGTTGATGTGCTGTAAAACCAAAAATACAAATAGTAAGACACCTACAAGCAAAAAAAAAAATTCATTTCAAAGATTCATTTACACTGATAAGTTTGAAACTGTCTCTACAAGGCAGCCAGTAAAAAATACCTAACCACATTGTTGTCAAACAAGGGATCCAGGTAAATCAGTAGTTTCTACTTAATTGATAGTTCTGCTGAATTAATAATGATGCTAAATTGTATATTCTACATAAATGCATATTTTGCTTCAAATTTAAACATTCACAAAAGGTAGTCTGTTATTGAGCTGTTTTAAGCACACACTTTAACTTTCCAACATCCGATGATTGAGATAGAGTCCCATGAGAGCCACATTTTTTGTGAGAAGTTTACCTGCCTCTGCCAGGAATAGCTAGAAGTTGCCATAATCACCAGTACAAAGTTGTAAATGCATGTGGATGTTTAAGATCTTTTGTCAATCACACTTGATTTTCCTAATAACACATTATGTTCAATAAAACATTTCGTTTTACAGTTGCTGCTGTAACTCCTGACTATGGTGGTAGTTTTCAAAATAAAACTGATGTTGACTTTGCTATTCATAATGGATATTTTAATTTCATCAGGTCTGTAAGCTGATACGGGATCACAAACCAATACAGCGTGTTGATACAGTTGGGACAGATACCCAAAATAAGAGGTATGTGGTTTTCTGTACTTTTTATGCTTCCCTTTGAACAACACTTTACTTACCGTATTTATAATGTGGTATGGCTGTAATAAGCAAACAGTAATTTATTCATTATCATTCTAATGATAATTATTGTATTCATTATTCAGTATTATGCATGTTGTAATAATGGCTTTATGGTTATTATCTCTTTCCTGTAAAAATATATCTATTAAAGTTGCTTTTTCTTCTGAATATAATTGCCTTTAACACAGAAAGTGTCAAATGAGATTTATGCTTTCAGGTGTGCAGCCATTGTTGAGAAGTTTCTGGAACTTGATCTTGAGACTGCAGATGTGAAATCATTCCTATCAGAGTTTGTTCTAGCAACCATGGAGGGAAAGTTGTAGGAGTTTAGGCCAGCAAGGGTGACCAAACCTATCTTCTTTAATAGCTGTCATTTCTCTTATTAAGGGAATGGTACTCTTACTGGTCAATATGCCTAGGGTAATGTCCCTTGTGATAAGTACTTGTATAGGCACTAATTGTAGTAATTGTTTTTAATTGCACACTTTTTTATTTATTAAGAAAACACATAGAGAGGGAGCTGGCTGATCTGTATCTGTACTATTTGCTTAAGCCTTGTCAATTAGTGTATAACAGAATAACAGATACTATTATGTTTGGGATTGGGATCTCATGATGTGACAGTCTCAAGAATTTTTCTAAGATTTTCATACATGATATGTTCTAAAGTACCTGCAAATAATGCCATCTGATTTTGATGTCCCCGCAGATGTAAGCTGTTGTTGATCACTATTGCAGTAGTTTTGTAGTTATGTTGTCTGGCTCAAGGATGGTGTTTGACTCCAACTTGACTCTGTTTTGATAGGGAACAAACCGACCTCCATAAATCCTGTAATAGTTATTTCACTGGAATCACTCTTTCCAACACTGAGCAGATAACACAAGCAAAAATGTTCATAGTGACAAAAGCACCAAAGTTTTTATCATGGAAGGGGATCTCACAGCTTGTTTCCAGAGCTTATTGGGTATGTTGAAGAGTCTGCAGATACAATATGAGAGCTGTGCTCCAGGAGACAGTAGAGCTCAATTTCATTGGCAATACATGTCAGCTGCCTCTACAGTGGTGTACATTAAATGTATGTGAAGATAGAACAGGTCTCTTGGCTGACTTTAAATCAATAGAACAAGCCCCACTTGCAGAATCCTATCACAGTTGAGATTTTACTGAAACTGAAAATAAACTCTAAAGAAGCAGTTTATAGAGGTATAATAAAACATAATGGTACAATTACTTTTTTTATATACCATCAACAAGAGAAGGTTGTGGAATGAATGTATTAAAGTGGAGTATTAAAGATATAAAAGTATACATGTATAATTTGCAAGAAGAAATTGAACTTTGGCATAATCAAAACTAAGAAATGTGCAAGTGGGGCCTGGTAGGCAACTTATAACAAAAGAATCTGTCACTGTTGCACATAGAAAACTGTTTAAACTTGTAAACAAAGACCTAAAAGTCAGAAATTGTACTTGTCTTTCATCTGTAAAGTTTATTGTATTTGATGTATTGCAGATAAAATAATTTATTTCTTTGTTTTGTTCTTTTTTACCTACGTTATTGATACCTTACAGAATATTTATTAAAGTTACTCAATAAAATAATAAAAACAAGATGCCTTGTTTTTATTGTCTGTACTTCCCCATGTATAGAAATTTCTATTGTATGTCACTTCCTGCAAATATTTTATTCAATAACTTTATCTGCATATGAACCTGGCATATTGGGTACATATACTTTCCATAGTGAACAATACAATTTCAAATAAGAATAAATTGATTGAATATTTTAGTTTCCTTCAACCAACCAACCAGTATACTTTCATGTTTTCTGAGATAGATGTATATAGTTTATAACTGATTTTTACACATCATGTCTAGTGATGTAATTAAACCTTGTTTTTGTTATTTTTGTAATAAATATTGTGTCCAATTTTAATCAGAAGTGACTAGTCTGTAATTATGTCTTTTCTTACTCACTGAGCTGCTCAAAGACCAATTCCACACATGCAACACCCCTAAAGAGACATAAATGAACAAATTGTGCACATGATTTAAAGATGTTCATATAATTTGAAATAAAATACAACTCATAACAGGATTAATATTCAAAATTTTAATGATGTCCTCACAATTATTTCAGTTCTCGTGAAAAGCTGATTTCTCTATCTGTCTTCTGTGTCTCTCCATGTCTGTCTATCTGTCTGTCTCTCTCACCACAAAAATGTGAGGTTTCCCTGTCAAGGGGAGGCAACTCTTTAGTGACCGTCCGGTTACATTTTTATCTCCCATGCAGGAAAAACATATTTTGACCCAATCTTTCCTTCTTTCGATTTTAAGTTAAAAGTTTCTTAACATTTTGATGAACCCGTAAGCATTTTTGTATAACATTGTATAACAGTTGCAATGCAAAGAACTTAAAATAACTATTGTCACTATGATAGTTTATAGGATGAGGAAATTGTAACTTTACTTGTAATAAATCTTTACGTTTTGCCTAAAAAGATAATTGTGACTTGTATTTGAGACATTTAGAAGAACAATAGTAAAAGGAACTACGTTTTTGAGGGCAAACATGTCTATTTTTTAATTTTGTCCACATAATGTTACTGTTCCACGGCCATTGACAATTGGTGTAGTGTATCCTGGATTTATGAACGAACCGGAAGTTTCACTATTTACTGCAGAACTAGGGAAATCAGCTCATCCCATGTCAAAAAGTGAAATGTAAATTGACCTGTTTGACCAGCTTATTATGCTAACTGTTTACGATGATTGGCCGAAAGAAGAAACGAATAGTTGGCA
Source organism: Sinonovacula constricta (assembly GCA_007844125.1). Lineage (NCBI taxonomy): Eukaryota > Metazoa > Mollusca > Bivalvia > Cardiida > Solecurtidae > Sinonovacula > Sinonovacula constricta. Next base: position 15,963,182 of record CM017562.1, read on the forward strand.
AGATCATTTGGGGACCCAGAAAAAGTCATGCCAAAGAAAACGGCGCTGTAAGTTTTGTGTTTGTAACCATTCAATTTTGACTAATGACTAAACACAGATTTCAGATTTGCTTTCAATGTTTGTTAACAGACTGTTATGAATTTAAAGTGTAGCATTGATTCTGTTTTTCTTTCTTTTTTGGTTGTTGATCTAAGCTTAACCTGCTTATGTTGAATTGGCTTCAGTGATTTATTTGTCATGTCCACTTTCCTTACAGTCGAGACTAATCAGTGTCATGGAGAAGTGGTTCAATCGTCCGGTATGTTAAAGAGGGATTAAATGCTTTTTGGTTGCTAACCCTACTCTCCTAATCAAATAAATATTAGACAAACAAAGAATGTGATATATATGTGCAATACTTCATTTTTTTTTACTTTATATTTGTGACATAGTGCCACAGAGACCAATCCAACACAATAATAGAAGAAGAAAAAAGGGTGTGAGAATGACAAGAGAGCTTCTGTAGTGAAGAAAAGAAGTAGCAACGTCTAACAAAAACGTGAATTTCAAATAACATAAATAAATTTATTTTTTTAAAAGTTATTAATTATAAATGCTGCTTTGGCACTTATTAATGTTTAGAAAGTGCAGATTAACCTATAGGATTTCTGTTATGCCAGTTCTTCTTCTTCTTCTTCTTAATACTGCACTCCCTCAATATCGAAGATTACGTGCAGGCGCTGGTTAAAAATACAAATGATGTTTATACACTCAGTTTACACATCTGCTTACAATATGTCATCTTGTAACAATACATAATTTCAGTTGCAAGTTGAAACTGTTTTGAATGCTATAATTTTGGACTGAACAGTGAATTGCCCCCTTTTACAAAGCTCTACGCAGGAATGTGAAGATTTAAGCCATAATTAACATTACTTATAAAATTTAATTGAAAAATTGATCTTGATCTGTTGTCTGTGGTTACACCTTGCAAAAATTATAGTGCATCTTTTCATTGCTTTATTTGTTTCATTTCTTTTGAGTCATATTTAATAGGAAATGCATTATTCTTTCTTCTTATGTATGGTTAATGGGTCCTTATACAAAGGTCCACTATAAAATTGGCTTATGAACTTTCGACATTGGTTAGAGTAAAGAACAAATAAATTCAGAAACATATAACTCACATGCTAGAATTGGAAACTGAAGCAAGTTTGCATACGATCATAGACTATGAGAGAGTGACAACTATAATTGACACCAAGTAGTGTTAACATGCCACTAATCAATATTTTCCGTTCATCTACATAACTACAAAATACTCCTATCATGATACCCTTTTGATTATTAAATGATTTTATTTTGCTGACCTGCCTTTTATGTTCCCCTGCTTTAAGACTGCAAAAACACCCTTAACATCACTGCCACCTGTCAGAATAAAAAATAAGTACATATCTAAAAGTTTATTTCTAAATCAGTCCTTGTTTACATCATCAATATCTTTATATAACATCTAATATTAATACAGATCTACTGATAATATATCCTAGTTCTAAAATTTCCAAGACAAATTTTGAGGTAATTTTTATAAAAAAAATAGGCTGACTGCTTTCAAACATTGGTAAAATAATTTCTAGTGATATGATTGCAAACACATATGGTTTAAAACATCATCATGAGATACCTCAGCAACATTCACCTAAAGTTTTCCTATAAGTCTTGTAGATAAAATATGTATTAGGGATTTTGAAGAAGGGGTCTCTGGAAGAATTTAAAACTGCTTTCTTAAAGATGAAAATCTTTTTTTTTTCGGGGGCTTTGGTCCCTGATTCTCCACATGGGCCCTTGACACCATGTCTAATGCGGCCCCCAAATCCTGCTCAGAATATTTCCCCCTTTTCGTATCTGACCAATCACACACCTGGAACTTCATAACAAACTGGATCCAACATCAAAAGGACACTAAAACAGGATGCAACATCTCCATTATACTATTTGTTATGGGAATTAACTTGATGATCATATCCGCAGAGAGAAATGAGAGGCAGGAAGACATAACACATGAATACAACTTTTATCCAAGGGTAGGAAATACCATTCATAATCAACAACCCAGTTAAGTGCTTAGGAGCTTAGATATGGACAGAAAGTGGTCTGTAAGCCAGTTGAACAATCAGAAACCAACCTTAGACACCAAAACAAAGTAGGTAACATAAACTGAGGAAGAGTGCTCATTCATATAGGCAGAAATCGGTTGTAGCAAAGAACAAACCAGGCAGCAAAGGCAGTTTAGCTAAGTAGCCAAGGCAGCAGGACAAAGTGGAGTGTCCCAGAATGATGGCAGGAGATATGGAGTTACGAACCAATGCAGCTGACTTCCTCATGCAATCTGTGTATGACCTGCTGCCAACACCATCAAACCAGCATCAGTGGAACTTAACTGAAGATCCACCTTTCCCACTTTGTGAACATAGAGGTATCCTTTGCCATGTACTGTCATCCTGTTATCCTGCCCTTTCCTAGGGACGATGCAGATCAAGACACAGACAAGCCCTAGCAGAATTGGCTCATATACTTAAAAAAGAAGGGAAAAGGGAAATACCGGGTGACACGACTTGCAGGAATCTACCAAAAATACAGGAATCTACCGGAATCCACCGGAATCCACTTTGCTTTACTGGAATCCACCTTAAAAATGGTTTTATTTTGTCATAATCTGCATTAATGATGATCAAATTCCATAAATTATATGAAATTATTCAAGTTTATGCATTAAAACAGATTAATTTTTTATGGAAATGAAGTTTATTAGGACTAGTTGTTTACTCACTGTAATGGACAGAAATATGTTCATTGTGCGGCGCATTTAATCAAATAATACGCAACGGATATGGTGCTTATTGTAATGTTTTAATACATATTTGAGTTTGAGTTTGTATTTATTATACAACTATTGGTCCGTTTTCTATTTTTATTTTTTTTGGAATTTGATCAATTCAAATGTATATTATGACACATACAACCATTTCAAAGTGGATTCCTGTGGATTCCAATAGTTTTAGTGGATTACGGTAAGTCGTGTTACCGGGAAATACCTGCAAGGAAAGGAGTTTCCCAACTTATCCTATGGCAAAGAAAATAAGAATAGCAGATGTCAATGTCCTCGGTGAAGCATGCGATCGGGAGATTAAAGCTGTCCTAGGCAAACAGTTTTCTTGAACGAAATAGCTCACTCAACCCTTAGACCTGATATTGTTATCTGGTCTACAAAGTTTAAAGACTTGACAGAGACATTCAAAGAAAAAGGCTGGAAGACATGGTCCTTCCACTGGAACGTTGGAAGATTCCCTTCTAAAGCCATATGAAAGATGTCTGGATCATTGGGTGTTCAAGTAAAGCTGCGAAAAGCTGCTGCTGAAGCTCTAGAAGATGAGGGACGAGAGCTCTGACTGCACTGATGCAAAAAAGAGTGGAAGCCAACATAAACAGGGTAAGGGCTGATCACCATACCTACCACATCATTCTGGAGGTGTACTAATTTAAAGGGGCAAAACACACAAGGCTGGAGGGGGGCTCAGCTGATGATGTCTATGCCAGGCATTTGAAGCTACATATATATCTCAGCAAAATTATTTGTATAGCCCATAAAGGATGACCCGTGTTTAACAGACATTGCTCAGCAGTCTCTTGGCATCAACTCCCACACATTTTCAGACAAAAAAGCATACAAAATGGCAAGTCTGTGTCAGTTGCTGGTTTAAAAACTCCCAGGCAAACTCATCATGATTAACTGCTGATGTCACACTATTCCACCTCTTATTAGTTCCCAGATATAAAATAAACAACAGTAAAAAAGCTAGTCAATTACATAGCATTTTTACCAATATCTATATGTTAGTCACAATCATTTAATTGACAAAACAGTTCAGTACTAAAATGTAAAATTATAATTTAGTATCAGAGTCTGTGTTTTAATTAACTTTAACAACAGATCATGTATAGTTATTTTAGTTCAGTGGAATTTGACAGTTAAGACCAATTCTATTTTTCCAAATAAATAGATGTTAATATACCCTGCCAGAAGCTGATATTGATGTCCTATTTATATACAGAGTGAAGCATAACATCCACTCATCAATACTGTCGTGTATTTCTTATCAGTGGGAAAAAAGGAAAATATTATGCAGCACAAGATTTTCCCCTTGCTTCTGAATACAGAGTGGAGAGAAAATATCAATACTAAACTGTGTCTCGTGTTTGTATTTATCATCCAATCATAATCGCAATTACCATTCCATAGTCTTGTAATTGTTTTTTTTTCTCCTTAAAATGTATTAATGAGACAATGTTTGGCACATTTTAATATGTTTTAAATGAGTGCTTTAAATAATTTTTAAGTTGTACAAACAATCTTAATTTCACTAAATGTAATGTAAATATGAATTTGTCAAAAAATCTTTATATTCTTCTTTTTATATAATACTTTTCATTTTCATTTTATTTATGTTTAGTTAGAGTTCATTCCTTTTTATTACTAATTAGAAAAAAGAAACAGAAAATAGGTCCTTATGTAAAGTTTCGATGTTTGAAGCAGTCTTTATGGAGCAGCCATGGTCTTTTAAATTATTTAATCTGTTTAGTTGTAGTTCACATTTGCTTAAAACAGTGTGTAATGTAATATTGGGAAAATAATAGAATAGGTATAGCTAGACAATGACTTGTAACATGCTTAGTTATGTAAACATTTGTCAAACCGTTCATGTATTGATTAACAATAACTGTAAGTAAACTGTTATTGAAAAGGTTACTTCAATGTTGATATATTCAATAACTCTCGGCTCCTACTTAAGAAGAAAAAAAAGCCCTGGTAGTGGTTTATTGAAAACATACGGTCTATTTATATCGTTTTACTCTGAAGAAGATAGTTGTTAATTAATTGATTTTATTTTATTGTTGCTTTTGGTGAAGCGGTAAAGTTGTCGACTTGTAACTCTTCTGACTTAAGTCTTGTTCTAGGTGTAATACTTATTGTGGGAAGGTCATCGAGCTGACCTATGGTGCGCCATTGGTACTGCTCACCATTTGTCTTGGGTCTGCCTCCACCATAATAGTTGGTGGTCTCCATTATTATCATTATTGGTGTCTGTGATGTATCTCCAAAACAAAAACAAAAAACATATAATTATAAGCTTAAACATTATAAATAAGCCATGTTAGTTTACTTGATTTAGTTAAATAGAATTTTCTTTTTCAGGCATGATTTTACAAATTTTCTAAATGACAAAATGTAGGACATAACTGCCAAAGAGAGCTTTTTTTTTTGGCAGAGAATTGATTTTTACTATGATTCAAAATGCTTTGGACAGAGTCCTTTAACATATAAGACCTTTCCATTGCCAAAAGAACAAGTTTAGATCCAAAAGAAGCTGTTTGGTATAAAAATCAGCACTGATTCCAAGAACTGTAAAAAGGCCTTTATATGGAAATGTATACTTCTCTAAACGTGGAGAGGGGTTGGCTTGGACAAATAGTTTAGATCCAGATCATCAAACTGGTCACCTTCTAGGAGCTGTATGATCATGATCTACAACATTTTCCTTAAAGGTCAAATGTTTCATAACTATGGCATATAATTGGCAAATAACTTCAAGAATAACTAATGATTAGTTTGAAATGTATTGATTCAAAAAGGGAGACAATTCCATCCCTGTTACTACCTCCAGCAGGGTATACACTCAACAAAAGGTAGCCCACTGAGCACCTGTTTACAGTAATTGCAAAACTAAATAACATTTTACCAATATGTATATTTCCATTTAACTCATATTCTTCTTCATTTATAAACAATTTAATTTTTATTTATTTGCTTTTAACTTAATACAAAGTTAATTGTGCAGATGTTGAATATAGTGATCTGGTTATACATTGTTGCCAAAGTCTTATTGGTTCATGCTTAGCAGGCCAAGAATTAATAAGGTATAAAAATCTTTATGTGCATGTACTTTGTTTTTGGTGGGGTGTGACCTTTACAGTGTTTCTGCATGTCATCAAACCAAATTAAGGTATACATGCATATACTGTACATCTATGTAAAAAACTATAAGACTTATTAGGAATATGTTTCTGAACATAACAGCTGTCATTTTTGTACATCATTTTGCATAAAAGCAGATGGCTGGTGTCATATCAGTCCATTAAAGCTATACCTGTCACTGGCCTTCCCTGAACTGAATGACCTTTGGCATGTGGGCTCTTTAAAGTGTAAAAAACAACAACATTGATAACGATAATTAACTTACAATCCCCTCGGACAGAAATGAAAATGTGTTGTCAAGTTTACTTTTTTATGGTTAGTTTTGAAAGAAAAGTCACAAAAGTCAGAAATAATGATGAATATCAAAACCAGGAACATGCCTCTCCTTGGTAGGTACTTTATTGATTTTTTTAAGAAAACAAAAACTTTCAGGTATTATTTTATTCTTGCATATTCTTATTCACTATTCTTGGATGGTAGAATACATATATTTGGTTTGTCCTTTTCTTTTTATTGTGTAGCATGCAACAGGTGGTTGTTTCATCTTTTGTTGTAAACTTCCCCTTCAAACATTCACCAGTCTATTACACTGTTGTTTTTTTATTATTTGAAATCCATATAGTTCTGACATTGTTATAAATTATGGCCATATTGTCTACATGCTTCTTTCTAACTGTTCTACATGGATCAACAAATATATATGATTTCAGGGCTTATTCAGGCTGTCTCACGGGGCCGATATTCAGCCCTGTTCCCAATGCCAAATAGCGAACATTTTTCCCAATTTCAAGAAAAAAAATCCCAATATCATAAATTAATATCGATTTGAACCGAAATGCCTTTTAACTATAAAAACCAAGAAACCATGAAATCAAGATACTTTTCCAATTAAGCAAATTGTTTGTTTACTTTTGAACGGTGATCTGTGAAAACTACTTTCTGTGAATTTATGTATGAATGTAACCGGTGAAAAAATGGACTGTTTCCCAGCCGTAAATCATAATGCAAATTGAAGATGTGTCACGGTGCCATTCCAGATAACATTAAAGGCAATATATGGTTTGAAAATTAACAGGAATTATTTTTTATTTCATAAACAAAAGAATTTTCGCCATAACTGTAGGACTGCGTATAAAACAGAAAGAAGTTATGAAGCAAAAACGGTACATGCAGTACCGGCTGTTATACTGACCCACCAAAATATAGTGACGAAAAATGTCGCACAAAAGTAAATACTACACGAAAAAAAAACTAGAAAAAAGATGCCAAGGGTAAGTTTAAATCTCTCTGGAGCAAAACATCCAATGTTTCAAATGTCACTGAAAGTTCTCTCCAATTTAATGAGAATTTGTTTTGAAGGCCCTGCAGAGATTTCTGAACAAACTCTGGAAGAGCTCTGTAACACTTTCAGGGACACAAAAGCAAGGCAGATTAAGCTATAATTCATAAAATTAAATGTTGAAATTTCCCAATTGGTTTGATTTGTTGATACTTTTTTTTCCCAAATTTATCTATTTACCGCGTCAAAAATTCCCTATTTAGGCTGGGGCCTTTTTCCCTAAAAAAACTGATAAAGCCCAGGATTTACTGGTAAAGTTGTTAAAAGTACAGACACATGTACAATTCTAAGATTGTTTACATAAGGGGAAATAAGGTCTGGATGCTATGGAATGAGGTGACACAAACAAAATGAAATAGTTTACCTATCTTTTGTCACTTGTCACGTTATAGATAATAAATGTTTGCCCCATATATCTGTTGTATTGTCTATACCTGATTTAGGTCATTGACATTGGAGAAGCTTGGTCATGTTAGAATGATCACAAAATTCTGTGTGTTATCTGATAAGCTTATTATATTAATAAGGCTATTATAGTATTATACATGTATTATATCGTTTTTCAGCCACTTGATGACAGTGTTACATTGCTACTGTTCTGGTTTATATTTTCAGCAAGTATGGATGCACAGTGTGACTGAAATTGATAACATATTGACAGTCCTAAGATACATATACAGTCTTAAATCATTGACAGACACCCACAACTAATCCATTCCGTTACTCTCCTTTCATCGCCTGTGGGATGTTTAGTTCACTTTCCACTGTCTCTGGTAATGATATTTCATTGGTTACTTCATAATCCAATGAAGATTTCAGTCAATGATAAAGCTCGTACTATGTATCATTCGGCTCTCCTTCCAAAATGATGTCACCAATGCAAAGAGAATTCAAGTTTCCAGATACTGAGCTACGTCCATACGTACGAGGAGTGGAAATGTAGGAGTTGTTTTGATTGGCTGATATCTAGTCAAATTTAACTCCCAATACGGAGATATCGTAGATAAAAATCCCACGTTAATGGATGGAGTGAAACATATTCAGTAGCTTTGGGCTGCGACGATGGTCTAAAATAAGACTCACTTGCTTTGGTCATGCTATAATGTAGAAATTAGCACTATAATATAAATTTTAACTATAACTGTAAGGTTATGACAGAATAATTGTTAATTGATTGTTAATTGGTTCAGTTAAAATTAACATGATTAGGTTTGCTGACACAGAAAGGCAGTACTATATCTATTCAGTTTTGACAAATAACCTGATGACCAATTTATAGTTTACTTTAAATATGCATGTGTAAACACCCTTTACTGCTTACAGAACACACCCCTGGGGTTGTTTTTACTTAACTTCCTCTTCATTAAAAGTAAGACATTCACATTGATTTGCATACATCTCAGTGTATGTGAGTTGAATAATGTGTATAAATGTTAGAGACTCAATCTCTGCTACAGAGACTTGCTTGTTGTGTAAATGCATGTACATAATTGATGTGCACTTACTAAAATGTATGTGAAATCATGAATTTTGATAATTTTTTTTTTTTCTTAAATTTTAATTTTGTGTGGAATAACCATTATCACATATTCAGTTCATGTCTATTATGACTTTGCTTTAAATAAGATGGATTTGATAATGACAGACAACATGTATGTGATGTAAATAACAGAAAAGAAAAAATAACCACTGATTTTAGTGCTTCCCATTGGAAAAAATGTGGAAGTACTGATAACCTGTGTTAGGGGTATCATTAATTCAGTATCTGGATTAAAGATTTGAGCAACTCTAAGCTATAATGAAGGTAAGCTTTGTAGTATAGTAACTAAGATGTAAGTAACAGAACAGAACATATCTTTATTTCTCTCAGTTATAAACGGTATAGAACATGAAACCAATGAAATCATACATGCATCTCATTTGCATCCAATTATGATTTGAGGTGAAAATAAACACTTGTGAAGATTAAGTGGTCAGTGCACTTTCAACTTATAATCAGGTCATTTTTTGCAATTACCTGCAATTAAAATTGATGTAAAACAACACTTGTTTTTGGAAGGTTATTAAATTTAAAAAAAGAGGAAAAACAGACATATCCTTTTCCATGTCATAAAATCTGATATACAGAGTCATGATGGAAGTAAACCAAGTCTGTTTAAGCTTCACTTTTCAAAGAAAACTGAGCTTTTGTATGACATTGGCATCCGTGTAACCTTTTAAAACTTAAGACTATTCACTTCAAACTTCGAATACATGTTCAGTATCAAACAGCTGAACCCCTTTTGAAAATGGCAGGTAACCCCAAAATTTATTTGGCAGTGTTATGCCCTTTTAAGCACGTCTCTGTAGAGCTTTGATAAAGGGCACAAAATTGACGTATTTGCATGGAAAACTTGACATATATATTTTTGACACTTTCTCTGTAAGAACAATGTTATGGAAATCACTAGTGATGTCACAATGATCGAGTTAAATCGAATAATCATCGCTGGTTACTAATGTCCGCGACAATCAATTTCCCTATCGCAAAATTGATTCCGGTAGTTAAGTTTCTTTCCGTTAGTTAGTAAAAATTTCAAAGGGACGTAATTCATACATAGCGTCATGTCGGGCGATAAAAACGAAATTTTAAACTTTCCGAGGAAGGTTCGCTCGTCTGTTTGGCGGTTCTTTGGCTTTCGGAAGCGTATAGATGGACTCCCAAATAAGAAAAACTTGGAAATGGCGACTGTCATCTTTAAATTATGAAGAGTTTGAAACTTTGAATAGAGAGTGAGTTTTGATAAAGAACACTTAAACTCTATAACAATAACAACTTATGTTATTGTTATAGAGTTTAAGTGTTCTTTATCAAAATCTAGTCTACAGTGTTGTTTGAAGACTAAACAATCCATTACAGTGAGTCAGTGAGTTAAAAGTAGCGTTACTTGTACGTCATGTAGTAAATTTTCAAATGTAAAGGGTTCGAAACTTTGAATAAAATTTGAGTTAACTTGTTATTGTTCAAGAGTTTTAGTTGTGAAAAATTGTTTCACATAACTTGCTTGTTGAAAATGTTTTATAGACTGTTAATATGCAAATAAAGTCTATTGTTTGTCTTAGTAAATAAGAGTAGTTTTAAAATAAATGAGTACTTCCTGATCAAAAAGTTTCAATTTTTTACCGATTTTAATCGATTAATTATGTTCGATTCAGTTCGATTATCAATTATGTTTTCGGTCCGATTCTGCATCACTAGAAATCCCCATAGTTAAATATGGCTGTGTAAACACTGAACTCTTAGCCTGCGTATCATAGAAGGATCAAACGTAGGCCAAGACTTTGGTCAAAATCAGCGTGCTACCCCATCCAGCTGTCGAATCATAACTTGCACTATTTTCTGGGTAAAATCTATGAATTCATCTTGTTACATATGTATGTTCACACACATATTTAAAAAAACGACAACTAAGAATTGGTTTGGATTTTCAGTAAACTTAAAAGGTAAAGGGTCAAGTATATTTCCTTTTCATTAAGTACCAGTTTGTTAACTTTTCCTGTTAGATTTTTTTTCCCCTCAAGAGCTATGTATGCTTCACTGTTATATGATAGTTATATTTGTGTTGGTATACTATTACATGAGATGATAATGTCAAACATTTCCAGGATAGGAGTTGAGAGAGGAATATTCGAGCAATTAATGGCATCATGCACGTTTCCTGAATCAATATGGAAATATAGTTCCGAGCCCCGTGTTCTAGATGGACAAGAGTACATGTATTCATACTTAATTGTTTATTACTCCTCAGGACCACATGATCCAGGTTCTTGTTTGAGTCGTCTTGAAGAGACATTTTTAATGAAAAGCAATTGTAAATGAATTTTGAGAATTATTGGATGTATTGACATTTTTTAGAGTCTAGATAAATGTTTTGAGGGGTCTTCTTGGCAGTGGGGGAAGGTGTGTGTGGGGGGGAATCGTTGACTTGAAACTCCTCAGCCACTCACTGCATGGGTTGGAGTCCCTGCAGTGCGCTAGTGGTTCTACCCAGATGTAAGTTTGGGGTCTTCCTCCACCAATAATTAGCTGTACGTCGCAAATATGACCAAAATTTTGTCGGTGCGATGTTACAAAAACAAACTTCTTGCCAGTCTTATGTTTAGGCTAGCTGATTGACATTTGCATTTGGTAACTTGGGAATATTGGAAGAACAATCCATCAATTTGACATGGACAGATGTATGTACATATAGTGTGTACATGTGTATTGCAAGTGTATTGCATGTTTTCTAAAATGAGAGACAATCACAGATCATTTTTGGCTTGTTATCTACATTTACAAGTAAATTTCTTGTGCCATTTTTATGGTATGGGGGCAAATATCTGCATAGAAATTTATCATTTAAGCTTACTTTCTATAATAAGTAGACTTTCAATAAGTCACAATTAATGAAAAGTTAATTCACATTATCAGATATATCTAGGTGACAAGAATGACCATGTTTCTCCAGTAACATTAAGAGCCATAGTATAAGAATGTGGTGATGCAAATGGTAGAGCATTGGCTCCAGGTACAGGAGGCCCCGGGTTCGATTCCCAGCCGCGACATACCAAAGTCCTTAAAAATGGTATTTTTATAGCTCCCTTGCTAATGCTCAAGCAAATATAAGAGTAGTTCCGTGAATGGTTGGCCTTGTGTCAAGATAATGTGACTGGGTGTAGTATCATTCCAGGTGTTCACGGCATGCTGTTCACAGTGAAGGCAGCACTACATCTGCTTCAAGTGGACACCTTCTCCAGATAATTGAAATACTGTAAATAAACAAACACACCTGTTGAATTAATTAAACCTCCAACTGACATTTATGACTAGAATTCTAACCACTTACCAACACGCTTCCATACCAGTTAGATTTTGCTGTGCTGCAGTAATCACTACAGTCTTCAAAAGCATGTGCCCATACTGGAGACTATGCATGTGTTCATCGATATGGGTGTTAATGTTAATATGTTCCAAAGAATTTAAATTTGTAAAAAAATCCATACTAGTTGTTAAAGTAATTACACAAGATTATGTGAAATGCTACATCATAACTATCTTACATTGGTGATTGTAATACAGTCAAACTTGTATTAAGCAGCCACCCAAAAGAAAAGTCTAAAATTGGCCTCTTAAGACAAGCTGGCTGCTTAACACAAAATATGAAATTATTGTTTACCTGTCAATATGAGCATGCATGTTTATAAAAAGTATTACTTAAATAGATCTACTGCAAATTACTGTTAGAATAGATATTTAATACTACAACATAACTGCATTTGGAATGTCAACTAATGACACAGAATATCAGAAGTGCCTCACTAAATCAAAGAAAATATTGTAATTTAAAAGTCATGTGTAATATAATAGTAAATACTTCTATGGTTAAGGTATTGTTTTTGCTTGATGTGATTATTATAATTTAAACACCCTGTGCAGTGTAATATTGTCCATGTACAAAGGTGGTTATGATTAAAAAGCTGTGTAAAGTTTAAAGTAATAAAATCTCAAGTATGAACATGGTTATAATAATAAAAACAAACTCGCATTTAGAGGCAAATTTGATAAATATATATATTTATATATAATAAAAGCAATTTTTCTAAAGGTGATTGGACCTGCCGCAATAGCTCAGTTGGTAGAGCATTGGCTTTCATTTCGGGAGGTCGCAGGTTAAAACCCTGGCCGGGTCAAACCAAACACTTTAAAGTTGGTAGTAGTGCCTCCTAACACTCGAGGCTAAGGGGACAGCATTACGCCCGACTCATCGGTGTCAGAATAATGGACTGGCCGGGTTCAGTCCCTGTGCTATAAAGATAGAAATGTCGCTGCACAGTATTGACAAAAATGCAGGCAAATCCCATCCCTTAAGGTGATTATAATGATAATTTGTTCTGTGTAAAAATTGTTTTAATTATAACTTCTCTTTAAAAGGTGGTTATGATGAAAAAACTGTTTAAAATGTTTAAAGATTTTGTCCATGTATAAAGTTGGTTATTGTAAAAAGTTGGTCATTGTAATAAAAGCTTCTTTTTAAATTTGGTTATGATAATAAAATCATTTGTATGAATGTTGTCTTATGTATAACAGTGGCTATCATAGAAGAAAAACGTCTCTTTTGATTCGGTTGATAGGGATAATTACAAGTAACAGGTGTGGGTGCAATAATAGGCGCCTGATGTTTAAAGGTGATGGCACTAAAGTTCCAGGTATGAGTGCAATAATAGGCGCCTGATGTTTAAATGTGATGGCACTAAAGTTCCAGGTATGAGTGCAATAATAGGCGCCTGATGATTAAAGGTGATGGCATTAAAGTTCCAGGTATGAGTGCAATAATAGGCGCCTGATGTTTAAATGTGATGGCACTTTAGTTCCAGGTATGAGTGCAATAATAGGCGCCTGATGTTTAAATGTGATGGCACTTAAGTTCCAGGTATGAGTGCAATAATAGGCGCCTGATGTTTAAATGTGATGGCACTAAAGTTCCAGGTATGAGTGCAATAATAGGCGCCTGATGTTTAAATGTGATGGCACTTAAGTTCCAGGTATGAGTGCAATAATAGGCGCCTGATGTTTAAAGGTGATGGCACTTAAGTTCCAGGTGTGAGTGCAATAAAAGGCACCTGATGTTTAAAGGTGATGGCACTAAAGTTCCAGGTATGAGTGCAATAATAGGCGCCTGATGTTTAAAGGTGATGGCACTAAAGTTCAAGGTATGACCGCAATAATAGGCACCTGATGTTTAAATGTGATGGCACTAAAGTTTAAGGTATGAGTGCAATAATAGGCACCTGATGTTTAAAGGTGATGGCACTAAAGTTCCAGGTATGAGTGCTATAATAGATGGTTATCGTATGACGTCACACATTTCCCAGCATGCAATGCGGTCCGCCATATTTGTGGTAAAGCCATTGTTTACTAATGTCTGCTTAGGTCCCTACAATTCGACGATTGAACCGATTCTTTCGCGAAAGATGTCGTGTGTAATGGTTACAAAGTGCAATAGGACTATATTAATACACTGGAGCTATTGTGCGTGAAAAGGACTTGAAAAAGACTAATTTGATTGCTTTTGATCCGTACTCGTCTTCGACGACAGCCTGATGACTTGCAGTCGGACATTGCATATCCAGACAGAGTGAACTATCTAGTGTTTCAGCAAAGTGCGACATCTAATTAAATATTGGTGGAGCTAGATCCTAGACTTGTGCCAGGGTAGAACCACTGCGCATTGCAGGTTAGCTGGTAAACCTCCACGACCAGGACCCGAACTCATGCACTGAGAGGCTGAGGAGTTACAAGTCAACAACTGCTTGGACAAGGGCACTGCTAAACTTTGGTTTTAAAACAGGGTTATTTATTATGTGTACTGTTTTCAATTCTTTACATCATGTTATACTATTTTTTCATTGCTTTAAGTTCCTTAAAACCCATGTTATGGTTGTCATATTTATTATATGTAATCGAATACCATTACATGCTCCAATTTCCTAAGCAGTCTGCTTTTGTTTTTTCTGTTTATTGATCGATGAATTTACTGTCATTAAATATTTTTTACCGTAAAATGTGTTGTTTTTAATTCAGAAATGGTGTGGTTCTAAAAGAAGTACTGAAACTTGAATTCAATTTTCTGTGAAATTATTATTCTAACATAATGTAAGTTTGTTAAATTTGCTGAAAGGTAGGACAATGATAAAAATAAAAACACTATGTGCTATTATTTATTGACAAATGTCAATGTGAAAGCAAAACCATTTTAAATAGTTAGCTGCAACAGCTAGTTTCGGCTCGTTCTGAAAACAGTTTGTTTCTTACACTTTATTAGAGCTGGTATCTGGCAGTTTGGACGAAACAATTTTCTCTCATGCATTCAAATAAATGATTTTTGCTTGTAAAGTTCCCGCAAAATGCTGTTTTACATTCCGGACTGGATCCTTTGGCTTTATGGTGAATAGTATCTTGGTAATGGTGTGGAGTGAAGTCATAGAAGTGGTGATGACAAGAGAAATTAAAAACGTTACTCAGGAATGAAGCCATACAGTTGACACTCTAGCTCATACCATACTCAATACACAACCATTTAATTGTACCAATACAAACTGTCTAGGTTATGTATGACATTTTATTTTTGCCCATGTTGCCCCTGGCTATTTACAGCCCCTTGTCTGAAACCTGTTGTTTTAATAGTCTAGACCATATGGCTTTGCTTCCTGAGTGTCAAAGGCCAGGTGCAGGTGGATTAGCATTACTTTCTCACGTGTATTTTAGGTTAAAAAAGAATTTTAATTAAAATATACGAGTAATTTAATTATCAATATGATTATACATTATTTCAAGTTAACTAAATTAAGATTTCTGCAGTATTTTAAGTGAAAATAATAGTATTTGCCACGTTGGGGAGTATTTTCCAGCAGGTAAATGCCAGTAAATACCACTGGTAAATACCGGGGGTTGAATTTACCGCCCAACCTTGTTCTTACAGCCATGTAAAAAGTAAAGCATAACACATTGCCTGTCATTACATAAAGGGTTTTTCCTATCTGAGATAACTTGAAATCATCAGCGTGCCTATTTAAAAATAATGGACATTTAATGCGATATTTTTAAGATTCACACTGTCGAACAATAAGTAAGTGTAATAACAGTCTTTACTTTAACTAAAGTTATTCGAGCATTATGTATAAATTTCCAAGAATATTAGTAACATGTGTTGTTACATGGGTACAATATTAACAAATTGTCGGATACCACATTACAACCAATACAGGGCGTTCTATAGACGCTGAACGTCAATGGTCATTGACTCCTCAGTCAAAATTTTCAAGGGTCAAATTCAAATATCTGGGGGTACATTTTGTGCATATAGCATCTTGAGGGGCACATACATATTTTTATGTCACTGATGACAACATTTTGTCTAAAATTGACCTTGATGGAAATTATCGATACTGTTGGTTGCTTTTTAGTTTATTTAGGACCAGTAAATAAGCAATATATTTCTTAATTGTTTGTTAATTATTTGTATCTAAATAAAAACAATAAAATAAACAACAACATAGCAATTAACATTATAGTATACATATTTTCTTTCGACTTTTAATGCAATCCAAAACACTTAAAAACGCTTAGCTACAATGAATGCTCCGTTCAAGCGCGAAAGTATGACGTCCGAAAGTTCTCTCGTCCTTTTCCCTTAGTTTGTACTGACGGCTGGTAATGATAAATAAATATTTCTGATCCGGATTATATATTTTGTGACATTTCACAACACTACAAGAATTAATCATCGTCTTCATTGCCTGTAATGGTCAATTTAAAAAAAAACTGCGCTTTCACGGTACTGATATGTTGATTCACCTTACCACAAAGATGGCGGACAAACAGGTGCGCGCGCACCTTGGTGAAAAATCGATAACCATCTATAGGCACCTGATGTTTAAAGGTGATGGCACTAAAGTTCCAGGTACGAGTGCAATAATAGGCGCCTGATGTTTAAAGGTGATGGCACTAATGATCAAACTAATTGTTGCTGTGATAGTTACAAAAAGGTAAGATTTTTTTAATGTTGATTTTAATATTAAGAAAGAAAGTCAAAGATTCTCTACATGTAATAAAAAAATTGTTTGAAGTTTGTTATAATAATAAAATGATTTTTATATAATGTAATATTTTTGTTATCTTCTATTACAGGCCTCTGAGCTGAGTCAGCCAAGTGTCTATCATGCCTTGATTGTCATATTCCTTGAATTCTTTGCCTGGGGACTTCTCACCAACCCCATGATCACAGTAAGTACATAATTATTTTCATGATGTTTTATCCTGCCAGTCCCATGAAAAGTTAATGCAGCCCATTGATGTCCATCAATAATAAATAATCCCTTATTATGCTTCATTCATTTTATAAGCAATGCCAGACTGTTATGTTAAAAACTATGCAAAGGCAAGAAGATATTGCTAAAGACATTGCAGCAGATAGTGCAGACCCTGATCAGATGGCTCTCATGGGGGATTTGGGGGGCAGGCTGATCTGGATCAACACTTAAGACTGGCCTTGCATAGGAGTTTAGAGTTAAGAACTGACAGCACATGGAATTAAGGGCAAGCTAAGCTTTAATGTAGCTCGAAAATTGCTTCACTTTAAAAAGCATATTTCACTTTGTTCATAGTCTCAGAGTGGCAATTTACTTAACAGATATAACCTAGCAACTATGCCTGTTTTTGCCCCTTCTACAGATATAACCTAGCAACTATGCCACCTAATTATAACATACAGTAGCAACTATGCCTGTTTTGGCACCTAATTATAACATAGCAACTATGCCTGTTTTGGCCCCTAAATATAACATAGCAACTATGCCTGTTTTGGCCCCTTCTACAGATATAACATAGCAACTAGGCCTGTTTTGGCCCCATCTTATTCACACACAAAAAAAGAGTTTTTTGACAGCACAGGTTGTGGAACTCTGTACATGATATTGGAGTCCTATAGCTTAGTGTTTAGAGTTGCTCTAAAAACTTTCCACCCTGCATTACCATGAACTTTTCTCTTACATGGGTCTTCTTTTTTCCAAATGAAGCCTTGTTTCCTAGCTTTCAGTAATTCAGTGGTTCAGAAGGTCATTTGTCTCCTTAATATAATAAGCCTATGAACAAAAAGCCAAATTTGATAGGATTAACAGCTTTCTTAAATCAGCATAATATGTCAGTGTGTAGTAGGTTTAGGATAACACTTAAATACACATGTTATTGTTACAGTATATTCTGTATGTAATTGTACATTGTCATAAAATCAACAGACTGTGAATATAAGTTTATGGTTCTATTGTAATAACCAGGGATAGATTTAGGGGTGGGTGGGGATGTTTTTTATGCAACCTCCCACCAACCAGGTATAGGTGTAGAGTTGTGAAAACAATATAAGTAAGTTAAAAAAAGTACTAAGCTTTTAAAGTAAATTTTGTCTGTTGACTGCTTAGGTCAAAGTTAGGGTCCTTAGTATTCTAGTATTTACTATGATTAAGATGAATGGATCTTGATTTTCTGGATCCGCCTCAGTAGCTTCACAGAGTGAAGAGTTGACAAAATAAATAAAAAAAAATCATAAAAAATCACAAAATGAACCAAATCATATGAAACTTAGACAAACATCTGTTTGACATGTAGTGGTATCTATATAACTTTAAAACTGTTGAGTTGGTGAATTAATGAATATTCATAAGTGCTAATTTGCATAACTGACGTGACCATAATGGCCATTCAATAACCTTTAATTGAGTACCACTTGTATACTTCTATCACCATTTTTGGAAAAGTTAAAAACATTTTTCGAAACATACCCTTCGGGGCATTTGGTTGACCAGAGCTCCTGGGTTTTGACGCACAAAATATTCAGAAATACCCCTAATTGACGCGCATAAAAAAAAAGCGGCAGTGGTCATTTTGACCCATGAAAATTTCTACCCGTGCATTGGTCAAAATAAGAAGCCAGAAAAGACATCAATGGGCGGAGTCTGCATATAAATGAGAACAGATTTCCCCACACACATGCATCGATTACCTTCTGCTAGGAGAAAAACATTACAGTAGGCGGAGCCTTCATAATTAATTAGAAACAGGCGCTTTAATTCTTCCACGTCTGCTCGTGTGCACGGCTAATTTCAATATGGAGTTTTGACAGAGGTGTAGAAAAGTAATAAATCTTAATTGATCGGCATCTGTTTACTCGTTAAGCATGTCTGTAGCAATTTGATGCATCGGAAGCAGTTAAGGACGACTGTAGGCATTGTTTAATTACTTGATAAGGTCACCTGAATTATGATTACTGAAAAAATGCAAAGCGGAGCGTCCGAGTATAATGTAAATTTGACAGCGATTTAGAACTATGGCAAATTAATTGATCGTATCTATGAAAGATGTACTTAGTACTTGAAATAATGGCTTTAAAAAGCTTGTTTGACGTTTTGATATTTCAAAATTAGTTTTGGGCAACGACTACAGTTTGACACAGTACATTTTGTGCTAAAAACCAGGTTCTTGTTGTCTTGCCTGATGGTGCCTTTAGATCTATTTAATTAAGAAATAATACTTGTTTTATGTGTTATTGGTCGGCCGTGAACATTGACACTTATATTTATAAATGATTTTGGAGTAATGTCAGTTTTTAGAAGCGATATTATTTTTAACAGTGACAATGTAACAATGTTAATTGATATGTTGTATTTTTTTATTTGATTGTCATAATTGAGATGCAGAAAAAAAAAAAAAACACTGTTAAAAATATTCTATTTATTTACTTGTCCCCAGTAAACTATCAGAAGTATCAATAATTCCTATCAAGGCTTATTTATACAAAATGTGGTCGTCAATGACATAGTTAAATATACAATTATAATTATATACAAAAAAATGATGAATTAAATGTTTTAAAGAGAAATAGAAAAAGATAAAGATTTGAAGATAAACCAAGATAAAACTAATTAACTGTAAATAGTAAAACACAATCAACATTGCTATAACAGCTCATTTGCACTTTATGATGTGATACATGACATACAGATATGACCCTAAGAAATTTGAATTTGACCTCTGAAAATTTTGACTGAGGGGGTCAATGACCCTTGAAGTTCATAGTCTACCGAACGCCCTGCCTTTCTATCAGAATTTCATGATGGTTGCCATAGTACATAGGAGATTCTGTTTCTAGACACCCTAACAAACATTTTGGTACCCATGAAAAAAGTCTAGGGAGGGGTTTGCGGTAACCATATCCAGCTGCCGGACTAATAGGAAATACCTGTAAAAAGCAAGGAAATGTAATTTTTTTCTATAATCATCAGTTGTTTTTATAATATGCATCATGAACTGGGATGTTTGTTAGTTTGATTAAATGCAGCTTACATGATGGTCATTTGTCTGATTTAAATCAGGGGTTTTAGAAATATGCAATATCATATAGGATATACATGTGTAACACTTTTCTTAAAGGCAGTGTATACTTTATTTCTTTTTGTCTAGAAAACTAAAGCTTCACCTGACATCTCCCTTAATTACAAAAAGTGAATATAAAGTCAGAGTTTTCCAAAAATGCAGAACCTTTGGCCAACCAGTACAAAATAGAGTGCTGGTGTTACCTTCCAGCCAAAGATATTTAAAATTCCAGGATCAACAAATATTTAGTGATGATGCATGGCTTTTGAAATCCAGTTAAGTTCAATGAAACAATATATATTTATGTGTGTAAAAAATCCCTAGTAAAACATTAATGCACCTGCAAGTGGACTATGCATAGCCAGATGAATGTGGAATATTGCTTGCTTACTTCTCCCTGTTTAACATATTTTGCTATGTTTATTGGGAATATCTAACTTGCAGTGTGCCGGTGGTTCTACCCAGACATAAGTCTGAGGTTTTTATCCAACAATAATTAGCTGGACATCACCAATTTGACTCATTGTGTCAGTGTGATGTAACAAAAAACAAAACTTATTTTTATTTTTAATACCAATCTTACTATAACTATTTTTATCTCTTTTGTTGTTGTACATTTTGTTATGTTAGGAGTTACTTGTTACCATTTTTGTTTATTTCCAGGTACTAAATGACACCTTTCCTGACCACACATTTCTTATGAATGGACTCATTCAGGGTGTGAAGGTAAGTAACTCTTTCACTTAGAGTAATTTTATGACAGAGTTTTTTCCCTTTGTTGAAACTACTCTATCACCCATTTCTTCTTAAAAGTTTTATAACCCAAGTTCAGTTTTCTGCCTCAATCTTCACCAAACTTGGTTAGAATGTTTTTCTGCATGAAAAATTTGGACCAGTTTGTAACTGGTTCACATGGAACTAAAAGTAGGTTACTGGATCAAATCATAGATAAAATATGTGAAGACCCTATAGCCAACATTCATGGACCAATCTTCACTTAACATAGTCAGAATATTGTATGCATTAAATCTTGGATGAGTTTGTAACTGGGTCTCATTGGAGCAAAAATAGATCACACAATCAAATCCCACAACCAAATCCCTCAACAACCCTTTGAGTTTTATTTTTTTACATAACCTTCACTGAAATTTATCAGAATCTCAGTCTGCATGGGTATCTTGATGGGTTAATGTGTGCGAGGATTTGGTTCAAGGATTTAGAGCAAGGCTATGCTAAACAAAGAACTTGTGATTCAGTATGCCAAAGGTACAGTTAGGTACATTAAGTGTTGTGATTAGATTTTGAAGCATACTAAAAGCCATGGATCCCAGGTGAGCGTTTCAGGGCCATCATGCATACACATGAACTTATTCTGAGGCCAAAGTGGCAGATTTTCACTTGCAAAGTGAGAGATTTGGGATGGGATTAGCCGGCATTTTTGCCGATACTGTGCAGCGACATTTCTATTATTATAGCACAGGGGCACTTATGAGGTGCCCAGGGACTGAACCCGGTGGGTCCATTATAATGACACCGACGAGTCAGGCATAATGCTGTCCCCTTATCCCCGAGCTTTATGAGGAAAACCACTACTACCAACTTTAAAGTCTTTGGTTTGACCCCGCCCACGACCTCCTGATCCACAAGCCAACGCTCTACCACCTGAGCTATTGTGGCTGGGGGGAGATTTGTTATTTTCATATAAACAAAGAAGGAAGTTACCTGTTTCCAAGTAGGGAGATTTCTAAAAATCTGTAAAACACCCCTCATTTTCAAATAATTTTGAACCTTAAAAGTTGAGTCTCCCTCCAAAAGTGGGAGAGATCACATGTATGATCATGGCTGTCTTGTTTATATAAATCATGCTGTCAGTTTAAAGCTTTGCATATTACAAGACAAATCATTGGTAATCTGTGCACATTCCACATATATCATCGGAAATGCACATAAATCATATGAAATAAACTCTACACAAAGAGTAATAAATCACGTCTTGTGGAACTGTCACAGAGATTTGGGTCTAGAATAATACACTGATATTTTATGGGGAAAATTGCTTAATAATGGAAGCTATGAGATATGTTTTGGTTTAGGCATTTAAAAATAAATCCGGTGGAATTGCAAAAAGCAGAGTTTCTAGGAGTAGGGTGGGTGTACGAGGATTAAAATGAAATTAAGAGCAAACAAGTTATTAAAATATTGAAAAAAAGGTATGGGAATGAAATATACAGCCAAGTATTATTGATGTTTAACTATAATTAAAAGAAAGAAGAAAAAAAAACATGCATAAACATCATGTCTTCCTTTGTCTTGCCAGAAAAACATAAATGTACATTTATTTTTGTTATTTTTGGTAAGTTTATTTAACCAAATGCACATTTTTGGGAAATGCCTGGAAAATAGCTAGACATCAAATAATTTCAGCCATCCGCTTGTGTTCATTTATAGTCAATTAAACAGCTCATAATGGAGCAAAACACCTTATTGGGAAGTGTGTTTTGTCTGGAAAATAGCTAGACATCTCATTATTTCAGCCAGGTTCTTTTTCTTCATTTATAGTCAATAAAACAGCTCATAACAGAATCCAGATCTTTGTGTGCCTTTAAAAGAATTCCTGATTAGTTTAAGTATTTCCTATATTGCAAGTATGCGTGAATGAATTGTTTCTCTTTAGATTTTTAGCTCACCTGAGCACAACGTGCTCAAGGGGAGTTTTTGTGATACCGCTTCGTCCGTCGTCCGGCGTCCGTCATTCGTCGTCAACATTTACCTTGTGAACACACTAGAGGCCACAATTTTTATCCAATCTTCATCAAATTGGTCAGAATGTTTGTCTGCATGAAATCTTGGATGAGTTCATTATTGGGTCACCTGGGGTCAAAAAGTAGGTCACGAGGTCAAATTTTAGGAAAAACTTGTGAACACACTAGAGACCACATTTATAGCCCAATCTTCACAGAACTTGGTCAGAATGTTTGTCTGCATGAAATCTCGGATGAGTTCGTAACTGGGTCACGTGGGGTCAAAAAGTAGGTCAATAGGTCAAATCTTGGAAAAAGCTTGTGAACACACTAGAGGCCACATTTATAGCCCAATCTTCACCAAACTTGGTCAGAATGTTTGTCTGCATGAAATCTCGGATGAGTTCGTAACTGGGTCACGTGGGGTCAAAAAGTAGGTCACTAGGTCAAATCTTGGAAAAAGCTTGTGAACACACTAGAGGCCACATTTATAGCCCAATCTTCACCAAACTTGGTCAGAATGTTTGTCTGCATGAAATCTCGGATGAGTTCGTAACTGGGTCACGTGGGGTCAAAAAGTAGGTCACTAGGTCAAATCTTGGAAAAAGCTTGTGAACACACTAGAGGCCACATTTATAGCCCAATCTTCACCAAACTTGGTCAGAATGTTTGTCTGCATGAAATCTCGGATGAGTTCGTAACTGGTTCACGTGGGGTCGAAAAGTAGGTCACTAGGTCAAATCTTGGAAAAAGCTTGTAAACACACTAGAGGCCACATTTATAGCCCAATCTTCACCAACCTTGGTCAGAATGTTTGTCTGCATGAAATCTCGGATGAGTTCGTAACTGGGTCACGTGGGGTCAAAAAGTAGGTCACTAGGTCAAATCTTGGAAAAAGCTTGTGAACACACTAGAGGCCACATTTATAGCCCAATCTTCACCAAACTTGGTCAGAATGTTTGTCTGCATGAAATCTCGGATGAGTTCGTAACTGGGTCACGTGGGGTCAAAAAGTAGGTCACTAGGTCAAATCTTGGAAAAAGCTTGTGAACACACTAGAGGCCACATTTATAGCCCAATCTTCACCAAACTTGGTCAGAATGTTTGTCTGCATGAAATCTCGGATGAGTTCGTAACTGGGTCACGTGGGGTCAAAAAGTAGGTCACTAGGTCAAATCTTGGAAAAAGCTTGTGAACACACTAGAGGCCACATTTATAGCCCAATCTTCACCAAACTTGGTCAGAATGTTTGTCTGCATGAAATCTCGGATGAGTTCGTAACTGGGTCACGTGGGGTCAAAAAGTAGGTCACTAGGTCAAATCTTGGAAAAAGCTTGTGAACACACTAGAGGCCACATTTATAGCCCAATCTTCACCAAACTTGGTCAGAATGTTTGTCTGCATGAAATCTCGGATGAGTTCGTAACTGGGTCACGTGGGGTCAAAAAGTAGGTCACTAGGTCAAATCTTGGAAAAAGCTTGTGAACACACTAGAGGCCACATTTATAGCCCAATCTTCATCAAACTTTGTCAGAATGTTTGTCTACATGAAATCTTGGATGAGTTCGTTATTGGGTCTCGTGGGGTCATAAAGTAGGTCACTAGGTTAAATTTTAGAAAAAGCTTGTGAAAACACTTAAGAGGCTACATTGATGGCCCAGTCTTCACCAAACTTGACCATCATGCTTGCCAGTATGAAATCTTACATATGTTTTGAAGTGAGTCATGAGGATTCAGTAGGTTACTTGGTAAAATTCTAGAAAATGTTATCAACCCAGTGGCCAATGGTCCAATCTTCACCAAAGATTTCTAAAGTAAATAACTCTTAATTACGTTATGCCAGATTTGAGCCTACGTAAAGCCTGTGTCATCAGGTGAGCGATTAAGGGCCATCATGGCCCTCTTGTTGTTGATTATTATGGTACTTATTAAATGATTAATTCTTATTTAATTTCTTTGTTGATTGTTATACATCTATTTTTGTTTCCCCTCTGTGGACTGCATTTGTTTTTATAAAGAATAAACAAACAGCAATCCCATTTCATCTATTGAAATGCCTCACAATAATAATAGGAGACTGTTACTTAATTTTGGTAAGTGTGAATAAGATTACAGCCAGACAAACTTAATGCCAGGGAAATAACAGACATCAGATGACATCAGTCAGACAATGGTGAAAGGTTACAACCAATAAATCTGCTCACACAGATATCGTGTGCCTCTCAAAATATTCAAACTGTAGTATCACAGAATTCCAAGTAATATGAGGCTAGACTGTGGAGAGATTATGTTGGGATCAAACTTTTTAGTTGGTGAGTGCAATGGAGTTTTATCAATGATTTAATGACACCCTGAAGTGTATCAACCATAACTTTATATCATTTCCAGTACTTCATGAAACTTCACTATCTAACTGACATATACCCTGAAGATATCTTGTGTATCATTGGCATGTGCAATCCCAAGATCTAGGTCATATTAAAGATCATATGAAGGTGTATTACTGTATAAATGGCTACCTATGCTACAAGTGTCTCAATGGTTTTCTTCTGAGGTTCAAACAGACTTAACAAACATACATACATGTGGAAGTCTGTCTCACATACCATTTGTAAAAGATCAAGGTCAAATTAAAGCTTGTTGCATCTTCATTGCATCATTCTAGTAAAGTTTCTTGGATTGTATTTATCAATTACAGCACAGTTTTTTAAAGCTTTATTTGTAATAAAAAATAATCTACTACAAAAAAATCTTTATGTTGTGACCCGTACATGTGATTACTTAAATCAATTTATTATATCCATTCGGTTATATGTTGTAATTTTATAAAACCCTCTCTACTACAATTTTTTTATCATATGTCTTGAAACCTTACCTTTAAAGAAGATTCCATTCCCAGGGTGTTAATTGGATTTAATTTCCCAATAATAACCCTCCAGTACATAATTTATTTTTTTGTTATTATAAATACATTGTTTTCTAACCAATGTTGAATTTGTCGCATTTCAGGGTATGCTGTCATTCCTTAGTGCACCACTGGTCGGTGCTCTGTCTGATGTTTGGGGCCGGAAACCGTTCCTGTTACTCACCGTATCTTTCACTTGTGCTCCAATACCCCTGATGAAACTGAGTCCAATGTAAGAGAAAAAAGTTACCATCATACTTTATTAGTTATTTTGTACATGAAAATAAGATTGTATAGTTGTTTCTGCATACTTTTTTCTGAATCAGTTACTGGTATAAATGCTTGTCCCAATATGTACACATGCATTATTGTAGTAAAAACTAATTACAAAATATGTCCAATTTTGGTAACCTATCCCATTAAAATAAGAGTTAACAATTATTTTGATGTCATCTTGTGTGGTAATATTTTCAGGTGGTGCTTCAAAATGATATTCATATCGGGAGTGTTTGCTGTCACATTCAGTGTTAATAGTTAATAATAGTTAACAATTATCTTGATATTATCTTGTGTGGTAATACTTAAGGGTGGTACTTCATGTTGATATCCATATTTATGGGTGGTACTTCAGGATGATATCCATATTTATGGGTGGTACTTCAGATGATATCCATATTTATAAGTGGTACTTCATGATGTTATCCATATTTATGGGTGGTACTTCAGGATGATATCCATATTTACAGGTGGTACTTCACAATGATATCCATATCGGGAGTGTTTGCTGTCACATTTAGTGTTGTGTTTGCCTATGTTGCTGACATTACTACAGAAGAGGACAGAAGCCAGGCCTATGGTTTGGTAGGTTTTTATCCCCTTCTAAAGCTGAAAGAATTCATACAAATATGTTTTGTGATTAAATACATAAAATTAGTGATCTGTTGTTTGCTATCTAGAATTGATATATTTTTAACAGTGTAATTCAAGATTGGACCAAAATGGCTGAGTGGTAAGGGCCCCCAGCACCACACTATGTGGGTTTGAATACCAGCTTGGGCAAGAAATATGTTGACGCATCTTTCAAGTACTGTGCAGTATGCCAAATGTCTTTCCAGACCTTGTCCTATCTCAATTATATCAACATACTGCTGTATTGACCTAAAATTGTGTTGCTTTCATTAAATTAAACAAAGCAAAGTTTACAGTATATAGAGTGCATACTGTATCAGACTCAGGGCTATTTAAATATTATGCCATCTTTTTCATATTTAAAACATGAGGTATATTGCTTCTTTAAATAAGTTGCTTGTGTTGTGTTGCACAAAGAATTTTTGTATCCTATATATGCACCCTCCCAAGAGTTGAATAAAACAAACATTGTATTTTCAGTTCCCAAACAGTTCAATATCAGGATGTATTTATTTATTTGTCTACAGGTATCAGCCACATTTGCAGCCAGTCTGGTCACAAGTCCAGCGATTGGTGCTTATCTAGGAACCGTGTACAGCGAGAACTTGGTTGTGTGGCTAGCCACGGCTGTAGCACTATTAGACATTCTCTTTATACTAGTGTTTATACCAGAGTCCCTCCCAGAGAAGGTGCGCCCATCCACCTGGGGATCACCTATTTCCTGGGAGAAGGTCGACCCTTTTTCTGTAAGTATATATCTGTGTCCTTAAAAAAGAAATAAAACAATTGCACCCAGCCACTCATGATATTTGCTTGTTAGTATATCTTCGTTTATTGTATTCTTACATAGGGAGAAAAATGTGCAACCAGTCTTGGGCTTTTACCCTTAACCTTAGCTTTAAAGGTATTTTTCCATTGTCTGAGCTTGGGAAAGAGTTTTTGAAATGTGTTTAAATCTACCCCTTTGCTCTAAAGCTCAAGCAAATATAAGGATACTTCCAGGACTTGTCAGATCAGTGTCAGAATAATGTGACTGGTTGTCATGCCAGGTGTTAAAAGCATGTTACTGTGAAGGAAAGATTGTAGCCAACAAACCTGAAACTAAGTTTTAAGATCAAATTTAAAGCTTTTTAAGGATAAAAGTTTTGTAAGCCTACACATTTTCTAGAAAACTTTTTTTGTGTGTTCAGATATCATAATGATTATGATGGATGATAAAAATTGAGACCCCAGTTGGCCCTTTTGCCGACTGACCGTTCCAAGGCGGTAACTGATGGTTTTTCTTTTTGTGTGTTATGTCTAGTCTCTGTGTTTTTTGTCACATTTACATTTACCTTGTTTGCCTTTGTCTACAGGTAGATAAAAATTTAAATATCTGTGAAAATTTTGATAAAACCTTTCCTTGTTTACCTGTTAAAAATTGAGATGACGCTTACAGTGATATATTTTGAAGCTTAAATCGCCAAAAATTTACCTTATTTGTGTGTGATGAAATTACAAGAACATTAACACATGGAAAACTATATATCATATAAAGCCTGTTTAATTAAGCAATTTTCTCTTTAAGCTAATCATTCATATCCTTTCTATGATATCTAGAAAATTGCTTTGTAAATTGGTTAAAGATATATGGATACTAAATTTAAATTGTTTAAAAGAACCAGAATTTGGTTTGTTCCGTTTCAAAATGATTTATTGCGTCATCAATTGGAAGATAGATGCTATTTTGTGTAGGTGGTGTTTTTTACGAGTAATTGATGGGGTTTACCATGAAGACAATTTATTACAAAAGTGAAAGTTGTTCATATGTAGTTTCTCAACATTAACTGCTTTATTACAAAAGAAATATACAGAAAGTTAAACATTTTCCCTCATTAAAGTTAAAAAAGTTTTATTGTAAAAAAGTAGTTTTTTCTAATAAGAAAACATAACCTAGTTAAAGTTAATGGTTAAAAATGAAATAATTAAGACTTCTGATATGCTTACTGGAATATTTGATTCTTAGCACCAAAGCATAATGCATTTTTTCTTTTATAACTTTTTTATACCCATGAAGAGGGGCCATGAAGAATGCACTGACAGTCTATCTTTTGCAGTTGCAACTCAATCTGTCTTTCCATCCATTCTATCATTGTTTCTTCATTTATCAATATTAGCTAAAATATTATCTGGATGATGTCAGTAATTGTATCAATTTGCCTTAGGACAAGCCTCACTCAAGTTTGTTTTAGAAATACAATTTTATCATTTATATATGTGACAGAGCTATTTGGCTTATTTTTTTTTAATGTCCCATGGAAACATATACCAATCACTTGGTTTAATTTGGAAAACACGTGATTTGTAAAGCTTTTCAATTTGATTCTATAAAAGGTGCTAGCATTACTTCAACATGAACTTGGATTTTCATTGAAATATGTTCATGCAAAGTTTGATGTTGACTTATTTTAATTTTGTATTATTTCAAACGGTGCAAAATATGTAAGTTTGCACCTCCTTTAATCAATGATTATATAGAAAATATCGAAACTGAAAGCGTGAGGGGAAATTAAATTGGAAACTATATTAAATATTCACACTCAATTTTAACAATTTGTGTGCAAATTTTGGATGTTATCCTCACAAAACCTTTAGGATACTTTAGGAAAAGTAGTGAAACAAAATGTGGAAAAATTGTTCAATATCAACTTCAATAGAAACTGGAAAAAGATGGAGCTATTGGAACCAGGGCAGTCAGCTGACGTTTTATATTGCCCAGCACATATATCTAAATATACACGACAGTGAAGGAGTCAAAACTCCAGTTTACCAGATTATACAAATATTTAGCAGTTCACCAAATTTCATTAACTGACATTAAAATCATTATTATTTGGTAAATTGAATGAGATAAAAGCATATGTCATTAAAAAGATCATTATTTAAATTTTAAAAACAAAAAAATATAGCAGCATGTGGGGTTCAAACCAGTAGCCACATATATAATGTACATGTACATGCACACTGTCTGCTCTACAATCCAGGCAGTTACAATATAGATTTAAATGGAGATAATAAATATTGTCCATTCAAGTTTACTTAATGTGGTACACCTTGACAATTTGTGTTAAAAGAACCGTCCAAAAAATTACTTTTTTAATATTTCTTTATCAGTTATGGATGGAGTAGGCTTTAATCATAAGAGGATCTTTAAAATAAAAATAAAAAAAAATATTATAGATAAAATGCCTGACTTGGAAGTATTTGCTGTATTTCAGGCCTTAAAGAAGATGGGAACAGATAACTTGATCCTTCTACTTTGTATCACTGTGTTTTTATCCTATCTGCCAGAGGCAGGGGAATACTCTTGCTTCTTTGTTTATTTAAGACTTGTAAGTATTTGCTTGATTGTCGGTATATACATATAATGATTTAAAAATAAATATATGACTTATGTTGATTTTTCATTTATAAAGAAAATACTTAGGTAATGTTGATGAAAATACATGATGATTGATGATGATGATGATGATGATTGATGATGATAATTACTGATGATGAAGATGGATGATTGATGATGATGTTGATTATAGATGCTGCTGATAATGATGATGATGATGGTAATGATGACGATGATTATAGATGATGATCGGGAGGAGGATAACGATGATCCAGAAATATAACACTAGAAGTTAGAATCATAATTGATAGTTTTATAATTGACCATGCATCATAATTGGATCGGATTGAGGATATAGCTACCAAAGTATTTGGCAAGATAATTTGGAATATTGGTATGATTGGTACAAATCGCTGTTAAAACTGTCTTAACAATAATAAATAATCTTAATTATCCCCAGAAAAGTTAGCCAACTTCACATGCTAATGCACAACTCCTTTCCTTAATTGACAATATTACTTATAATATTATATTATTAGATCCTGTCTAATAATTACTGTGTTGTTATTTTTTTGCACAGATAATGGGTTTCTCACAAGAGGAAGTAGCTGTATTTATAGCAATTGTTGGCGTTTTATCAGTTATAGCACAAGTAAGTGTCCAATTATCTAGCTAGAGAATTTGTTTGAGAGAATAACATTAATTGCAGTACGTGTGTGCATTTGCAACTTCCTTTCTCAGTCTCTTGTTGGCAACTGCCATCCACAGTATTTTATTTGTCTGGTTGTCTTAGTTTATCATCTGATCAATGATAATTGTAAAACAACGTTGGCAACATGAAGAATGACATTATGATAATTGTAAAACAACATTGGCAACATGAAGAATGACATTATGATAATTGTAAAACAACATTGGCAACATGAAAAATGACATTATGATAATTGTAAAACAACATTGGCAACATGAAGAATGACATTATGATAATTGTAAAACAACATTGGCAACATGAAAAATGACATTATGATAATTGTAAAACAATATTGGCAACTCGAAGAATGACATTATGATAATTGTAAAACAACATTGGCAACTCGAAGAATGACATTATGATAATTGTAAAACAACATTGGCAACTCGAAGAATGACATTATGATAATTGTAAAACAACATTGGCAACTTGAAGAATGACATTATGATAATTGTAAAACAACATTGGCAACTCGAAGAATGACATTATGATAATTGTAAAACAACGTTGGCAACATGAAGAATGACATTATGATAATTGTAAAACAACATTGGCAACATGAAGAATGACATTATGATAATTGTAAAACAACATTGGCAACATCAAGAATGACATTATGATAATTGTAAAACAACATTGGCAACTCGAAGAATGACATTATGATAATTGTAACACAACGTTGGCAACATGAAGAATGACATTATGATAATTGTAACACAACGTTGGCAACATGAAGAATGACATTATGATAATTGTAAAACAACATTGGCAACTCGAAGAATGACATTATGATAATTGTAAAACAACATTGGCAACTCGAAGAATGACATTATGATAATTGTAAAACAACATTGGCAACTCGAAGAATGACATTATGATAATTGTAAAACAACATTGGCAACATGAAGAATGACATTATGATAATTGTAAAACAACATTGGCAACTCGAAGAATGACATTATGATAATTGTAAAACAACATTGGCAACTCGAAGAATGACATTATGATAATTGTAAAACAACATTGGCAACATGAAGAATGACATTATGATAATTGTAAAACAACATTGGCAACATGAAGAATGACATTATGATAATTGTAAAACAACATTGGCAACTTGAAGAATGACATGATAATTGTAAAACAACATTGGCAACATGAAGAATGACATTATAATAATTGTAAAACAACATTGGCAACATGAAGAATGACATTATGATAATTGTAAAACAACATTAGCAACATGAAGAATGACATTATGATAATTGTAAAACAACATTGGCAACTCGAAGAATGACATTATGATAATTGTAAAAAAACATTGGCAACATGAAGAATGACATTATGTCTAATTTTTAATGTGATAACATCCAGTTGACATGTGGTGTTCTACCAGATATAGGTCTGGGATCTTCCTTCACCAATAATTAGCTGGACATTGCCAATATGACCGAAATTATGTTAGTGCGATGTAAGAAAACAAACGAAATTTAAGGTGACACCAAACCATGAGCTAATGGCAAATATATTATTTTAAGCATGCGGCAACCAATCTTGTAACAACTAGGGGATATGGTGTCCATATATAACAGGCTGGAAGGGAGATAAGGTTACTAAAATAATCTTTAGCACTACAGAACCCATAACTCATATTGCTCAGCTGTTTGTGTTTTTGTCAGGCCGACAAATGTCATGTGATGAGGTCTTAAATCTGGCCAGTGGTGTTTTGGCAGTTTTACTCAGAAAAAAAGTGTGGGTCATCTTTATCCAAAAATATCAAGAATTTGTCTTTAAATGAATATGCAGCTTACTAACTGCTCTTGTTTATGGAAAATAATGCAATGTTGATCATTGAAAATGTTGTAGAGAAATTGTACAGATTTGTTTACCCCACTTTTTTACTGAATCATATATTTATTCATCAACTAGAAGCCTATCTCTGAATGTGTTTTTTTTTGTTTATATTTCAGACTGTAATATTAGCATTGTTAATGAAATACCTAGGACATAAAAAATCAATTGTGTTTGGCTTACTTTTCGAAGCAATTCAACTGGCCTGTTATGGATTTGGTTCACAAGAATGGTAGGTCATCCTTTTCTACTTTGTTATACCATCACATTAATCACTGTTCTTATAATTAACCCTTTACCTGTGGGGAAACTCAAGGTGGGGTATGTTCTAGGGGGCAATTGGTGTTTCCAGCAAGTGAAGGGAAAAAAGCTTGGAGGCTGTCACGTCTAACGAGATCTCTGGGATAAAACTGATGCATTTCTTTGTCTAACCTTTATTTACACCTTAAGGGTGGGGTATGTTAGGATGGGATATGTTAGAGTGGGGTATGTTAGGGTTGGGTATGTTAGGGCAGGGTGTGTTAGGATGGGATATGTTAGGGTGGGGTATGTTAGGATGGGATATGTTAGGGTGGGATATGTTAGGGTGGGATATGTTAGGATGGGATATGTTAGGGTGGGGTGTGTTAGGGTGGGGTGTGTTAGGATGGGATATGTTAGGGTGGGGTATGTTAGGCAGGGTGTGTTAGGATGGGATATGTTAGGGTGGGGTATGTTAGGATGGGATATGTTAGGGTGGGGTATGTTAGGATGGGGTATGTTAGGGTGGCGTATGTTAGGATGGGATATCATATGTTAGGGCAGGGTATGTTAGGATGGGATATGTTAGGGTGGGGTATGTCAGGATAGGATATGTTAGGATGGGATATATTAGGGTTGGGTATGTTACAATGGTATATGTTAGGGTGGGGTAGGTTTAGATGAATGAATGTTTCCAGCAAATGAATGGTTAATAGTCTTAATTTTTTTAGAAGCAAACCTGAAAACTATATTTGTGAAAATATGTTAAAAAGTTCAGGGGTTTATAGTCTTCTTTTATCCAGAAGATAAATCATACCATTTACAGCGTACAGGACCAACCTTCAAGCGATTGCTGACGTTTGACCTTGTTTATTATAAAATGATTTATATGGTATCGTACTTCTATCTTGATATCTAACTTGACCTTCTGTTTGTCATCACCTTGACCACCTGACCTTGCCGTCTAGTACATGACCTCTACTCTTCACCTTTGTATTACAGGATAATGTGGACAGCAGGTGCTATTGCAGCCATGTCCAGCATCACCTATCCAGCCATCAGTGCTTTTGTCTCAGCTCATGCTGAAGCAGATCAACAGGGTGAGCTCTAATTTTGAAAATTATTATTTGTTTTTATGAAGTTGTTTTTTATATACAATAGTGATATGCTGCTAATGTCCTGCTACCCTTATGTCATTGAAAGATGTGGTCCAGGCAAATAATATAGATCTAGATCAGCAAATTATGCAGAAAGGTGTCTGATTAAAATATACACTATTTCTTATTGAGGCTGTAGCACTGTGTATTGACTATGAGTAAGTATGTGGTTTGAAAAAAAAAAAGCCAATAATGATTGGTTTCTACTATTTGTTGTTGCTAGGTGTGGCCCAGGGAGTGGTGACTGGTATCCGAGGCCTGTGTAATGGACTGGGCCCAGCTCTTTATGGATTCATCTTCTACCTGTTTCATGTGGACCTCAATGACACAACGGATGTTGAGCAAACAGCAGCGATCACAGTCAATGGAACAGCACCGTTTAAAGGCTTCTCTTCTAAAGAGGTAGGAATGAGTAGTTTCTATGTAGGGTAGGGTTGTTAATAGTCTTGCTATAAACCACTGAGGTAGGAGTTTGTATGTAGGGTAGGGTTGTCGGTAGTCTTGCTATAAACCACTGAGGTAGGAGTGATTGGTTTCTATGTGGGGTAGGGTTGTCTGTAGTCTTGCTATAAACCATTAAGGTAGGAGTAAGTGGTTTCTATGTAGGATAGGGTTGTCCGTAGTCTTGCTATAAACCATTAAGGTAAGAGTAAGTGGTTTCTATGTAGGGTAGGGTTGTCCGTAGTCTTGCTATAAACCACTGAGGTAGGAGTAAGTGGTTTCTATGTAGGGTAGGGTTGTCTGTAGTCTTGCTGTAAACCATTGAGGTAGGAGTGGGTGGTTTCTATGTAGGGTAGGGTTGTCGGTAGTCTTGCTATAAATCATTGAGGTAGGAGTAAGTGGTTTATATGTAGGGTAGGGTTGTCTGTAGTCTTGCTATAAACCATTGAGGTAGGAGTAAGTAGTTTCTATGTAGGGTAGGGTTGTTGGTAGTCTTGCTATAAACCATTGAGGTAGGAGTAAGTGGTTTCTATGTAGGGTAGGGTTGTCTGTAGTCTTGCTTTAAACACCGAGGTAGGAATAAGTGGTTTCTATGTAGGGTAGGGTTGTTGGTAGTCTTGCTGTAAACCACTGAGGTAGGAGTTTGTAGTTTCTATATAGGGTAGGGTTGTCGGTAGTCTTGCTATAAACCACTGAGGTAGGAGTGATTGGTTTCTATGTAGGGTAGGGTTGTCTGTAGTCTTGCTATAAACCACTTAGGTAGGGGTTTGTAGTTTGTATGTAGGGTAGGGTTATTTGGTAGTCTTGCTATAAACCACTGAGGTAGGAGTTTGTAGTTTCTATGTAGGGTAGGGTTGTCGGTAGTCTTATTATAAACCATTAAGGTAAGAGTAAGTGGTTTCTATGTAGGGTAGGGTTGTTTGTAGTCTTGCTATAAACCACTGAGGTAGGAGTGATTGGTTTCTATGTAGGGTAGGGTTGTCTGTAGCCCTGCTATAAACCATTGAGGTAGGAGTAAGTGGTTTCTATGTAGGGTAGGGTTGTCTGTAGTCTTGCTAGAAACCACTGAGGTAGGAGTTTGTAGTTTCTATGTAGGGTAGGGTTGTTGGTAGTGTTGCTATAAACCACTGAGGTAGGACTGATTGGTTTCTATGTAGGGTAGGGTTGTCGGTAGTCTTGTTATAAACCACTGAGGTAGGAGTTTGTAGTTTCTATGTAGGGTAGGGTTGTTGGTAGTCTTGCTATAAACCACTGAGGTAGGAGTGATTGGTTTCTATGTAGGGTAGGGTTGTCTGTAGCCCTGCTATAAACCATTGAGGTAGGAGTAAGTGGTTTCTATGTAGGGTAGGGTTGTTGGTAGTCTTGCTATAAACCATTGAGGTAGGAGTAAGTGGTCTCTATGTAGGGTAGGGTTGTCCGTAGTCTTGCTATAAACCATTGAGGTAGGAGTAAGTGGTTTCTATGTAGGGTAGGGTTGTCGGTAGTTTTGCTATTAACCACTGAGGTAGGAGTGATTGGTTTCTATGTAGGGTAGGGTTGTCTGTAGCCCTGCTATAAACCATTGAGGTAGGAGTAAGTGGTTTCTATGTAGGGTAGGGTTGTCGGTAGTTTTGCTATTAACCACTGAGGTAGGAGTTTGTAGTTTCTATGTAGGGTAGGGTTGTCAGTAGTCTTGCTATAAACCACTGAGGTAGGAGTAAGTGGTTTCTATGTAGGGTAGGGTTGTCTGTAGTCTTGCTATAATCCACTGAGGTAGGAGTGATTGGTTTCTATGTAGGGTAGAGTTGTCTAGTCTTGCTATAAACCACTGAGGTAGGAGTGATTGGTTTCTATGTAGGGTAGGGTTGTCGGTAGTCTTGCTATAAACCACTGAGGTAGGAGTGATTGGTTTCTATGTAGAGTAGGGTTGTCGGTAGTCTTGCTATAAACCACTGAGGTAGGAAGTAAGTGGTTTCTATGTAGGGTAGGGTTGTTGGTAGTCTTGCTATAAACCATTGAGGTAGGAGTAAGTAGTTTCTATGTAGGGTAGGGTTGTCCGTAGTCTTGCTATAAACCATTGAGGTAGGAGTAAGTAGTTTCTATGTAGGGTAGGGTTGTCCGTAGTCTTGCTATAAATCAGTAAGGCCTTTAGCACTTAAGTTCACATACTATTGAGACAAAAAGAAATTGTAATATCAGAAAAGATTTGTTCCACTTATTGACTGTATCCATCGATACATTTCATATTACTCATGTCATTATTTTTTACACAATTATATAATGTATATAAAAGAAAGTTGTTGAGGTTTTGATAATGTAGAATGTGTCACTTGCTGTTGATGTTGTTAATCACATACTTTGACACAATATGATACAGAAAGCATTATTAATAAGATTTTCCATAATAATTATGAAAATAGCAATTAAAAAAAGTGTTTCTTTTCAGTCTATATTACCAGGTCCCCCATTTGCGTTTGGTACAGTACTGGTTATAATGGCTATGATGGTGGCCATCAATATTCCTGAGAATCCTCACAAAAATCTCACATTTAAGGCAGTCAGTCATTCTGCCAAGTCTCAGAAAGGTAAGTACATTTTTAAATTACGATCTAAAAATACTTGAAGGTGTTTTTTAAGTGTACATCATTATATTTGTTATGTAAGGGGATTTTTAATATCTTTTATTACCACTGGGTCATTCCAATTAAATAAGCATATCATTTTAAGGTTTTTAAGACTTTTAGCAAAGGTGTTCTGCATCATGTTGTTATTTATACACATGTTTAGGAGTGTTAGTCTTCATAGCGGTAGTAGTAACTAGAAGTAACTGTCAGTTGACATCCTTTTGTTGAAATATTTACTCCTAAGGCATTAATGAAAATCTTGGATGCTGTATATGCTAGGATATCCCAATTCATTTAATTACCCTAAAAGGCATCCAACACTCAGCTTATTGGGGATTGTTCCAGGACAAACTTATTTCTGAATACAGAGAATTTTCCTCTCACCTGAGTGCCAAGATTGGCATTTATAAATAAACACAGCATTTTATGTAACCTCTGTCATGGAATAATTGCTTGGTGTGGATTGACATCTATAAACAAACCACATCATTTTATGTAACCTCTGTCATGGTATAATTGCTTGGTGTGGATTGACGTCTATAAACAAACCACATCATTTTATGTAACCTCTGTCATGGATTAATTGCTTGGTGAGACCATTGTTATGTTCAAGTATCTGAACAATACATATTCATCCTTTTCCTTTATTTACAGTTTTATAAATATTTTTTTCTATATTTAGCTCTACATAAAGATGATGCTGTGGAACCTTTGATATCTGTGGAGGATCAAGCTGTCTGAGACTGCTGTCTAGGAAGTTATCAGGCAGGAAGTGCATTGATGACAACAATAACTAGTTGCCATGGAGATATTACTAGAATCCATCCTGCCTGAAATGTCAAAAAATGTCAGTCTAACTGTTGCTAGATAACTGTGGAAGAATAGAGTGAGTAGTCATTGTTATGAAACATGGTTTTGAAAAACACTTTGGCAATGGAAAAGGTTGTCATTGCTAAGAAATGTGGTTGCTATAGAGATATGATGATTGCCATAAACGTCAGAAAGGTTGCTATAGTACCTGTGATTGTTTTGGAGACGTTGGTACTCATCAGTGATTACAAGCCAGATATGTAGAAAAATGAAAAGTGTGTATTGGCATGTACTTGTCAGTATTATGTAAGTGTTCAAAGTTATTTTTAGGAACATCATGCTTCAACTTTTTTTTATTTGCAGACCTGCATTGAACTCCTTGTTTGATTGGTTCTGGTCTAGTAAACTATTGACCAATCAAAATTATGGAAAGATGTAAAGTGACAATTTTCTAGAACAGCTCAAGTTTTAAAGTCCCAGTTTTGTTACATATATTGACTTACCAATCAACTTACATTAACAGGATCAATCTTATTCCAAAACTTTAAAACCTTTTAAGACCAACTGATATGATTTTAGAATGAACTCCTCCCTGCAGTCTGATTGGCTGATATATATTTTCATTACAATTCAAACCAATCCAAAATCCTAGGACTGTAGCAAAAGTCTGTATTCATAGAAGACCATTAAAAATCATTAAATGCAACCCCAAAATAATTGAACACTTTCAATTCTTTGTAGTTTCTGCATAATCTGTTATTCCTATTTGATTAATGAGTAATCTGGTGGATTTGTGTAGCCTTAAATTGTGTTTTATCTATTAAATTTTTAAGTAGGATACTAAAAGTACATAGAAACACATTGGTTAAGTTAATAATCACTTATTTTCTTTGTGAAACATTAGGTTATTTTTTTAAAAGCATTATACAGATAGGCTGTTTCCATCTTTTTATAATATCGTGTTTATTTTAATTCTAACATGTCTAAAATATTCTAACATGTCTAAAAAGATGACTAAGGTTGAAGTGTGCCTTTTGTCTAGGAAAATGTCTTGGAAAATGTTGATTTTATTGCATCTCTATACATAGAACTATCATAGGAATGAATGTGGTGCGTTTTAAATTCTATAATTTAATAAATTTTAAATGTCTGGTATGACTATGTTCAAATTGTCATAATGACAAGATAAGATAGATTTTTATTTTGTTTTCTTCAGGGTAAAGCTTTGATCTGTTAACAAAATTTTTGATACATGCTTGTGCCAATGTAATGTTGTAAAATGATGTATATTGTGTAGTAATATAAATACTTTTTATCAATTTGGTGATTGGAAGGAATGTAAATTCATAATTAAAACATGACCTGATTTAAGGATAATTTCCAGTTAACATTGTTGCACAATTAGATTTATATATATATATATTCCTCCAAAGGAAGAGAGTTTGCTTTTTTTCATTCTAAATTTATATTATTTCTGTTTTATTATAAATCATTGCACTGTAACCTGGGCAACAGTTTTCGGTTTTGAGGGTTTAACAATTAAGCATTTTGGCACCAATTAAATACAGATTACTAAATGCTAGTTGAAAATAAACTAAATCCCTCCTTTGTCGCCTCATTATTGCACGCTTTTCAAGATATATCAGTTTTAAGTTTTAAGTAATATGAGAGCAACCTGATATGTATAATATATTGTCTATTGTTGTGAAGGAGAAAAGGACCAATTATTATTTTTATTGGTAATGGCTATCATTATATGACAATAGTAAATTCTTGACTTACATTGTTTCAACGATTGTTGTTTATGTTGAGTAAGCTAAACACTTTTAGATGTAAGTAAATTGTTTGTTTGACTGTTTAAAGATATTCCCTGAAATTGTTCAAAAATATTTCCCTAAATTTATTATCTAACTTGTTACTACCAGACTGGTTTGTTGTTGTTTTTTTTATTCTTTCTGAAGCCCATGCTATTTTTCTAGTAATTGTTCTAAGGTTATTTACAAATTGAATATTTTTCTTTATGCTAGATTATTTTAAGAACACTTATACTGATTGATACTAATTTGTTTGATTAAATGAAAAAATAATGATACATGAATGCTATTAAAGATTTCAAAGACTAACTGGAAAAAAAACAACATTTTTTGATGCTCTAAACTTTATGAACTGCAGATTG
Source organism: Sinonovacula constricta (assembly GCA_007844125.1). Taxonomy (NCBI): domain Eukaryota; kingdom Metazoa; phylum Mollusca; class Bivalvia; order Cardiida; family Solecurtidae; genus Sinonovacula; species Sinonovacula constricta. The sequence continues at coordinate 16,003,443 of CM017562.1, forward strand.
TGTGCGGTTATGCGTCATGTATTTATGCTTAAGTGTGACTAATCCACATAAGTCATTAATTGCAAGGTCTAATTCAATACTTGGTAGATCTCAACCTTTTGTTAAGTAGTACTTAGTCTTGAGTTAAAGTGTAAATGGTAACTGTTTTTGTACATATATGTAGAAAATTGTTATTTTTAAAACTTCAAATTTGTTGTGTTCTGTGAAGTATGGTGAGCTAACACCATATATTTGTTTGAAAAAACTTTTCAATCATAGATAATAAAATAAAATATTTTGTTCGTATATTATCATGTTGAACATAAAATGTTGCGATAGGCAGTATTTGTGGCAGTTACAGCGGCATGTATTTTTTTAAAATGTATGAACACTTTGTCAGTTTTTGCATTTAGTAGGATTTCCTTTTAATCTTATCAGATTTGGAATCTTATTTTGAAATATAATTCAGAATTTTTTATTGCAAGTGTGGTTTATAACTTAATGATAATTCTAACTCAATTTTGCTGAGATTATAAAAACAACTACAGTATGGCTACAAATAAACACATTTAATATTTTTTTGTAATTGAAATCTTTTGTCTGTTGGGTTAATCGTCCCGCCAATAGCATTTCAATTATTTGGACATGGTGTCCACTCGAAGCAGATATTGTGCTGCCTCACTGTGCCTTAAACACCTGGCATGATACCACACCTAGTTACATTATCCTGCCACCGGGCCAACCAGTTGTGGAACTATCCTTCTTGAGCTTAAGGAAGGGAGCTATACCGGTGCCGTTTTTTACAACTTCGTCGCTACCTGGGTTCGAACACAGGGCCTCCGGTACTTGGGTACTTGGAGCCGACGCTCTACCAATTGTGCTACCAGGTCCGGTTAAATCATTTCTGTATGTATGATGTGAGATATTGATTTTGTTGACTTGTATGTTTTGGAGTAGTTGACTAGTCATAAAGCATGGCAAACACAACATACCTGTATTTATTGCATGTGTGTCATATATTCTCTCATTCAGAGGGAGATAATACTAATTAGCATTGTAGTCATTAGAAATAATATTACCTAATTTAAATGTTAATTAAATGTTTGTAGGAGTGACAGTGCAAATTGGAAATATTAGTTTATAAAAGGGAAATTGAGCCAAAATATAGAAAAGTAGTTAAGTGTATAAATATACATTCAATATAAAAATGTAAATATAAATTTAAATGTTAATGTGTATAAGATTTGGGTAATGAGTGTATGATTTGGGTATGTAAATGTAACTGTACATATTTGTTAATTTGCATAAGATAGATATATTAATGTAAATATGTGTGTATATTATGTAAGTCATTTTATTTGAGTACCAGTATATACATAGTTACAAGTTGTGTAAGGACGGGCATGAGTTCTGGAATTCATTTGCTAGGTAATAATGTATCTGTACAATAAGTGTATGGTCCTTATTTACTGAATACAGGAATAGTTTAAAGCTAAGGAAAAAACTTTTTTTCTTTAGTTTTTTAGTAAAATAATAACTTTGTTGTTGTAAAATCAAAAGATATTTATCATAGTTTGAGTAAATGGTTTTTGTGATATCAGTTAAGTGCTGTAGAAGTTTTGAAGCTGAGCTTTTTTACAAATATATTTTTACAGGCATCACTTCTTGGCCAGTTTCATTTGCCATAAATTGGAGGCTGAGACAAGTAGATTGTTGAAAAGTGTAAAATGTGTGGTTGTTTTCATTTCATGTGCACGCATGCAGTAGGGAAATTGATCAGTAAGGATATGTGGGCATAGATTGTAGAATGAATATATAAAATGACACTAGGCAAGATGTTGCAATTTGCTCTTATCATGATAGATTTCATTAGTCAAACAATTTGAACTATCATATAGTTTTGCAAAACACTTTTGAGAACATGAATCTGTTTTTCAGATTTAATGTTCTGTTTATTTTTATGTTTGGTAAAATAAAACAGTAAAAATGGATTATCTCCCCTAATCTAAGTAAATATCATTTTATAGCATTGACATTTAGGATTTAAAGAACTTTCATAAAATTTTACCAGTAAGAGAAATAATAGAGTAACTTTTTGAAAATTTTCTGTTATTGTCTACTTTGTGAAAAAAAAAGAAGTTAAAAGCGGGGAAATGTTTATAAATAATCGAGTTAGAAACATTTAATTAATATTAATACAGCATACATATGTATGTTAATATGTATAATGTTTTTAGTATTATGTCTCTTTAATTGTATGTCGTATTATAAGAAGGTAATATTGTGTGTATAAAAACCCTGTCCTAAATTCCTGCCCAGTGTTCACTCGGTCCCTGGCTATTAAGGTCCTCGAATGCAAACCTTCCATCTTAAAGTCAGAAATTGACTGACTGTGTTCAATAAGTTACAGTTTCTGTTGACTTATTTATTGTGCCGACATTTTGTTTTTTTGTGTGTTTCTTGACTTTGTCATATATGACATTGCAATATTCAATAGCCAGATTATATGATATAATTGATAATTACCACAAACATGCAAAACAAATGTAAGAATGATAAAAATACTGAAATAAGTCAGCACAGGGGACAACTTTTACAATCTTACAACAGTCATACAACCTAAGGACCAACTTTCTTACGTCAATTTTTTCAGCATGCATACATATTTAAACAGTTACATGAGCTTCTGCAATTGATTCTTTTTACTTGCTCAATAAAATGTTTCTATGTGTAGCATGTTATTGGCCAACACTTTTCAAAACGTACAGATTAGGTAAAAAATAGCAGTTTCCCACTGCTATTTTATGGATGGTTTATTTCAGATTATTATAATGCAGTCTTTAGCTGCATCTACATAGTTCTGTTGCCATAAAAATGGTGCGTAGCATAAATATTGTTAACCAGAAATCCTTGCAAAGCTTTATTTATGGAAATACAAAATATTAATAATCATTTGGGTAAAAAATGCCGCTGTGACAGAAATCACTTGAGACAGCTCATTTGGAATTATTCACTGCAAATAATATCGATCATATAAAACATATGTGCAGTAATACAACATACACGAACATTAACATGTAATTATAGCTAATAAATGTGTTAACATTACCTCATATTTATGAAATTAGTACTCATTTATAGTTATTGAATATTGCATTGTTTGACGTGCTCTGCTTGATTCTAAAATCTGTTGTACTCCTTTTCTTTTTGCTGAGTGAGAAACTACTAAAATAACATTATAATGTTAACCGGGGGTTATAAAAATAACAGTTCTAGTGCAGATCTAATTGTTTTTGTTTTTTTCAAGTCAAGATTGGTTTTAAACGAATGGTATATGTATCACAAGTCAATAGTTATTATTAATGTAAGTCATTAAGCCAATCTTCAAATTTACAATAAACCTCACTTGAAATGATGCAGCGGTTACTAAAGTTTACAAACTTAATTAAATTAAATCGCTAGCAAAACATATGCCTAATGGTCAAAGACCTAGCCCAAAGTGAACTTTAATTGAGATTTTAGTTCTGAGACTGAAAAGGAGTTAGCATGCTGATTGGTTAGTATTTTTAGATTGTTATGATCTGTTTAGAAAGAAAGTTACCAAACCAGTTCCATACCACACTACGCACTCAAGACAGTGCAGACAAGACACACTGGACAGAGACTGGACACACATTACTGAACAAAACATAACTGACCTCTCACACGAAAGAGTTACTAACTAGGACAGATACATGATACAAATAGTAATAATAATAATGATAAAGCCTGGGTAACATTAAGAAACGTTTCTTACTGATTGCAGGCTTTATATTTATTTGTGCTAATCTTTTGATTAATTCTTGGCAGGGATTAACTTACTATATAAATTTACAGGTATTATTATGTTGCTGCTCATGTCGTATTCATTTTTGTTTTGATTTTATCACTGTTATTATTAATATGTTATTAAAATGGTAAAGGTTTAATGGTTATAATTGTGTTGTTTGCTCAATATCTGTACTATCATTGAATTATATAATAATCATATACTCTCTTTCTTTATATAGTCAAATAAAACTGCAGGATTTTCTTTATTTCAATAATTGTATTCTGTCAGTTTTTGTAATGCTTGAGCAATATTTAAATAAATTAAATAATTAATGCAAAAAAAATAGTTTAAATTCTGACAGTTTAGACCAGCAGTCCACGAGTCAGACTTTGTTGGGGGTCTTGTTAATGTTCCAACTAGTTGGTGGTTTTACTCAGGGAGCCCGTTCAGTTTTTGCTCCAAAATTTTGGTCTAACTTAATTTCAAGAAAAATAATTTCACATCACTCAATTGTCTTGAGTTCAGGTTTTAATACACCCCCAAACTTTGATGAACTGCATTTGGAGGACAATTTAATTTTAAGCTATCAATCATCGGGAAGGTCATGTGAAATATAATCAAATCAGAGACAGGAAAACATTTTTTTATATCTTGGTACAATATTTTGGAAAGGAATATGATACCATGCTAAAGTTAATACTAAATTTAGGCATCTTAACAGACTTTAACTCCTGGTTTCTGATCATATCAAAGTAACACAAGAATGCAAAAACAAAAAAAAGAAAAGTATTGTCTATATTTTTACCATTAATTAGTTGCAAACTTTTTTTTCGTTACATTACACCGACACTGGCATGGTAATATTTGTGACATCCAGATGGAACTGCTGGCGCACGGTATGTAAGCTGGAAAACTTCTCCACATAAAAGTTCTATTTTTTTTAGAATATTTCTTTGTTAGTATACTACCGAATATATTGTTCTGTTTATACAATGTACTTTGAATATGTTTGAATTCTTAATATTATTTGAATTGTTTGTAACATTTTAAACTAATCCAATTATGATGTTATCAGTAATAATATGATTGTATATGTTGTTTTAATTATTTGTCAAGAAATATGGTAGTGGATTTATGCGTTTTTACACAGTTTCTATATCGTGCTGCTGTGTTGTTTGAGAGTTACTTTGTTGGAGAAATTAGTTATGCTTATTGCTTTGTAACTGTTTTATATAGTCTTCCCTGGCAAGTGTTGGCTTAAATCCATGTCAGACCTGCTTATTGACAGTGATTATTGTATATTTTATATTATAAAATAAAAATAAAAAATGTTGGTACAAAGCTTTTGTTGATTGATTTTTGTTATCTCCAATAGATTTAACATAAAAAATTAAAACGTACTGGATAAATTCGCTTCAAACGTGACGATGAATGCGGTTTACAGGAACCATAACCCTGTCTGCATTAATTCCTTAGTTAACTGCCTTAGTTGTTGTTTAGATAATGAATCCATAGCGGAGACATGCTTTTTATGCATAGTGAATACATCAAATTAATAACTGCACTTCATGTAAGTGAAGCATGAATACTTGTTTATGTTTGCATGCAAACTGACTTTGTATAGTGATAATATAAACAAAATATTTAATGTCAAAAAATGATCAGCAGACTTTGAGTAGTCTATGTATTTACGTATTACTTATGCTATATATTGTTTTAGTATGAAGTAGTGGCATTTTTATTTCATATGGGATTTAACAGAAGGTCTTGCAGTATTCTGATCAGTGTTGTTACGTAGAAATTCAAATAATGATTTTTTCAAGACAACTACGATTGCATAGAAACAAAGCTCCACCTTAACATTTTTTAAGTTTGATGATGATTGGGTCTTTCCTTATATAAAACAAATGCTAAATAAAAGTACGGAAATGGTCTGCCGAAAGGTCGAAAAAAAGAACGTCTGACGTTAGACACGCAGTTTGAACGATAACGTCCACATGAAAGACAAAGACCAAACACATCTTGAAATAGAATTATTTCTTGTTCCAAACTGATGAAGAAGAAATTCGAATTAAATCATTCTGACAGCTGATATTATCAAGGCAGCGATGTATGTGAAAGAACTGGAATTAATCAAATTGCACTGTCAAGATTGACAAAGTTTGGGATCTAGTAGCATTGTTTTCCTCCAAAAGGCGCGATTACTTTCCAGGGTCATATAGTTCTACTGTGTATTACGTGTTATATTTTTAATGGTAAAATCAATCAGAACCTTATGAATATCAGCAATGGGATTGTTCAAAGAAACAGAAACTAGAGAAACAAAGGCATACATTGCCTTGGACCTTAATCGGCAGCGTTGACACTTCGCAGTTTGTAGTTGATGGTCAAATATATGCTAAGGTAATGACTTGACCGCATTATAACAAGTGGTCTTATATAAAATTGTTTCAGATTTACTTTCAGTTTTTATACAATAATGACAATAATGTCTTTACTTTGATTACATGATGCCGTTTATACATCATACGAAATAGGAATATGATGAACAAGAAATACTTATTAAATAATTATGACGGCTGATATTATTAATATTACAAAAGGATTGAACATTATCAAAATACTTTGTCAAACCTGGTGAGGTTGATCATATGGATGTTTTATGTAAAATTTTCGTTTAAAATTAATGCTTTATCGCCCTTTACTATACCATACTTTATCTCATCTCTTCTAAGATCTAATCATGGCTGTTTTCCCAGATAAACGAATTAAAATATAACAACGAATTTGATATATCAAAAACAAGACCATACACTTTTAAGAACAAATTCTGTCGGGGTGATAGTGTCTACAGAAAAGACGAAAGCCAAACGCATCTTGAAAGTATTTCTTTCCGACAGTTGGTATTGTCAATGTTGTGATGTCTGTTAAGTGGTTGTCAAGTGTCCGTTACATGGTGAACTGCCTTCTCTAAATATTACGCCTCTCCAAAGAGAGTATGCCATTAAGTGTAAAAGGTTTTTCTTGAAGCATAAAACCTGACTTAAATGTAATCAAATGTAATGTACACTGGAAAACCAGAAGCCAGTTTGATGATGATTCTATGACAAACTAAAATGAATTTAATCCACCGAGAGCAAGAACGTCTACCTTTAGGAACAATGTTAAAATTTAGTTCCTCCAGTAAAGACAACAAAGGGTGTTCATGGCAGGAAGATAGAGTCGCCGATTTATAAACCTTTTGACGCTGCGGACTTTCACCGCTTATGTTCGAGTCTCGGTCGGATGTAGGATGGACCTCCGGCTGATCTGCGATGCGCTGATGGTTCTACCAAGACATGTGTCTGTGTTCTTCTACCAAAAAAAGACGTTGCTATAATGATTATACTTGTACCGCTGTGATGGTTAAAAACAGCAACAGAACAAAAACCAAAGACGAAAGCCAAACGAGTCTTGAATTGGGTTTGTTTCTTGTTCCATGAAAACCAAAACATGTTTTCGGATAAATGAAAGGTTGTTAGTGTGACAAACAAACAAACAAACAAACAAACAAATACTAAAACATTTAACTCATGCGATTTTATGAGTACAAACAATACAAACATTTGAGGAGAACTATTTTAACATATTCTGCTTTTAACCTAGATCTCTTGTAAAATTTGCGTATGTTTGATATTTATGTTTGCCGGATTATAATTACACCCGTTTCTCATAAATGTATTTATCATAACGAGAAGATGTATAATAATACACTGCCGCCTTCATTTCGATATTATACCTTCTTCACACACATACATCATTTAGTATTTAATTATATACAACGTTGTCATGCAAGGGCGTTTTTGTCTTGGAGCAAATAATTAGTGTTGCACCTATTACAACATAAAGCCAGCTTCTGCGAGGTTTCCGCAATATGTTAACAGTGTTGTTATATTTCATTCGGTTTAAAGACAATGATAATATTCTTCAAATTCGCTATCTTCATACGTTAGGATTCGGCATATTTCTCAAGATAAGATTCCAACAATCTGCGATGGTCAATGCATTGATACAATTTAATTAACTTATGGACGGCAAGAAATAGTGAATTAAGCAAATTTGATGGATTTCAATGCCCCGACAGGGCAAATTTTAGAAGTGATTAATTAAGTCAACTTCTTTGTTAAGATTTATCAACTAGTACTGAAGAAGCATTTAAATTTCCTCATCAACATGTCGTTCAATTGCACACAGAAATAAATGTAACGTCAAAATCATAAAATTAACGAAAGAAGTTCAAACTCATACAATAAAAAAATGATAATAGTACGCTAATATTACAAAAGTAGCACATTTCATTGAGCACATTCTTCTCTAAAGGTGAGCTTAAAGTTGATATTGTTTTTCTCCCAGAGCTGGATTGTTTAATGAACATTTAATATACAATGACCATGTTCCCCAATTATGTAAGAAGTACAACCCTCTTTTTAAATTGGCCCCGCTTTTCAAATTAAGCAAATATTTTAAATTTGAAGCGAATATCTTTGACAGCTATCGAGCAAAAGGCATGAACAAGCATGTAAACTGGTGCGGACGCTGCAGACATATGATTGTCAAGACAATAGCGCCACTTTTTTCTTCTAAAAGAGGAGCTTAAATTGCCGATAATATTACATTTCTGAAAACAAATTATAATTCAACATGTCAATTACGTGTCAGTTAGCTGTTAAAAACGTTCGAAAACCAAATGGATGATCTGACAAAAGTTTCAAAATTTAAGTGATAAAATTGAGGTAGACTAAGTAGTTCAAAATAATAATTATACTTGCACACTAGCATTATGTGTGGTACATGATACGTTAACTTATATAGAGCACATTCTTGTGTAGACGTCTTTTGGAAGTCTTCCCGTCGTAGAAATCACCGCAATTACCCGTTGTAAAAGCAACGTCTTATCCCACATAACGGCTTTTGGTAGATCCAGAAACAGCAACAAAAATCTCACAATATCTAAGTCAGGTGATACATATAATACACTAAAACTTCAAGTAGAACCTCTTTATATGTACTGATAAAAAAGGACCTAAATCAGATGACTTTATATCGGCGATTTGACCGGAAGACATTTCAAAATAAATCAACATAGTAACGTAATTATCCAGGTCAGACTACTTGTTTGTGAAAATATAATAAATGGCGCTATGTAGACGAAATTCGTTACAAGTGAAACTTACTGTCATCACAAAGTCTGACTCACAGACGGGTCAGTGAAACAAGATGTACTTTTCCTAATCATTTACAAATAACCATTGATTAACTGTGTTGAGGATAAGTGAATTAAGTAAATGAAATTTATTCCTATCAACTAAAAGGGTGACTGAAAATAAATATGTTACTATGGTTTTTAGGACTCAAGTTTGTTTTATTAATACCTTATTATGTGGCACAAACAAAGTAAAAATCACACAAAAGTCGCATCCTAAACTTACCTATCTGGAAACTATTGACATTATATGCCATGCTCATATACAATATTTTATTGCTTTATCCTATAAAAAGAAAAAGAAGATAAATCTAAATTAAAAAAGATGTCGGTTAACGCAAATAAAACGAAAGATGTAAATAAAATGAACATATCCAGAATGTCATTAATAGTTTATGGAATGTTTCTTACCTTTAAGCGTATTTTTACTGAAAGAAAATCGGACGAAATACACGTAATTTGATAATATAAGAATACACATAGAAGACAAAACGTTTTGTAAATAAGAAAAGTGAGCTTATTCAATTATGCTCCATTGCTTGACAAGCTCCATTGCTTGACAAAGTTTTGCCGCTTAGCCGAAACAAATTTCAAATATAACAAATAACTGCAAATTTGACCTATTTCCATCTAGCAGCCATGCCCAAAATCAACTAAATACCCAATACAAACTTCATATATTGTCGGTCTAATGCTCGGTCTAATTATTCGCCGTCCCAACATTTAACAAGTACACCAAGGTCAGCATATCGCGCGACAAGCACAATCTACTGACCGATGGTCCGAATCCATTAATTAAAAAAGTTGCCAATAGATATAGTAGTTCTTTGACAAAAACTTATACATGTACAATAATTAGCACATTTCCAGTAAACTACATTTCAACACGTTATGGCCTGCAAGTTGTCTGGAGATCATTTATGCTGTGGCATTTGTCATAATACGAAAGCTCAATGTTATCATCTTAAAATGCTTTTTGGTATGTCTTTAGCAAACATGTTTACCACGGATAAGTAGCACGTATGCTCATTGAAGCAACATCCTTGCTAATAATAGGAAAGGAAGAGCACAGGCAATTGTTTAGGTTACAACCGCCGGTGGACCATTCTTCAGTATAAAGGTTTCTCGCGATCGGGTCTTGAGCCCACGTGGCAAGACGTTGTTAGACGGCGATATGCCACAGTCGCCCACCAATACATGCTTTAAAACTTTTATTCTTAAAACAGCATGACAACTATAATAACGCGAGCAACACGTTTGTGCCATGCCGACATCCTGTACTTGTTAAATAACCAAAAAAAAAAAACAAAAACAAACAAACAACAACAACAACACAACATTGCAACGGCAAAAGAGATTTGATAAATTAAATTTAAGAAAAGTGATTTATGCCAATGCAATTTGTTTCAGTGACCTGACAGGACAAAGTCTGGCAGCTCAACATAACCAAGTTATCACTGCGGCGAAGATTCAAGATCTTCAATTTTGTAAATCCAACACTGTGCATAAATATCGATGCAATCAAACTCGTGCATTCCAAACACACAATGCTACATTAAAATACGCTTATTTTTAAATCCATTTATCTAGTTATACTTTTAACAAACAAAACTTTTCATTAATATATGTAGTAAAGTTACATCTGAACTTCCTGACAATGAGCATCATTCTTCTCTGCAGGTCATATGGACTTGTATATATCTTGCTGAAATGGAGCATCCCTTAATTATGTGATTGTAGGTCATCTAAGTTTAGGATGAATACGATTTCTAAATATCCTGAAAATGATTCTGATAGAGAAGCCGATTTTAATCAAAGGCATCAAATACATTGAGACAACGTAGTAAGAGGTAGAAGAATCTGAGTAAAAATGTAAATTCAGAAAAGTTAACTTTATTTCAAAGACCTGACGGAGCGAACTCTTGCGACTAATTGAAAGTAAAATAACGTTGCGGTTAGGATTCAAGTCAACTTATTAAATAATAACAACAACAGCACCAACAATGATATTGACGTCTTCCTGCCGTTCATGTTGTTGCCTTAACCAGTATTTGAAACAAAGTTGTTCATGTGTACTTCAAGTAAATCTGAAAATTGAAATTATACTTAAAAAAATGGACAATTTGAATTTACATGTAACTACATGGATAAGAGTTTTGATTTAAGTAAATACGAACTGATCATTTTTATAAGTTGTTAGCACGTCGTGATATGAAGGTCAGTTGAATCTTGTCTTATTGGGCAAGTTGCCACTCAATCTGGGTCTAAAGGCAATGCCTTTTTTACATATATACTTACCGTAAATGCAAATATACCCGAATATACAGGCCCCGGCTCGACAGCAAATCCCTATTCCACATTCATGTGTTACTCAATCGTACAATTTCCAAGACCGGTGATAATCAAATATTGGACAATGCATTGGGACGACAGAAAGGGTCTAATGATACAAATAAAGCAAAGTGAATTAAGCAAATACAATAAATTTCCACAACATAAAAATGGGCAAGTTTTGACTACTTATTCTAAGCAAGTTACCACTATAGAAATGATTCGTTTTATTTTGTCTACCAAGATCTACAAGCTAAAATATACAAACCGATCTAGACAAATAACGATATAAATGCAATCTTGTGCGTTGTTTGATATTTAATTGCATTGTTTAATGTTTGTTCAATTGTATATTAATTAAAAACTTAATTCAAATGCTGTATACAAATGATAAAACCTAAATAGGTAAAAAGAAAAAGCCCTATCAAAATTACCACAGATATATAAATCTTAACTACCTTTAGACAAAGGAAAACAGGGTAAATGTAAATGTGACAAAGACACAGAGACGGGACATAACACACAAAAAGAAAAAAAAACAACAGCTACCGCATTGGAACGGTCACTCATTTTTATAATAAACAATGGCTAAAATAATGCATTTAAAATTGCACCTATGAAATTATACTCCTTAAGCCAGTTCTTCCTTACAAGTTGAAATCCGTTTGCCGGTGAATATATTGACACACAAGATTTTGCATGCATTAGTTTATTTTACAAATGCTTGAAAAACGTCCGGAAAAAGACCAGATATCCGTTTAAAGACTGGTAAGAGTTTTGAACTGAAGAAAAAGAAAAGTAAACAATGAAATTTATTTCGATGAAAAGAGTGCGCAAATTTCTGAAACATTGTTTACATAATAGCTTGGAGTCAACAACACAAAAAACATCACTTAAAAGATACGAGTCAAGCACAACACAGCTGTTGGCATGTTGTGACAACAGTGTACAGTGAATGTGTTGCTGTTTCGTCTACTCAGATGCCAGTGTTTCATAATTTACTTGCTATCCAAATGTCCAGATTTTGACCAAGTATAAAATATTGGCATTGTAGGGCAAATACAAAAACAGACACGATTTTTTTGTTATTTTCTGCCAAAAGAAACTACATTCGGTCCATCACCCACATTTAGCCTTTACTGCCAAAGAACACAAGAAATAGTCTCGAACAGTATTTACATAAACAAAGACAGAGTGAAGAGTATTTTAAGGAATCAGGAATCATCTATGACACAACGCATGGTCACAGTAGTACGAAAGTAGAATTCTCCACATTTACTCAAGGTGGATCATCTTTCTCAAACAGAATCATTAAAGAAACAAATCCAGACAAATTAGAAAGACAGATAATAATTCTTCTGCCCTTTAACATATCGGCGAGGGATCTTTGCAAATAAAATAAATAAATGGCACTTCGACATAAACTGGTTGCTTTCCGTTGTTCCTACTTCAGTGCCGATTTTTACATAAATAACAATTTGCCGGTTCATACATATTTTAGATTTGCGTTTTTATTACTCATTTTCTTACGACGAATAAGAAAAAAAAAGCGAACACTACACAAGATGGTTGATAAACTTGGTAATATATTTATAGAGTGAGACATTTTTAATTCACAGGGGTTTTATCCAAAGTGGAAGGACCAATATCTGATTCCATTGGAATCGTTCCACAATGTTTAGTAACTTCCCGTGTTCTTTAAGTGTAAAGTGGGATAACCGTTCCCTATGGGGTCAACACTGATTTGATAATTAATATATTAATAGAATTAACGTACAGTTTTTGAAAAGTTCATATTAATCAGTCAAAATGCATTTCCCCAGTAACTCTTAATATTTTAAAAGCCAAACCCTTTAGAATGCAAGTCGAAAAGTTTGACTTACAGGTAAACATGACTTGCGATATTTGGATTTTCTAAATCTTGTTTGCCTTAATTAAAAATGAAGATAATAAATTATAATATATAGGCATCCGAAATACTTATATGTCATATTTCAGTTGTTATTAACATTGGAAGACTTAAAAAGGCATCGGGGTAGAACAACCGGCGTTCTATGAAGAAGCTGGATGAAATAAAAGTATAAAAAGACCTACCAGTAGACAATCAAGACAGAACACGAACAAGGTGAAATTTAATCTATATTGTATCTGCTCCAACAAGAGTACAATACAAAATACATTGTTTTTTCTAGCACTGTATGTTAGGTTTTCATAAATGCATAAAGAATAAGTGAATATAAAATTTTCCATCAAATGCTTTTAGTAAAACGCTTTATGCATTGAGTTTTAATAGACTACATTTGAATGTAATGGAATCATGTTTTAATTGATCACGAAGATCCCGTATGATTCAATTACGCACTAGAATGCACTGCATCGTTAAGTGGTTTGAAAGAAAGACATTCTCCCTAAGCAATAAATGACATAAACCAATATTTGGTAATTGAAGAGAAAAACAACATATTTAAATCCTGTAGTTTAGTGCTTGTTGACTACATGTAAGTTAAATCAAAGAGAACCTGTTATTTTAAAAATAAGAAATTTTAAATTTTAATGAGGCTTGAATGCGGTTTGCAAGAGACATTACTCAAAACCTCAGAAAACATTTAATGACAATTGAAGGTCCGTAATTTTAGCCAGAATACATATCGAAGATACGTTAATATATTAATGACTTCGTTTATTGTTCTTCAACTAAATTAAGTAAAGAAAATTTAAGCTTTTTTGAAAATAAATTATCGTAGGATTTTAACGTGTATTTTCCTTTGATGGACCTTGAACTTTGGTTCCTCAATTACATCTACACATCTACAGGATGCTACAGCCATTTACACTTCTTGTCTAGTCATTTTGCATGATTTAAAGGTTTGATTTCATTTACAATTAAGAATAATGTGTACGTTTCCTAATAGAAATAATACTTATCTCTCTCTTCTGAATACCAAGTAAACATTATTAATTTCGTCACTACTTTCTTTTACTGACGTCATAACTTATCTACGTAAACGTCAGCGCTACGACATCGTTTTATTAAATATGCGTTTTCTTTTCCTTGCTTGCATTTTAAAACCACCATGAAGTGCGAGGTAAAAGCTTTGTAAAACCGTTTTAAGCACCCCCAGTTGGTCCATATTGTCGAAGTGACCGTTCAAAGGCGGTATCTGTTGGCGTTGCTCTTTTGTTTAATACTTATCATCCATTTGTTCCTGCTTTTACTTACATTTGGTTTGCACGTGAATACCTTTGTCCAGTGCCCTTTCAAATTTGGATACATTTGACAATGCTCATGTTTTTTTTTCCATATTTCTTTATTTAACAAGGTCGTTTAAAGTGGTACACTGTAGATAAACTTAATGAGGTGATGCTTATAGAAACAAGCTATCCACTTTCTGTCGGGTCATTTTCTTTTTTACGCATTCTTTCGTAGTAAGTTATTTCAAAAGAAAAATGAAATTTGATAAATTGCACCACCGAATACAATATGGCAAATAGAATTCAGTTTCTTAAAAATATTTTCATCATTTGGTTAAACAATGTATAATTTCTATGTGTGTAGGCAACACTAACAATATTAAAAGAGCCATTAATGACAGTCTATGTATAGAACACATTGTTCATTCATTAATTTCAGACGACCGTATAATCCATATAACATAAGTGTTTGTTTTTTACTACCTTCAATTGTGCATTTTAGGTTGTCAATTCTCTTGAAACTTTAAGAGATTGCAAACGGTATAAAATTAGATAAATAAATAAATTCAAATAGCTGACAAAAACTCAACTAAGGCTTCTTGATTGACACAAAAATCAATTTATTTTAATCTTCTTTATTGAAAGGGGCAGATAAATTATTATCCGCATACAATAAATACAATAAATACAATTTACTTCACAAAAGTATTTCGTCTTAAAAGAGGCATGCTCGGTTCTTCATCTTAAGATAGAATGTCGATGTGAGCTAACTGTACAATCGTTACATTTGTTTATAATAATAAACTCGCATCTTTGAGGTCATTGTCCGTTTTGAATATTTTTTTTATCGAACAAATTGGTCCCGAAATCTACAAGACTGAAGAAATTAGGACCGCCTGGAGGTATTTTCCAAGGCTGTGCTGATTTACCATCATTTACCATGCAGCAACGAATATCATGTTTATTCCCTGGAAATTAAAGAAATTGAATTAATTTGACGCTCGGGCGATTTATAAAGATAAGAAAACTCAAGCGTTTAATTGAATGATTTCCTAATTGGAAGAAATGATAAAAATGGAAGGGGTCCAGTCTGTTGGTCATTAACCGGTTCATTAAATAAACGCCGGTTTAATCCAGGTATTGTAATGATTACCTACTTTTGAGGTTGATTGATTGGGAGATATTGACCTTAACATGAAAGGAAAACATTCAAACTAGTAATAGGGAGGGGGGTTTCAAAATGCATAACTGTCCAGTGATTTCTTTGTGTAATTACAAAAAAAAATATTAACCATAAAATACAAAGAGTACAGTGTTGTTTTCCCTCTTTCTTGTCTCATACGACTTGTAACAGGAATATATTCTGTGAATGCTCCATTGCTTGACAAAGTTTTGCCGCTTAACCGAAACAGGTTTCAACAATAACAAAGACTTGCAAATTTGACTTATTTCCACCTAGCAGGCATGCCAAAAATCAACCTAATACCCCATACAAACTTCATATATTGTCGGTCTAATGCTCGGTCTAATAATTCGCCGTCCCAACATTTAACAAATACACCAAGGTCATCATATCGCGCGACAAGCACAATCTACCGACCTTTAGTCCGAATCCATTAATTAAAAACATTGCCAATAGATATAGTATTTCTTTGACAAAAACTTATACATGTGCAATAATTAGCACATTTACAGTAAACTACATTTCAACACGTTATTGCCTGCACGTTGTCTGGAGATCATTTATGCTGTGGCATTTATCATGGTACGAAAGCTCAATATTATCATCTTAAAGTGCTTTTTGTATATCTTTAGCAAACATGTTTACCACGGATAAGTAGCACGTATGCTCATTGAAGCAACATCCTTGCTAATAATAGGAAAGGAAGAGCACATGCATTTTTTAAGGTTAAAACCGTCGGCGGACCATTCTTCAGTATAAAGGTATGCCGCAATCGGGTCTTGAGCCCAAGCGGGGAGAAGTTGTTAGACGGCGATATGCCACAGTCATCCACCAAAATATATGCTTTAAAACTTTAATTCTTAAAACAGCATGACAACTATAATAACGCGAGCAACACTTTGCCATGCCGACATCCTGTAATTTTTAAATATCCAAAATACATTGCAACGGCAAAAGAGATTTGATAAATTGAATTGAAAAAAGTGATTTATGCCAATGCAATTTGTTTCAGCGACCTGGCAGGACAAAGTCTGGCAGCTCAACATAACCAAGTTATCACTGCAGCGAAGATTCAAGATTTTCAATTTTGTAAATCCAGCACTGTGCTTAAAGATCGATGCAATTAAATTCGTGCATTCCAAACACACAATGCTACATTAAAATACGATTACTTTTAAAGCCATTAATCTATTTATACTTTTAACAAAAATTTTTTTTCATAAATATATGTAGTAAAGTTACAACTGAACTTCCTGACAATGAGCATCATTCTTCTCTGCAGGTCATATGGAATTGTGTATATCTGCTGAAATGGAGCATTCCTTAATTATGTGATTGTAGGTCATCCGAGTTTGGGATGAATACGATTTCTAAATATCCTGAAAATGATTCTGATAGAGAAGCCGATTTTAATCAAAGGCATCAAATACATTGAGACAACGTAGTAAGAGGTAGAAGAATCTGAGTAAAAATGTAAATTCAGAAAAGTTAACTTTATTTCAAAGACCTGACGGAGCGAACTCTTGCGACTAATTGAAAGTAAAATAACGTTGCGGCTAGGATTCAAGTCAACTTATTAAATAATAACAACAACAGCACCAACAATGATATTGACGTCTTCCTGCCGTTCATGTTGTTGCCTTAACCAGTATTTGAAACAAAGTCTTATTGTACATGTGTACTTCAAGTAAATCTGAAAATTGAAATTATACTTAAAAGAATGGATAATTTGTATTTACATAAAACAACATGAAAAAGAGTTTTAATTTAAGTAAATAAGAACTGAACATTTATTATAAGTTGGTAGCACGTCGTGATATGAAGGTCAGTTGAATCTTGTCTTATCGGGCAAGTTGCCACTCAATCTGGGTCTAAAGGCAATGCCTTTTTTACATATATACTTACCGTAAATGTAAATATACCCGAATATACAGGCCTCGGCTCGACAGCAAATCCGTATTCCACATTCATGTGTAACTCAATCGTACAATTTCCAAGACCGGTGATAATCAAATATTGGACAATGCATTGGGACGACAGAAAGGGTCTAATGATACAAATTAAGCAAAGTGAATTAAGCAAATACAATAAATTTCCACAACATAAAAATGGGCAAGTTTTGACTACTTATTCTAAGCAAGTTACCACTATAGAAATGATTCGTTTTATTTTGTCTACCAAGATCTACTAGCTAAAATATACAAACCGATCTAGACAAATAACGATATAAATGCAATCTTGTGCGTTGTTTGATATTTAATTGCATTGTTTAATGTTTGTTCAATTGTATATTAATTAAAAACTTAATTCAAATGCTGAATACAAATGATAAAACCTAAATAGGTAAAAAGAAAAAGCCCTATCAAAATTACCACAGATATATAAATCTTAACTACCTTTAGACAAAGGAAAACAGGGTAAATGTAAATGTGACAAAGACACAGAGACGGGACATAACACACAAAAAGAAAAAAAACAACAGCTACCGCATTGGAACGGTCACTCATTTTTATAATAAACAATGGCTAAAATAATGCATTTAAAATTGCACCTATGAAATTATACTCCTTAAGCCAGTTCTTCCTTACAAGTTGAAATCCGTTGCCGGTGAATATATTGACACACAAGATTTTGCATGCATTAGTTTCTTTTACAAATGCTTGAAAAACGTCCGGAAAAAGACCAGATATCCGTTTAAAGACTGGTAAGAGCTTTGAACTGAAGAAAAACAAAAGTAAGCAATGAAATTTATTTCGACGCAAACATTGGGCAATTCCTGAAACTTGTTTACATCAAAGCTTGGAATCAACAACACAAAAAACATCACGTGAAAGATGCGAGTCAAGCATAACACAGCTGTTGGCATGTTTTGACAACAGTGTACAGTGAATGTGCTACTGTTTCGTCTCCTCAGATGCCAGTATTTCATAATTTATTTGCTTTCCAAATGTCCAGATTTTGAGAAAGTATAAAATATTGGCATTGTAGGGCAAATACAAAAAACAGACACGATTTTTTGTTATTTTCTGCCAAAAGAAACTACATTCCATCACCCACATTTAGCCTTTACTGCCAAAGAACACAAGAAATAGTCTCGAACAGTATTTACACAAACACACCTAGAGTGAAGAGTATTTTAAGGAATCAGGAATCATCTATAACATAACGCATGGTCACAGTAGTACGAAAGTAGAATTCTCCACATTTACTCAAGGTGGATCATCTTTCTCAAACAGAATCATTAAAGAAATAAATCCAGACAAATTCGAAAGACAGATAATAATTCTTCTGCCCTTTAACATATCGGCGAGGGATCTTTACAAATAAAATAAATAAATGGCACTTCGACATAAACTGGTTGCTTTTCGTTGTTTCTCCTTCATTGCCGATTCTTACATAAGTAACAAATTGCCGGTTCATACATATTTTAGTTTTGCGTTTTTATCACTCATTTTCTTACGACGAATAAGAAAACAAAGCGAACACTACACAAGATGGTTGATAAACTTGGTAATATATTTATAGAGTGAGACATTTTTAATTCACAGGGGTTTTATCCAAAGTGGAGGGACCAATATCTGATTCCATTGGAATCGTTCCACAATGTTTAGTAACTTCCCCGTATTCTTTAAGTGTAAAGTGGGATAACCGCTCCCTATACTGATTTGATAAATAATATATTAAAAGAATTAACGTACAGTTTTTGAAAAAGTTCATATTAATCAGTCAAAATGCATTTCCCCCGTAACTCTTAATATTTAAAAGGCCAACACTTTTAGAATGCATGTCGAAAAGTTTGACTTACAGGTAAACGTGACTTGCGATATTTGGATTTTCTAAATTAAAATCTTGTTGCCTTAATTAAAAATGAAGATAAAAAAGTATAATATATAGCCATCCGAAATACTTATATGACATATTTTAGTTGTTATTAACATTGGAAGACATAAAAAGTCGTCGGGGTAGAACAACCGGCGTTCTATGAAGAAGCTGGATGAAATAAACGTATAAAAAGACCTACCAGTTGACAATCAAGACAGTATACGAATAAGCTAAAATTTAATCTATCTTGTATATGCTCCAACAAGAGTACAATATAAAATGCATTGTTTTTTTCTAGCACTATATGTTAGATTTTCATAAATGCATAGAATATAAGTGAATATAAAATCTTCCATCAAATGCTTTTAGTGAAACGCTTTATGCATTGAGTTTTAAAAGACTACATTTAAATGTAATGGAATCATGTTTTAATTGATCACGAAGATCCCGTATGATTCAATTACGCACTAGAATGCAATGCATCGTTAAGTGGTTTGAAAGAAAGACATTCTCCCTAAGCAATAAATGACATAAACCAATATTTGGTAATTGAAGAGAAAAACAATATATTTATATCCTATAGTTTAGTGCTTGTTGACTAAGTTAAATCAAAGAGAACCTGTTATTTTAAAAATGAGAAATTTTAAATTTTAATGAGGTTTGAATGCGGTTTGCAAGAGACACTACTCAAAACCTCAGAAAACATTTAATGTCAATTGAAGGTCCGTAATTTTAGCCAGAATATCTATCGAAGTGAGTTAATATATCAATGACTTCGTTTACTGTTCTTCAACTAAATTGAGTAAACAAAATTTAAGCTTTTTTTGAAAATAATTCATCGTAGAAGGATTGTAACGTGTATTTTCCTTTGATAGACCTTGAACTTTGGGTCCTCAATTCCATCTACACATCTACAGGATGCTACAGCCATTTACACTTCTTGTCTGGTCATTTTGCATGATTTAAAGGTTTGATTTCATTTACAATTAAGAATTTTGTGTACGTTTTCTAACAGAAATAATACTTATCTCTCTCTTCTAAGTACCAAGTGAACATTATTAATTACGTCACTACTTTCTTTTACTGACGTCATAACTTATCTAAGTAAACGTCAGCGCTACGACATCGTTTTATTAAATATGCGTTTTCTTTACCCTGCATGCATTTTAAAAACCCATCAGGAAGTGTGAGGTAAGAGCTTTGTAAGACCGTTTTAAGCACCCCAGTTGGTCCATATTGCCAACTGACCATTTCACGGCGGTAACTGTTTGGGTTGCTCTTTTGTTTAATACTTATCACAGATTTGTTCTTGCTTTTACATTTGGTTTGCACGTGAATACCTTTGTCCAGGGCCCTTTCAAATTTGGATACATGTGACAATGCTCATGGGGCTTTTTTATATTTCCTTATTTAACAAGGTCGTTTAAAGTGGTACACTGTAGATAAACTTCAATGAGGTGATGCTTATAGAAACAAGCTATCCCTTCTTTGTCGGGTCATTTTCTTTTTTACGTATTCAATTGTAGTAAGTTATTTCAAAAGAAAAATGAAACTTGATAAATTGCACCACCGAATACAATATGGCAAATAGAATTCAGTTTCTTAAATATATTTTCATCATTTGGTTAAACAGTGTATCATTTCTATGTGTGTAGGCAACATTAAATTAATACATAGGCTGAGATGTTGGTCCCTTTGGTCAAAAATATATTCAAGCGATATATAGAGAATCTTATGTCTTTCTACTGGTTGGCAGAATTTTAATTAAATTTGGTACTGTACTTTCATTTTGAAAAACCGCATTTAATGGCGGTTATGTTATTAAGCGTTACATACAATAAACCGTCAGTTTTGTTTAAATTTTATCTGTACATTGGTATGTGTCTGCATATACGTATTCACATACATTGTATATTGATGTTGTGTTCATCCCGAATAGACCATTTCAAACATCCAGTGCGCATGCGCCGATTAATATCTCGCGCTACGAGACTTGACCCGTTTTCTTTCGATTGTCAAAACTGGGGGCTCTTGCGCAAAGGATTTCATCATTTGTGTCCGTACTTTCTTAGAAAACAAGTTGGGTTTTTTTTTTCGGTTTGCACATATTAGCGCCAATTAACGGCTGTTAACAACATTGTTCACGCACTTATAACATGGAGTCGCTATTACATCACTTTGTTTTTAATTTCTTCAAGGTTGTAAAAAATAAATGCGGTGTTATTTCTTTCTGGCGCGGAGGGCTCTCTGGCTAACACTGCAACAACAAAGAAAATTCTGGGAAACAATCGACGGTCACTATCATTTGAAGTCGCGAAAAGAAATATTTTTGTGTCAAATTGACCGACCCATTATTTCACAATACTGTGTAACATGAATTTGTCTTCAAGCTGCCATTTAGAAGATAGAGAGGGTGTGAACGTTGGGTACTGTTGAGAGATTAAAAATGATAAGTACACGTGAACGGCGTGTGCTATGAAAAAATATGCAACGTTATTGACGATTTACCTTCGCGGCATAAATAAAAGTTCTAAAAGAGTGAGAGTGGAGGGGGGAAACTTTATTATGTAGAAATATTTCAGATTGCGCATGTTTTTACTTATATAAATATCCTTACAAACTTCTTTAGTCCATTGAATGATCATAAGCATTTTTATAAAGGAATTATTTATATTTAAGGTATGGATTAACTACAAAAGAATAGGCGAGCTATTGAAATAATACCTTTGCAATAAACACGAGATGAAAATATACATTAGATTGTGTTCCTTGAAATCCCAACATCCACGTTTCCTCTTCTTTAACGAAAAAATAGTGGGGTTGGGAAAGAGTGCATCATTGTGGGTACTGCTAAATATAGCGTTAGGTCCTTTTATGAGCCAAAAAAGATATTGTAGACCTTAGTGTTTTGTTCTTTTTGTTGTCCTCGCGTAAGTCAATGCATATTGGTCTGTAAATGGTGAAGGTCATAAACCACACGACTGCCATATGGTGACAGTTTCAAACACAGCTGCATAGCGGGTGCATGTGTTAATTCTTGCGAAGGGGAAAAGACGCCAAAACACGGTCACACTTCCTGTCCACTAGACAAACAAGGTGTCATAAAACTGCCAATTAGCTTAATTAGTTGGGGTGTCCGCTCATGTCATAAAATTAGGGATTCAATTAGAGTAGAACTTTATGATGGTATGAAAGGGACCCACGCCCATAGAGAAACATACCCGGTAATATGAATTTACAAAACGATATTTTAAATTAATACATTTCTATCTTTAAATGTGTACAAAAATTAAGTACCCGGTAGGGCCCACTTTAGACCACATTTTGGCATAGAACATTCAAGCCATGAATGGGAATATAAGACGTAGCCAGGCGTGTAGACCCTCATTCAAATAATTGCAAATCAAGTAAAGTCAAAAGTTGTATGCAGATTTTGTATCGCAGTCCACGAATTCTTATTAATCATTTATACGTAATAGCGCATTATGTGACCGATGCATTAAGAAATAGGGATTTTGACACCATTGTCCAAATTTACAACATTGTTCATTATAAGATATATAACAACTAAGATTAGAAGCATAAGAAAATTTGCTTGACAAAGATCCATACCCCTGTAACTAAAGTAATGATGATGCAAATGACGGTGATGCTGCTACTGCTGATAATGATGACGGTGATACCGATGCTGTTTATGATTATTATGTAAATGGTAAAAACGCTTACGGTGATGCCCATGACGATTACGATGTAGATCGTGATGGCGGTGATGCTGCTGCTGATGATGATGATTAAAGGTGATTATACAGGTAATATGGAATCATGATGATGATCATGTGTGGCCAGATAAATTTAATGGCGGAAATGAATATAATTTCTTTAATATTTAACATGTAAATGGATGTGATATAAGTTCGTTTTTATTACGGTTGTTTTATTTAACTTTCAATTGATGATTGTATACGTGCGCTATTTGGCAACTTATGGTTATTCAGACGTTGAACTTTTGTCAATTTCATGATTTTCAGCACTGTATTACGTTCAATTAGATAATACAAAATCCGGAAGTGAAGAGCCCCCAGTTTTGCAAAACAGGTCGAGTCTCGCGAGATTTTCTCACAAAGCGTCTACTTGATCAGCGGAATAGGATTGGCTAGACGCTTGGTTTGAAATGGTCTATTCGTAATGCAAATGGAACACTTGATAAAACTTAACAAAATCTTAACACTGAGCCTAACAATATTAAAAGAGCCATTAATGACTGTATATGTATAATACACATTGTTCATTCATTAATTTCAGACGACCATATAATCCATATAACATAAGTGTTTGTTTTACTATCTTCAATTGTGCATTTTAGGTTGTCAATTCTCTTGAAACTTTAAGAGATTGCAAACGGTATAAAATTAGATAAATAAATAAATTCAAATAGCTGACAAAAACTCAACTTAGGCTTCTTGATTGACACAAAAATCAATGTATTTTAAATTTCTTTATTGAAAGGGGCGGATACATTATTATCCGCATACAATAAATACAATTCACTTCACAAAAGTATTTGGTCTTAAAAGAGGCATGCTCTGTTCTTCATCTTAAGACAGACTGTCGATGTGACCTAACTGTACAATCATTAATTAGTTTATAATAATAAACATAACTTTGTCTCGCATCTTTGAGGCCATTATCCGGTTTGAATGTTATTTTTTATCGAACAAATTGGTCCCGAAATCCACAAGACTGACGAAATTAGGACCGCCTGGAGGTGTTTTCCAAGGCTGTGCTGATTTATCATCATTTATCATGCAGCAACGAATATCATGTTTATTTCCTGGAAATTAAAGAAATTGAATTAATTTGACGCTCGGGCGTTTTATAATGATAAGAAAACTCAAGCGTTTAATTGAATGATTACATGTACTTAATTGGAAGAAATGATGAAGATGGAAAGGGTCCAGTCTGTTGGTTATTAACTGGTTCATTAAATAAATGCCGGTTTAATCCAGGTATTATACTGATTACCTACTTTTGTAAAAGAACGATTGGGAGATATTGACCTTAACATGAAAGGAAAAATGACCAAACTAGTAATAGGGAGAAGGGTTTCAAAATGCATAACTGTCCAGGGATTTCTTTGTGTAATTACAATAAGAATATATGAAAAGTCCTATGACCATTGCAACATATACCAAACTCTGAAAAGGCCCAGAACAAAGGTATTTCACATGCAAGCAAAACGAAAAGTAAGAACAAATTTGTGATGAGTCATTTAACGAAAAGAGCAAACCCGACAGTTACCGCCTTGGAACGGTCAGTCGGCAATATGGACCGAATGGGGTGCTTAAACCGGTTTTACAGAGCTCTAACCTCGCACTTCCTGACGAGTTTCTCAAATGCAAGCAATGAAAAGAACAACGATCTATTTAAATACAAAATGTCCATGCGCTGATATTTTCTATAAGTGATGACGAAAGTAGTGTCGTTATTGAAAAATAATGTCCACATAGTGTTTAGAAAAGAATATGGTATTATTTCGATTTGAAAAAACTATACAAAAATGGTTGACTATAAAACTTTCTGAATCATGGACAAACACGACCAGAGACGAAAAAATGGTTGTAGCATCCTGTTCATGTAAAGATGGAATTGGGGAACCAAAGTCCAATTTCCATCAAAGGAAATACACGTTACAATCCTTATAGGATGAATTAAATGGCAACATAGATTACATGCACGGGAAGATTGTTTACGACCGCCACACTGCACAAGTAACATTGTTGTGATCATGAATAAGAATATATGATAAAGTCCTATAAGAATTGCAACATATACCAAGCTCCGAAAAGGCACAGAACAAAGGTATTTCACATGCAAGCAAAACGAAAAGTAAAAACAAATTTGTAATGAGTCATTTAACGAAAAGAGCAAACCCGACAGTACCGCCTTGGAACGGTCAGTCGGCAATATGGACCGACTGGGGTGCTTAAACCGGTTTTACTGAGCTCTAACCTCGCACTTCCTGACGAGTTTCTCAAATGCAATCAATGAAAAGAACAACGATCTATTTGAATACAAAATGTCCAAGCGCTGATATTTTCTATAAGTTCTTCCGAAAGTAGTGACGTCATTGAAAAATAATGTCCACATAGTGTTTAGAAAAGAATATGGTATTATTTCGATTTGAAAAAACTACGCAAAATGGTTGACTATAAAAGAAATTAACTTTCTGAATCATGAACAAACACGACCAGAGAAGAATAAATGGTTGTAGCATCCTGTTCATGTAAAGATGGAATTGGGGAACCAAAGTCCAATGCCCATCAAAGGAAATACACGTAAAAATCCTTATAGACAAGAAATTATTAACCATAAAACACAAAGAGTACAGTGTTGTTTTCCCTCTTTCTTGTCTCATACGACTTGTAACAGGAATGCATTCTGTGAATGTAAATTGGAAGATATTTTAAAAAAGAAATACAAAGCAAAAACACTGACTGGTCCCACTCGAAACTTTAAATTATTATGCTCAAACCAACAAAGCGATTTTATTATTTAATGTTTTGCTTTCTTTTGAGTTATGCATCTTTTAACATCACATTTGTTTAAACTGTAGCAGCATTAACCACGCGGGATTTCTAGCCTTAACTATTCCATTATTCCATTTCATTTCAAACTAATCCATCAACACCCATTAAATAGGTATTATGCTACACGCCTTTCTGGTATGAATTAATATTATCGTAAATTTTATGCAAGAGATATTTTTTCACAATGAACAAATATTTAAAACATTTTTAAATCCCAGCCGTCTTAATGCAGGGACATTTATAGAAAATGAACTGATCCTTATCGTCCTATTACTTTCCAATGTGTTTGAATACGACATCCTTGCCTATAAATGTCAACAGACTAGACTTGCTGTTTTATTTCAATACTTTTGCCACACCGGACCAGGTAGCACAATCGATAGAGGGTCGGCCCCAGGCACGGGAGGCCCTGGGTTCGACCCCATAACCACGACATTCATGGTGGTGGTAAAGCTCCCTTGCTAACGCTCAAGCAAATATAAGGGTAGTTCCACGACTGGTTTGCCCGGTGTTAGGATAATGTCACTAGATGCGGTATCATGTCAGGTTTATACACAGTGAAGGCAGCACTATATCTGCTTCAAGTGGGCACCGTCTCCAGATAACTGAAATACTGTTGGTGGGACGATAAACCTAATAAACAAACTTTTGCAAATTTTAGCAACTGACTAGATAACAAAACAAACATTCAAATCTTTCCTACTAGGTTAGACTAAGCAGCAAGAAGTTTTCCTATCACGTCGTTCAAATAATTACATTAGCTTAGTTTTCTTTGCGTGTATTCAATCCACGTAGCCTTTCTAGTGTATTTTCACAGTATGCTTACAATACAGCCGCGCAAATGCATTATCTCATATTATCGAGGACAGATGGCAATCACAAGGCGGCTGAAAAAGACCTTTGATTCGATAGGAAACACCGGAATTAAGCAAACGAGTGTTATAAAAATCAGAATACAATAGTAATTGAAAATGAGAACATTAAAACAATATTTGACATTTTACGACAATAAGTATCCCGTCTGACAGCTGATTCAATTGCACATACATTGAAACTTAAAATTTAGACACTAAATTCAAATGAAAATCAGAACTATAAACAATGAATAACACATTTATTAGATAAATCCAAGCTGGTTATTGTCCACACCCACACGAAAGATGACAGTCCCCTGCTTGCAAAATTGTGACTTCTCCAAATAAGCAACTTGGTCAAAATACCAAGATAAATTATTACGACGAAATTTCTCTCTTAACATAACCGCCGTTATTTCTTAGGTATTGATTATCCTTTACCAAATTGGATTAGTTACAAAACCAAATGTTCAAAGACCACAAATGTCGGACAAAGATTACAGACGCTTTAAGAACACTTTCATTTTTATAGTAGTTCTCTATTCGAAAAACGAGTCAAAGGCCGACGAATGAGCAACCACAGAAACACACTTGCCAATAGTAGGATTGTGCTTTGTTTCTAGAATACATGGCAGCGACCAATTCCGGGTTATTATTGCTACGTCCTGCTATTTTTGGTGGAGAAAGACTCCAGACAAATATCTGGGAAGAACCAGTGGCGCACCGCATGTAAGCTGGAAGACATTCCCATATTTATTCATTTTGCTCAAACGGGACACAAACCCACGAGAAGAGACGCCAATCAATCTTAAGAGTTACAAATCAGCGACTCTACCAGAAAGCCACGGTCGCCCCACTCCAATGGAGTGGAGTTTAACGATGAAACAATATTGTTTAAATACAGTTAAGTAGTTTAAAATCAGTTTTCATCTTGTTGTTGTGACCCAGTCAATTAAGCCATATAGAGTGGTAAGAGCATAGATGCCACGCATTTAAAACAGATACTGAACATATAAATATCTAAGACTTAGAACATTACAATGTTATTAATAAATGTTTTTTGTTTATTTGTTAAATAAATGCATTTTTTGATATGTAACTATGGCCAGAGTTGCAGAATTATGTAATTTTTAAAACTTTAAATGACGCTGGACTATTATCTGCTGGACTTGATCTATAAAAGAAAATTATTTCCGATACGAGTCGAAATGTCAAAGCATATTTTTCATGAACTGTTGAGGAGCTTTTAAAATAAATTATATAACTCCTTTTTTTAAAACATTAAAGAGGCAACTAAATTTGCATTTCATTACTTTTTATCAGTTGCGGTTAAACTATGTCTTTCTTTCGTTTACAAAAATGAAATAAATTGCTTCAATGTATGTCAGTTTTATACAAAATTGTCATTTATTGTTACTTTTCTCTTAGAAAATAACAACCTTCGTACAATATATCCCGTTACTCAGTCTTATAATATATCTTAGACGTTTTACGGTTTTTAATCCGCTGGAAGTTTTATCCAGATTGATCATGCCTATATTTGATTTTAATCCGAGTTTCTTCTGTCAAAATGCTTTTAATACCGCAATAGTTAAAACGTCAAAAGTGCAAGTCGATTAATTTCTCCAATGTTTATAAAGTATTGATATTTTAATAGTCTAAGTAAGGAATTCACTGTTTTCGCGCGTTTTGCTCTAAAAACGAGAGATTTCTAAAATATAATAGACATTAAAAAAATTCTTATATTGCCTGCTTCTGCTGTTACTGAGGTTTAAAGTTGATAAGAAGGACCATCAATGTATCTGCGAACAAGTCAGATATCCGTATTTATTTATAAATTAGCATATGCCATAAATAAATATAAAAAAGCCTACTCCTGTAAGATGGACCTTTTATTGCTAAACACTACCAACTTTAATGCGCAAGTCACGTGTAATTATAAAAAATATATAAACAGTATATTATACTTTGAAACTTGAACAGGCTTGAAAATTAATTGTTTGAATTCTGAGATCTCTTAGTTATCTCCAAAATAGAGTGAAAAATGTTTTGTTTGTTTTTGAAATACGTCGCAGCGAACAATAATGATAATTATAGCGGCGTCCAGCTATTTTGGTGGAAAAAGACCCCAGAGACCCCAGACAGATGCCTGGTTAAAACCATCGGTGCACCGCAGATCGGCTGGATGACCTTCCCACATTATATCCTTTGACCCGAACAAGACTCGAACCCCCGCGGCGGGAGGCTAAGCAGGCTAAGCAGTCAGGGAGTTACACATAGGCGACACTAATACACCACGGGCGCCTCAGTGAAAATACAGTGAAAAAAACCCCACAAAACAACAAAAATTAAAAATCGTTTATTAAATAAGGCGTTAATCTATTACATTAAAATGGAACAGAATAATGTGTTAAGAAAGCACATGTGCTCTGCATCGGTTAGCTATTATAAAGACACCTTTCGTAAGTCAAACTTGTAAAGCATTTAATGACGTATGTGACTTTGTGATATTAACCGACTATGTTGGAGAGGAAAACAATTTTCTCTTCGTTTTTTTGTGTGCTTTCATTGAAATGAACAACTAAATGAGTTGTGATTATTTAAATGTCGTGCTGTACTTCTAAAACTAAACTTTTGACAAATTAAAGTGTTGTTTATAAAAACTGAACTAGTGTCATAATTGGAACATTCCGTTACGTAATTTTAATTATTATTTTAGACAAAAAATGATACCCGACAATGTCTACTTTACATACAACATCGCATAAAGTGTTCAGTATCCGAGAATTCTGTTACGTTTCAGACGTTAAGGACAATTTAATATAAAATTTGATAATCTGCACTTAAATAGACTTTGAATTAGCACACTTCCACTTTTCTAAATTGTTAGTGTGAATGGTTAGAACTAAAGATAAAAGATAAGAGATAAAAATGTGAATACATTCTAATCTTCGTTATAAAAGATTTTTTTAGATGCAGAGAAACTTCTGTTTGCTCCGACACATTCATTTTTCACAATAGTAATGTATCTAATAACTGACATGCTAGCGCTTTAATATTAAGATTTAAAGTCGATATGCGATACCTACTTTGACATTATATGATGGCACATAGCTAGCCAATTTTTTAGAAATGTTATATTGTAATACATATATAAATAAAAGTACAAAAAGCAATTCTGTATATATAAAAACACATTATATTTTGTGTGAATTGTTTGTTAATGTTTTAACAAATGAAAAATACTTTGCAACTTTGAGGTACTTTCTCATTTAGAAACGGAATTAAGGCAAATAAATCGATTAAAACAGATTCTAAAATCCATATGATATACGAAAATGACATTCCACTTGGGGTTGGATTTTTCACTTCATTACTGTGATAATTCAACAAGTTAAGACCTTTAGCATAAAGCCAAAAATCTCGGAGACCTCCAAAAATAAATGAAATTGAGATTCAAACATATTATAGCGAACGCAATTCTTCTTTCTATTGACACTTAATAAGGCTAAATATTTATAACAAATATAATTTGATTTTTTGTCAAAAGGTCTGTGCAAAAACAAAAATGTTCGGATACTTAATGTTTAAAAGCTCGCATTTATGGTAAGTTAAGTGATTGTGCCAAAATGCTACCGTTTTTGGCAAAATTTACAACAAATTCCTATAAAATTGTCTTTCAAATGCACGGTCAATTCTCTAATGCGAAATACAGAATTACTCAGTAAACACACTGACATGTAGATACACATTTTTAAGTTTCATATTATTATATGTTTCCGATCCATATGTAACGACTTTAATTTGTTTCATACATCAGTCCCTTTTTCCCTCATGTACATGGACTAATATTGTTTTTTTCGAAACAGTGAACACAATTACAAAATCAAAGCCAAATTATCAAACCAAGCTATTACTGTGAGTAGGTATGGTAAAAAGAAAACAGATGAGAATTTTCATTTATATCTTTTCACTGGTTATTGAGGTATCAGGTTTATAATACGCACAGCTTAAATCTAAGCATTATGGCGACACCGGTACCGACGAAGACGCTCGGATAAATTATTTTTTGTTACATCGCACCGACTCAAGTAGTGACATTTTGTCGACGTTCAGCTAATTATTGGTGGAGAAAGACTCCAGACTTATTCCTGGATAGAAGCACCGGCGCACTGACGCACCGACCGGGACCCGAACCCACGCGGTGAGGGGCTGAGGAGCGACCATAGTCAGCGACTATAAACACTCGGCCACGGTCGCCCCGCCACGCCCCGCTCGGATAAATAACATAGGGATCTTTACCAATAAAATAGTTAAGCATAAATGAGTTAAATGGACGCATGTGTTGCACATCTTGTATTATAGAGCTGTACTATTATTTTATACAATTAATTTTGATATGCGGGAATAACGTAATATCTACCTGATATAACTGCTTTGTATAATAAAAGAAAGACGCCGCGTCAAGGTCCAGTGCCACCACTTTGATAACATTCGGTCTTGTACATTGCTTATATCCCGACGGAATTACTTTCCATGCCGGCTGGTCAATGAGTATACAAGATCAAAAGCTTAATACATAATGTTAACATTCCTACTGAAATCTAAGTTGTGAATCTTCTGAAAGCCAGCGTTTAATTAAAACTCCAGGAATGTAATCCATCGAAAATTTATTAAATTTTAGAACGACTTTGAGTGATAGCGTCTCTAGCAAAGTCAAAAGCGAAACGCTTTTTGAATTCTGAAATTGGATTTGTTTCTTGTGTGAAGGTGGTATACAAGAAATACGAATTAAACCATTCTGACAGTATAATTAAGCTTGTGATATCTTTGAATGAACTTGAAAACAATCGAATTTCATTGTCAAACCGGGCAAAGATTGGGTTATGGAGGCATGACTTTGATTAAAACAGACTCTCTCACTCTAAGCTTTAAAATTTAGCGAGTAGAGCAGACAAAATGCCATATATTTAAGTTTTTTTTTTATCAGAGTCGTTTATGTTACGAGACTTATGTTTTAAACAATAACATAAGAAGCAAAGCAAAAGGAATGCAAATTTCTTAGGTGTAAAATTTCACCAAAACAGTGATACTCAAATACTATGAGACAATTGAATTAATGATTAGAAATAGATAAGGAAAATTGATTTAACCAAATAAAATTTATTTTGATTTACTGACAGGATAAATTCCAGCAGCTAAAGTTAAATAAATAATCATAGTGACGTTGATTGATGTCATTGTTCAATTCACTCAACTACAAATTTATAAAACAAAATGAAAAGTTGTATTTGTAGACACTTTTGACATTTTAAATCGCAGTGGACAGACGGTTGAATTTAAAATTGAAAAATGCGCATTCTTTACTCCTGTGACGATGACCCATTGAACTGAATTGAAGAAAAATAAACTAAGCAATTGGAATTTGTTGCATGACTTGACAGGGCAGGTCGACATCCCTAATATGTTAGCCTTGAAGGAAGGATTAAGCTTTTATTTAAAGAATTAGGATCGTAAACTGCCAATTTAGTCAAAATATCAAATTAAAACAGCACATATACATACCAGTCGCGTTTTTAATACAGATGCAATGTAAATCTTTTATAGACTGCTGGGCTTAAAATAATTTATATATCCTTGGAAAGAAATAACTTCATGAAATTGCACAAAACAATAACATTGTTGAGTAATAAGACGTTGGCATGTATTGACCGTAAATGCCGTGTCCACAACCACGATAACTTTATTATAACGTTTTTTGTCAATAAACAATACGAAAAGAACATGATCAACAAACTCCTAGAGTGGCGGTCGTAAAAAATCTCCCCGTATATTTATTATATATTGTCATTTAATTTATCCTGTAAGGATTGTTATATGTACTTTCCTTTGATCGACATCGGACTTTGATTGCTAAATTCCATCTACACAAGTACAGGATTCTACAACCATTTACACTTCTTCTCTGGTCATTTTTCCTTGATTAAAATTTCAATTTAATGTTTATTAATGTTAATTCTACCTTTGGTTAGCAATTGTACACCTTGGTCCAGCGCGCCTTTTTTTTAAATTTTGGTATATGTTGCTATGCTCATAGGACTTTGTCTTATTAATTTATTCCTTACTCTTGCAGTTTTGTGGTTCCGAAATCATGAAATACTTCTATTACATCGACAAGGAATGCAGGTTTTACGAAATAAAGTCAGAAATAACAAATGCGCTAATGTAATTTACTCCAATTTCAACAGTCTGACATGGCAAATCTTTGGCAATCTTTGGCCTATGATACCATTTCCGACAGATTGCCCAATATGCACATTGATTACAAATAAACCATCTGCTATATTAAAATGATGAATAGTATTTTACTTATTTTTGATATACCACAACTACCAAATAAAATATATGGCAAAGTCCTATGAGTATTGCAACATATACCAAACTCCGAAAAGGCACAGAACAAAGGTATTTCACATGCAAGCCAAGCGAAAAGTAAGAACACTTCCTGACGAGTTTCTCAAATGCCAGCAACGAAAGAAAACGATCTATTTGAAAACAAAATGTCCAAGCGCTGATATTTTCTATACGTTATGACAAAAGTAGTGATGTCATCGAAAAATAATGTCCACATAGTGTTCAGAAAAGGAATATGGTATTATTTCGATTTGACAAACGACACAAAAATGGTTGACCACAAATAAAATTAACTTTCTGAATCATGAACAAACATGACCAGAGACGAATAAATGGTTGTAGCATCCTGTTCATGTGAAGATGGAATTGAAGAACCAAAGTTCAATGTCCATCGAAGGAAATACACGTAACAATCCTTATAGGATGAATTAAATGACAACATAGATTACATGCACGGGGAGATTTTTTACGACCGCCACACTGCACAAATAACATTGTTGTGATCATGAATAAAAATATATGACAAAGTCCTATGAGTATTGCAACATATACCAAACTCTGAAAAGGCACAGAACAAAGGTATTTCACATGCAAGCCAAGCGAAAAATAAGAACAAATCTGTCATGAGTCATTTAAGGAAAAGAGCAAACCCGACAGTTACCGCCTTGGAACGGTCATAAAGATTTGTAATCTGGAATTATATATCTGGAGACATCAACAACCACAACAACAACAACATAGGGACGTAAAAAGAGGGCATCTTTTGAATTGAAGAGTAGAGATTTCAGCAAATGATTTTTATTTCGACGATAAATCCACGGAGAAATCTGGAAACTAATCATAAACTTGTTTCTCTAATGATGGGCGTTGACATTTTGTGTGAATCATGTGATCTACCAATAAGGTCAAGATAATAAACAACAAGGTTGTTGTTTTAAGCACCACAAGCGAGTTTTGTCCTTACTGTATGTCCTTATCGTCCACACAAAGGGCCAATATCTGTTTCTATTGGATCGTTTCGTAATATATAAGTACCTTCCACGTGTTCTTGTGTGTAAAGTATGCCAACCGTTTACCATGTGTTTTACAAGTGTACCGATCTGATAAACTATAATTGTATAAGCAGACTTGATCAACAGTTTTTGAAGAGACCATTTTATTTAATCAGTCAAAATGCATTTGTTCTTAACCTTTTATATTTAAAAGGACAACACTTTAGAGTAAAAGCCGAAAAGTTTGATTTACAGAGAGTACACTCGATAAAGCACTGGTTTCTTAGCACTGTCTGAATGCCTAGGTTTCCATTCCAAACCAAAGAAATGCATAAAGTGTAAGTGAATATAACATTTTCCATCAAGGGCTTTTAGTGAAACGTTTTATGCAACGGGTGTTTATAGATTACATGAGATTGTAGTGGAATAATTGCTCTAATTAACCATGGAGATCCCGTGTGATTCAATAACGCACTAAAATGCATTGCATCGTTAAGTGGTTTGAAAGAAATATTTCCTACTTTCTCACTAAGCAATAAATGGCATAAATTTATGTTTGGCAATTGGGGAAAAAATAATATATAAAATTTCCTTTGTTTTGGTTTGATGACTAACTGAAATAAAATAGTTTCTGCCAATTACAAAATGTGTGTTTACGAGTCATTTTTCTTCTTGAAATTGTGGAAAACTTATCATTTTGTGCCGCAAGGGGTTAAATGAAAACGTCAGTTAATACTGATGGTAAATTTTCGACTTTTCGTTTTCTCTATTGCAAAACAAAATAAATCTGATAAATACTAAATGAGGTAGAGTAAAAGTGGTTTGCAAGATACGTTTCTCAAAACCACAGAAACATATGATGACTAATGGAAATAGGTAATTTTAGCCAAAATACCTATCATAGATCTGTTCATATATAAATGTCTTACCTGCTTCCTATTCTTTAGCTATATTTAGGAAACATTAAACAAATAAACAATATCAACAAATACTACCAACAGTTGATATATATCAAAATATATTGTCTGAAATAAAAGAATGACCAATTTGATCTATGAAATGTGAGTTTTTGTATTTTACTACCTTTAATTCTGCATTTTAGGCTGTCAATTCCTGATAAGAAACCGAATTTCCCTTGAAACGTTAGGAGATTGCTTACGGTCTAGTAGTAAATAAATTCATATAGTAGAAAACCTCAACATACGCTTCTTGGGCGACACAAAATCAATACACTTTAATCTTCTTTATTGAAAGATGCGAAGAAATTATTGTTCCCATACAATAAATACAATTCACTTCACAAAAAGTTTTGTGTCTAAAAGAGCCATGGTAGGTTACTAATCTTAAGACAGAATGTCGGTGTGAGCTAATTGAAGAATCGTTACATTTGTTTATAATAATAAGCTTAACTATGTCTGACAGCTTTGAGGACCTTTAACGAGGTAAATAGGCATTAAGCAAATAAATTGGTGACTATTAGATCCCCAAATTCATGAATTCAAGAAATTACGATTTATGGTGTTATGCTCTATTCCAAGGCTCCTTCGAATTAATACAAGTTCAGCACTAATTATGCAACCACGAATATCATGTTTATCTATAAGTCTCAAGAAAATAGGACCGCCTTTAGGTGTTTTGCTTAGTTCCAAGGCTGTGATGAATCAATAAAAGTTCATCATTAATCATGCAACCACAAATATCTTGTTTATTCCCAAGGAAATAAAAGTAACAGATTAAATTTGAGACGCATGCGTTTAAGAATGACAAGAAAACACAAGCATTTAATTGGATAACGCTGTTAATTGGGCGAAATGATAATGGAAAATACCAAGACTGTTCGTCAAGTCTGATTTCATAAATCGGTTCATTAAATAAATGCAGGCCCCATCCACAAATTATACAGTTGACCTACTTTAAGCAAGTGCTTTTGGTAAAAATGTTTGGGAGCAATTGACCTTAACATGAAACGAATTATGAACAAACCGACAATAGAAAGAGAGATGGCAAAATGCAAAGTTTCCACTGGTCTCTTCGAGTAACTACAAGAAATTGTGTTGAACCATATAATGCAAACAGTACATGTTTTTTCTCCTCTTACTTGTCTCATACGACCTGGAACAGGAAGCTACTCTGTGAATGTAAATTGGAAGATTTCAAAAATGACAAAATGAAAAACAACAACAAAACAAATACATTACATCTCCAAATCGTTCATTTTGAAACTTTATATTATTTTTCTTAAACAACCGAAACAAGATATATCATGTAACGCTTTGCCTTATTTTAAGTTGTATGTCTTTTAACATCACATTGTTTAAACTGTGGCACCATTAACCACACGGGATTTCTAGCCTTAACGTTTGCATTATTTCATTCCAATTCAAACTAATCTATCAATAACCATAAAATACGCTTTGAGCTAAATGACTTTCTGATACGAATTAATTGTATCGTAAGTTTTATGCAAGTAAGTTT
Organism: Sinonovacula constricta; assembly: GCA_007844125.1. Lineage (NCBI taxonomy): Eukaryota > Metazoa > Mollusca > Bivalvia > Cardiida > Solecurtidae > Sinonovacula > Sinonovacula constricta. The sequence continues at coordinate 16,040,325 of CM017562.1, forward strand.
TAAGACATTTAAAAAAAACAGTGTTCGTAATGCAGGAATATTTGTTAAAGAATTAACTGATCATTGTCACCCGTTTTGTACTTTGCACAATAAGAATATGTATGGCAAAGTCCTATGAGCATTGCAATATATACAAACATTTGAAAAGTCACAGGGTAAAGGTATTCACATGCAAGCCAAATGTAAAAGTAAGAACAAATCTGTGATAAGTCATTTAACAAAAAGAGCAAAGTGTGACTCCTGCAAAAAGCAACACTGCGACAATTTCAAGATAAATTATAACGACGACATTGCCCTCGAAATATAACCGCTGTTATTGCTTTGGTATTGAGTATCCATAACCAAATGTCGAACAAACATTGCAACTCGTAACGCTGTAAAACAATTTTATTTCATAGAAGGTCTATATTTGAATAACGAGGCAAAGGTCCACGCATGCAAAACCATATAAAGATGCATACTTTTCAATGGTATGATCTTTTAGAAATACATCGCAGCGACCAATTCCGGTCATTATAGCGACGTTCAGCTACTTTGGAGGAAGACCCCAGAGAAAGAACCACCTTCCCAGCAACTCTATCCCTATGCTACGGGCACCCCTTACCAATGTAACGGTGGCTCAACAATGTAAATGTTTTAAACACATATATTAAAATTCGGTCGTAATTTGAAATCAAATTTCAACTTGTCATGACTCAATTAAGAAAGCCATATAAATTGGTAAGAATATAGATGTCATGCATTTTTAAAGATATAATCTGTGTTGTCATTTAATTCATCCTATAAGGATTGTTACGTGTATTTCCTTTGATGAACATTGATTTTTGGTTCCTCAATTCCATCTTTACATGAACAGGATGATACACCCATTAATTCTTGTCTGGTCATGTTTTGTCTAAATTCAAAAAGTTAATTTCACTTATGATCAACTATTTTTGTGTAGTTTTTCTAAACGAAATAATACCCCTTTCTTTTCTAAACACTGTGGACATAATTTTTCAATGACGTCACTACCTTTGTCATATCTTATCAAAGAAAACATCAGCGCTTGGACATTTTTTTATTCAAATATATCGGTTTTCTTTTCATTGCTTGCATTTGAGAAACCCATCAGCAAGTGCGAGGTTAGAGCTCTATAGAACTGGTTTAAGCACCCCAGTCGGCCCATATTGCTGACTGACCGTTCCATGGCGGTAACTGCCGGGTTTGCTCTTTTCGTTAAATGACTCATCACAATTTTTTTCTTACTTTTTACATGGCTTGCATGTTAAATACATTTGTCATGTGCCTTGTCAGAGTTTGGTATATTTTGCTTTGCTCATAGGACTTTGTCATACATTCTTATAAAAATATACATATCTAAGCCTTAGAACATTACAATGTTATTAATAAATGTTGATGGGATGGGACGTGCCGGCACTTTTGCCGATTCTGTGCAGGGACATTTTTATTATTATAGCACAGGGGCACTTATGAGGTGCCCAGGGACTGGTCCCGACTGATCCATTTAGCTGACACCGACGAGTCAGACGTAATGATGTCCCCTTTGCCCGAGTGTTATGAGGGAAGCTACCAACTTTAAAGCCTTTGGTTTGACCCGGTCGGGAATTGAACCCGCGACCTCCCGATCCGCAAGCCGACGCTCTACCACTTGAGCTGTTTCGTTCATAAATGTTGATACATTTTTTAAACATGTAAATGGGTCACAGTTGCACAGTTATTTGTGTTAACATTATTTGATGCTGAACTATTCTCAGCTGGACCATATCAAAAATAACAAAATATTCCCGACACAAGTCAAAGCAGTTTTTCATAAATTGTTAACATGAACTCATTTTTACAACGTTACAGAGAAACCTGAATGTGCATACCTTTCATCACGTTCTTCGGTGTGGTTAAGCTGGGTATTTATATCTTACAAAAAAAATTGCGTCTTTAAATGTGTGTTCAGTTTTACAAAAAAAGTCATTTATTGTTACTTTTCTCTTAGAAAATAACAACCCACGTACACTATATCCTGTTACTCAGTTAAGTAATATATCTTGTGACATGTGACGGTTTTTAATCCATTAGAAGTTTTATCCAGATTGATCATGCCTATATTTGATTTCAATCCGAATTTCTTCTGTCAAAATGCTTTTAATACCATAAAGGTTAAAACGTAAAAATCATTCAATTTCTTCAGTGTTTAGAAATTCTCTATATTTTTACAGTCTTAATTTGGAAAAATCTTTTTTGTGGGTTTTGTTCTAAAATCAGGAGAGTTTTAAAATGTAATATACATTTTATTATAATTTTTATAATGCCTGCTTCGGCTATTATTACGGTTGGTTTATCTAATTGAACCATAAATGTGTCTTCAAACAAGCCAGATAGCCTTATTTGTTCATCAATAAGCATTCATCATTGTTAAATTTACAAAACTTACTTATACAAACTTCTAAGAGGAACATTTTGTTGCTGAAGAGTATCAACTTTAATGCACCAATAACGTATGATGATATAAAATATATAAATAGTTCAGTGTTGCAAATTAGATGTAAGGCAACTGCGTATCATACCACGATAAAAATTCACACAAAGTTTACATTCAATCTCTAAGTGAAAGGACTGGCCAACAAAAAACATATTAAGCCTGGCAAGGTTTGGATTATGAAGGCATTACAAGAGTTTAAAACAGACTCTCTCACTAAAAGCTTTAAAAAGCGAGTAGAGCTGACTCATGAATATATATCATATATCAAAGTTTCTTAGCAGAGTTATTATTGTACGAAATCAGTGTTTTAAACAACAACACAAAAAGCAAAAGAAATGCAAATTTCTCGCATATAAAGTTTCACCTCACAATGATACTCAAATGCATTGAGAAAATAATATTATAATTATTAAAAATTAGAGAACATTGATGTTAACCAAATGAAATTCTGTTTGACTACCTGACAGGATAAAACCTAGAAGTATATGCTAAACAGGTCATCATAGCACTTAGAGTTGATTGATTTCTTCAGTAAATTTATAAAACATGCATTGTTCGACATCTGATATCCGTTTCGACTGATTGTTCAAATGCACATTAATTGACAATAAATATTTACGATAAATAAAAATGATGACAGCTTTTCGCTTATTTTTGATGTACCGAAACTATCATATCCAATTAAAGGTTTCTATACTTGAAACACATCGCGACGTAAAAAGAGGGCATCTGGATTAGAATTAGAAACGTGATTTAAGTAAATGAAGATTCTATCGACTTTTCTTCCACGGTGAATTCTGGAATCTCAACCTAAACTTGTTTCCATAATGGTGGAGGTTCCGATGTTCATGTGAATTCTTCGAACTCTCTTAGCGTCTTCGGCATGTTAAGCCTTAAGTATATGTCCTAATTTATCGTCCAACCAGATGCCAGTACTTTTAAATTAAAATGGCTATCTTTTTTTCCCGAATAGTACCGAAAGTAAGCTCTTCAGGGGACATGTATGTTTCTTTTCGAGCAACTTAATAAAGTTCCAACCTGTATCAGCAGGCAGCCTTGATTTTACAGTCTAATGTTATATGAATGCATAACTTTAGTGGTTTGTTATCACATAGCCGACAAAAAGCAACGTGTTTATTTGTTTTAGCCGACATATTCTCATTTCATTAAATGCGTTTAAATGCTCAAACAAACAAAATTATTTTTTTAATGGATTTGTGTTAAAACAACAACACAATAACGTGAAATTGAAACACGAACCTTACAAACTGTTGTCTTTTCAGACATATATTTTGAACATCTCAAAATTTGAACGTATCTTATTTATTAGAAATTAGAATGACGCACACTGTTTTTTTTTTAATAGACTACCAATCAACATGATGGCTCTTTGGCAGTCCAGCTATGCTGCAACTACTTTTGAGTAATGGAGCATATAAAATGGTTTAACTGTCGCCGCGTAAATGATTTTAGCAGCCTGTTCATTCGTAGATTGAACTGAAAAACAAAAGTCTAATGTCCTTCTCAAGAAAATACATGTTACAATTCTGACAGGGTGATTTAAAGGACAACAAATATTACATAAACAAGGCGATTATTTTATGACCCCTATACGACAAAAGGCAAAATTGTTGTGATCAGCTAGAAGACGCTAGGAATAATGTAACATCTTTCAGTCTTATTTACAAAATCTACTTTTAAAGTTGGAGACAAACCTTGTGTAGAAAAAGAATATTAATTAGAGATTGGCGCATATGTAAAATAAAAAATGTCATAAATTTTAAAGGCATTTTTATGATATGTATTTTCTCTATTTTCCCCAAATTTTAACATATTTACACGAAAATAAATGAGTTAATCAAAAGTGTGTAGCTAAACTCTTTATCCAATAGGTGATTAGATATTACATTAAAATAGAATGGAATAATTTGTTTTTCCGGTCCGGAAATCAACCTTCGGGGTGGGGGAGAAAAGATAAATTTACTAAAATATACAATTTCGCAAAGAGAATTATCAGCCATGGTTTCTTTTAGCAGTTAAATTAGTTCAGTGTGTCTGGTTTTGTTGAGTTGTTGGTCCCTAGGCAGAAATTAGTTCTTTCCATATCTTAACACAGTGAAAATAATTCATTTGCTAATAGCTAGTGGGGTTAGAGTTGTTTTGTCCCTTATAAATCTGATTTGAGTTGACTTTATTATGATGTAAATCCCACAGGCGCTGCGGTTTTCACTGGGTGAGAAAAGTAGTCACATTTGGAGATGTAAAGGATCGGTGTAGATAAACTATTGTACATATTTGTTGCGTTAGACGGACCGTTGCTCCTGACAAAAACAAACTCTCGGTCTTTTACATACAACTTCACTACAGCTACCATATAAATATATATATATATATATATATATATATATATATATATATATATATATATATATATATATATATATATATATATATATATATATATATATATATATGGAGAGACAGAGAGAGACCGACAAAGAAAGACAGACAAGAGAGACAGCCAGAGAGACAGAGAGAGGGGAGGGAGGTGGAAAGTGATATAGATATACGGATAGAGAGAGGGAGAGAGAGATGGATAGATGGATGGAAGGATGGATGAATTTTCATCAAAATACTCGTTATAAAAATGATATATGGTGAAATATAAAAATTAAAATAACAAAAACTGCATTAACATAAATAAAAGAACGAATTATATTTTAATATTAACAACTTCTTTTTGTAGAAACCTATTTGCAAAAATCAATTATTTCCTGCACAAAAGTCTGATAAAGAAAGTGTAATTTTAATGATGGCTTAAATTGTCATAAAACACGTCAGTCTCCGTTTCATTAATTTCACGTTATTCCCTAAAGGAAAATAGAAGATATATGGCTGCATGATTAACGACCACACTTATTAAAGCTTCACACTCTCGGGATAAAGCAGTACAATGTTGCCCTAATTTTAGGAATTCTATGGATTGCGGGACCTTACGCGGACTGATTAATTAGTTACTGCATAAAATAGTTCATTGGGCAGGCACAAATGTTTTATGCAGTTATCTACATACAGTGAACGTAACTCTGTAATAAAATTTTAGAATGCCAATGAAAATTAAAGTCAATATCCATCCAAAATTATTTGAATATGGGTATTAAACATTTTGTAAGAAATACAAAATCAAATAATTATTTTTGAACAATAAATAACATACTAAAGGGACAAAATTCCTTTTGATTTAAATAAAAAACGAATATTTTGTCATTCTTCAAACAAAGTAATTAGGCTTTAATCACAAAACGGCGTTGTCATTAAGAGCTTTGCATATTTTGAGGCACTTTCTTCTAACCACAAACTAATGTGGTGTTTTTTATTTGTTTGATAGCAGCAGCTATCACAGAATATTATAATAATACTCGGTTCCATTTAAACGTATCAGCCTCGAATGAATAATCGCTTTGATTTACGCCTTTGGTAAATTGGATGCAATGGAGAGAGAAAAAAAAGGATACAGTACGGCAAAAAACAGGTCAGTATTTTTATATCGAACACTCGCGACATTTATTATATCCTGAATTCTGTTGTCATAATTATTCATAGTTTGGATTTACGTTAAGAAAACGAAAACATCAAGTATATTAGCATAACCCGTTTTTTCTTTAAACAAATATATTTGCATAAATTACTTACCTTAGGCAAAACATTTCCGGTTACTGAGGCATTGTCATTAATATGAAGATGGTTTAATTAGTTCGAAAGCAAATCAAAATCAGTTAAGGTTCATTTAATTAATTCTGAAGAAAGTAGAAAAATACTTAGTTTTGCATTATCAATGACCAAAGTGACTGAAAGTGACCTTGAAATAAAGACATCCTACATTAAGGTACTCGTTACTTCCACGTTGTTTTATGAATGGCCAAAGTGACTGAAAGTGACCTTGAAATAAAGACACCCTACATTAAAGTACTCGTTACTTCCTCGTTGTTTTATGAATGACCAAAGTGACTGAAAGTGACCTTGAAATAAAGACATCCTACATTAAGGTACTCGTTACTTCCACGTTGTGTAAGATTCAGCGTTCTGAAACTAAACGTAGCATTTGGTTTTGATACACATTTCATTTTACAAAACAATCTTATTTTTTAAATAGGTAAATTAGAAAAGGTCCTATCAAAATTTCCACAGATATTTAAATTTTATCTACCTGTAGACAAAGGCAAACAAGGTAAATGTAAATGTGACAAAACACAGAGACGAGACATAACGCACAAAACGAAAAACCCTCAGTTACCGCCATTTGTATAAGCTTTTTAATTTGCCTATGCGCACCTACAAAATTACTTTGAGAGAGCGCTGCATTATTAGATATAATGACTTTGAAATTGAATTGCGTCTATTTAAATTAGAACTGTTTGCTTAAATAAATACGATTTTATGTATGTTGGGTTTATCGTCCAACTAACAGTACATGTATTTCAGTTATCTGGAAACGGTGTTCACTTGAAACAAATACAGTTCTGCTTTCACTGTGTATAGCATGCCGTGAACACTTGGCATGATAAAAGACTCAATCACATTACATGTATTCTGACACTGGGCCAACGAGTCGTGGAACTACACTTTTTTCTGCTTGAGCGTTGGCAAGGGAGCTATACAACTACGATTTTAACGACTTTGGTATGTTGCGGCCCGGGATCGACCCTGGGACCTCCCGCACCCGGAGCCGATGCTCTACCAATTGCGCTACCAGGTCCGATTTTTAATATATGGATTTGTGCGGCCCACTACATATGGTGTTAGGCCAGATTTACAGCTGCTGTATTTAAATAATCAAAGACTTTAAGCCACCTCAAGGAAAATGGAAGTTTAACAATTTTCAATAAACAATTTTCAAAGTGAAGCATAATTTAGAATTGTGCCAAGTTGAAAATGGTTTCAAAGACAAATAACTATGAATTGAAATATTCTTTACCTGGGATAGAAAAAAACAACAACAGAAAATGCAAAAGATTCATTTACACAATAAGTAAACGGTTAAATGCTTGGTCGGAAATTAATAAGTAATTCTGTTAAGGCACTATACTGACACAATTGTAAGCATAATAGAAACGTACGGTATAATACGTATAGAAAAGCCCTGTCAAGAGTTGCAATTTAAGTTATCTATATCCACAAATACAGATAGATAAACCATTGTCAGTTAGATATATTGACACACAATTCAAACGTACATCTGATGTGTTTTTTTAATTTGTCTCAAACAGAGTAGGTCACAGCACAATAAACCCGGTTATTTAAAACTATTTATCTATCACCTGAACATTATATGAATATACAATACAATTTGCTTAATACTGTTTACATTTTCGGACTTCATGACATTGATAAAATCTATCTTTTCGGTTCTACCATGATACCAGCTAAAATTATATTTCTCTTAAATCAGAAAATTTTGGACAAACAAAATCTTGCTAAGGCTTTTCTTTGATGGAATGGTATGTCTATAGAAATATACCTCTCTGGGTTTAAATTTGATTTGAACAATTACTTGTGTGACATCTAGTAGAGCCTGTAATTAATGATATCCACTGTTGACTAAAGCAGTCTTTAATACGTTGTTTAAAAATATACACTAATCAGTTAACATTACGAACATCCTGTGCGATCAAGGCATAACCAAGACCATATCTGAATTAGATCTCTTTGATATACGTAGCCCAATTTCTACGTCCAAAACAATCTGACGAATACAACCTTTTATAGCAGTTTTTTATATCTTGTATTATGCATATACAGCAGAGTTCACCAGTATTTAATGGCCGCACTCGTCTAAGACCACAGAATTATTCACTGATGTGTTTACACCTAGAAAGTACCTTCAAAAATCCGTTGCACACTTTCAATTTCTTCAGAATAACTAAACCCCCAAATTTCAGACCCAAAAGTCAATATTGGAATTATCATAGAATTAAAAAGCTAAAACATCTCATGTTGGCTAAAATAGTCGGAAGGTTTCTGATAAAGTTTAATACCACAAATAGCTTTTCTAGCTTGGGCAGCTTACATTATTTTCGTTTGTGACCATGATAACTTTGGAGTAAACAATAAGTCCAAATACTTATACGTATTAGTTACCCTTATTGCATTTCCAATATATGTCCAAGATTCATTATTACGTAACTAAACCCCATTTCTAAAAACAATTTCCGACTTATTTAGATTAACAATCCTGCCAGTTTCCTCACAAAATGTTGATATTGCGTTTAACTGTCTCTGAAGATTAACAACAGTGTCTACGCAGCAGGCAACATCGTCTGCAAACTTGAGACAAAACACATCGGGTACATCATTTGTTATAAAGATTCCATTATTACAATGCCTTCTCAATGTCTTCAACTCGTTAATATATTTTTATGATGCCTTATCCCTGAAGAGATTCCACATGTACTGTTTTTATTTAAAGATATGAATCTACAAGATGCTTTCATTTAAATTCAAGTTATTACTATTAATTATAAAGCCTGTTTGTGGGAGTTTTACATGTGCTTCAAGTTTTGAGTACATAGAAATAAGAACTTTTATTATTTGCCCATTTGCCCCAGCTTTAAGTAGAGAATTAAATATGCGAACGTGCACTAGAGAATCAAACGCTTTTTGAAAGTTTATATACAATACACACACTCTACCACATGGTCTTGTAATATACTTTTGAATCACAGATAAAGAAAATATAATATCAATGACTGAGTGAGCCCGCCTGTGCTTCAGAAATAGCATCATACTCGTTGGCCCCTGTATCTAATCTATTAGATATGATACTGGAAAATATTTTAAACAATACATTTAACAAGGAGATCCCTTTATAGTTTGATTGATCGTCCCTTGACCCTGGTGTATACAAAGGAAGAATAAGACACCAAGAATCAGGCATTTCTCCATAAGCTAGTATTTATATAATATATTCAAAATTGGCGTTATTTCTAGACATGTATCTTTATAGAATTCCAAGCCACACCATCTATGCCCTCAGCTTGTCTATCTTTTAGCTTATACATGTATATTGATCAAAGTATCTCTTCATTAGATATAGGACTATTCAATAATTTGTTTGCGTTTGAGTTTATGTCAAAATTACTTAATTGTAGCACCGACAAAGTCTCCTGAATGTCTTTGTACAACAAAGAAGCAAAATATTGTCAGGAGGCTGTTCTTATCTCGTTATTAAAAGACTGCGCTTTATTGTTAAATTTTGTTCGTGACCAAAGCCGTATGGGATATTTTCGTGCATTTAACAAAGATTGTCTATTTGTAAACTGAAACGACATTTTTTCTGAGTGTATCTTTAAACCTTTTCTCTTCTATTTTGTTTTCTATCAATATGTCTAAATTGTGGGTTTTGCGAAATCTGCGTAATACGCAATAGTTCATGGTTTTGGCAATAGTATATTCCATATCCCACCACTGCGTCTGTAGATGCTTATCCTCTGTTTTCCAAATATGTGAACATGCAGATGTTTTATACAGCTGTTTTATACTACTTACACCTTCATTTATGCTTGTTACAAAACATTGCCTTAAACATATCCTTATATCTATCTTTCTCAAAGGTCTTAGTACAATATTCATATGTAATAATAAATGAAGTTTCATTTTCATTTTGAGTGATATTTAACAGTAGTATAACTAGTATACACATATATTCAAATGTATACGCACTTACAAAATTAAATGAGATTTTTATGTGCATAGTTCTATAAAAACAAATATACTTTCTGTGCATATTTTTATAATCAACATTTATGTCTCAATCCATTAGCAATGAAACCACAACAATACATTTCTGTCAAGAGACTCACATTTGAAGTATTCGTATATTCCCGTATGACAGCAATAGCATTATCCGACATTAAATCCTTTTCGCAGACAATTTTGTATACCTTAGCGAAATTTATTAGGCATTATATTGTCGCCCCACAAAAAAGCGCTTGAGAATGTCCCAGAATATAGTCTGTGAAAAGCTGTCATTTTCTGTAACACTTTGTCTCATAAAATTAAAGTTTGATTGCCTTAATAATGTAGACGTGAGCACCATTCAGCATTTTTTTGTTTACAAATACTACTACTAGAATTAGAGATCAACCTTTTGTTGTAGAGGGATATCAAATAGAATGAACGAACAAGATGGATTATATATATTCTAAAGGTAAAGCCTTGTTATTCCAATTGTTTCTCTTGGCAATCCTTAAATACATAACTGATTTCATAAATGGTCTTAAGCTAGACTCATTTCACATGTATTTTAAAGGTGATTATGTAATAGTTTTAAATGAAAGGGTAGAATTTGTTAATTTAGTATGAAAAGCGAGCTTTTATAGAACGCAAGAAATTTCTGATATATTAACTAAAAATATACAATACCGCGTGGAGTATTGACAGTTAAATTGGTTTTACTTCAATCTGTCTGGGAAATATTTAAGCATCGAGTTGTTGGTCTCTAGGCAGTTATTGGTTCTTGTGACGTATGACGTGTCTTTAGACAGCAAAATTGGTTAAATGCTAGTGGTTTCAAAATTGTTTTGTCCACTATAAATTATATAAAAAATCTACATTGTTTACTTTATAATAATGAAATCTCTGAAAGCACGATGGTATTCACTGTTTCGGTAAAGTAGTTACAATGTGTGACAGTGAATATCGGTGAAGATGAACTATCGTATAAATTTTGCAAATGAACAATCGCAGTAAGTGTTACACACACGTTCGCTTTTAATGAAGTTAAAATAAACATAAGATTAAAACTCTAGAACCAAGACCGACTGACCAACTTAAATACAGACAAGATGGGAACTGTGTGATATTAACATTACACGTACTTCAAGTTTGCCGAATTCCTATGCTCTCTGGAGGGCGATTTAATAATTATGAAAATGTAAAAAATAATAAGCCTCATTCGTTAAGAAATTCACAGAAATACTTCATTTACTTTGCCAAAAACATTTTAAGCTTGTAACCCTATCCAATATCAATAAATTAATATTACTAAATTTTAATTAGAATATAAATGTGCAGCATAAAATCACATATTGAATGACTGGAAATGTTCATCTACACGTTGATTTTAGTTCCATGCTTAGGATACTTTGTGTAAAAGTATCAAGTTAGAAGAAATAAAATGTCACAATAAAATTAATATTTAACAAATATCTATTTGGCCTTTACTTGCTTAAGTATCATAGTGTAGAACGCTTCGATTAAGCAGTATATTTCTCTAATTTAAACAAAATAACATTTTTAAGGAAAAATAGACAGTTTTTGTGTGTGTGTAAATATAATGTAATTTCATATTGAAGGTTTATGAAGATTAATGTGCATAAATTTGCATAGTTAATAAGTTCAATCTTAGCTAAATGATAGCTTTCCCGCAAAGGGTCGGTCTAAATATGACATTTTCATGTTACGAATAGTTTAAGCTTACTTTTAACCAATTCGTATATAAAAATTCATTGCGAAAGATTTCGGCGAATTCAAAAAACACATAAAGAATTAAAAGAAATTGTCATATAAAAATTTAAACAGATTTTGTCGGCCTATTAGACCTTTAAAACTATTCTGTTTGTTTGAATATGGCTTTTAAATGAAAGAAATTATAATTAACTTGCCTCAATCTACTTTAAGATATCATTTAGACTTTAGAATATTAATGCTGGCTTATTTGCATAACTAGTGATTTCAAATCTGGACTTAGTGATAGCCTTTACTAGAATAGGAATTATCTAAACTACCACAGAAAAAAAACCCACACACAGTACAAACTACACGCATATCTTCTTGTTTTGTAAATGTTGGTTACTTTTTTAAAGCAATAAAACAAAACGCCTTGTAAAATATGACAACTTTTCCAAGTGGAACAATAATTGAAACAGATGAATCGGTCAGCACAAGGTCCCGAAATCCACAGAACTCACTCCACAGGGTTTGATTCTTTATTAAAAGGTTGTGATGCTTTAGTAAGTTTGGCATGCAATCATGCAACGTAAATCTTCGTTCATTCCTTGGGGAATCCAAATATAATTTATGAAACTGAGATTGAGATGTTTTGTGACGAGCTTAAGCCTTCATTTTAATGACATTCATTGTCATGCCAATTGTTTTGCTAAACAGAATAAGTTTTTGCAGATAGGTTCTTGAAAAATGAATAAAAGTAAATAATTAAGTAATTAAAATTAAATCATTTATGGGGTTTATGTTAAAACCTCGTATTTCGTGCTATTTCTATTTTAAGAAAGTATTCAACAGCATACTGCAGGCGTTTTATTGCCATTATCGGCGAAAATTTAATTGTATCTTGCTTTAAGTACATTACCACTCAAACGCGATTCCTTTGTTGTCATGTTTAGTTTAAGCTTTCTTTTATCAATTTTTTTACCTATTCTATTCAGCAATGTTTTCTAAACGTATGACTTTTGAGGCTGGATTTGTGCGAAACTAAAGCCGTTTATAACTTTTTAATAAAAAGTTATTGAAAGAAACATTGTTGGTAGCCTTTACGAATGGGTTCAAAATCATTTGCACGTGCAAATCCCGCGAAAGAGAAACTTGCATGGAGTATGTTGTTACAGGACCTGCAGGAACCCATTTGCCAAACCTGTATAACATTTTACCTAAAAGGAAAACGGCATTTACATTTGAGCAACAATGGTTTAATCAAACTAACAAGATAGTGTTACAATCCCATTCCCACCATCTACCATTCTAAATACTAAGTTTCATCAAACACCTTACGCACACTCATGGAGTAAATCTATGACAACAAGTTAACCGGTCATTATGACTATATTACAGTTAGGAAGGCAAATAAGAAAAGGTCCTATCAAAATTTTCACAGATATTTGAATAAATTTTAATCTACCCCTTGAAAAAAGCAAACAGTAAATATAAATGTGACAAAAACACAGAGACGAGACATAACACACAAAAAGAAAAACCATCAGTTACCGCCTTGGAACTGTCAGTCGGCAAAAGGACCGGCTGGGGTGCCTAAACCTGGTTTGTGGAGCGCTCCAACCTCGCACTTCCTGATTGTTTTTCTATCAAACAAACAGTGTAAATGAAAATATCCCGTCAAAGTGAAAAACTAACAGTAAGCACCTGCATCGGGAGTTGAAACAGATACAATAAACTTAGATACATACATAATATCTAGTAATAAAATAAACTATCAACATATGTACAGTATGTATGGTTGATAAAAGCATCGGCATCCTAAAAATTCCAATGAGAGGGTAGTTTGAAATAAAAATAAGAACAAATAAAACAGCCCAAGCGCTGACATAATAATAAGATCATAACAATGACGTCATACAATGTCATGACGTCATATGCCAAAAGTGACAAAAGTGAAACGTAAAAAATAAGAAAGAAATCATCGAATTTTAGAAAACAACCTATCAGCAAAATGAAATGTAATGTAGTTAACAGTTAATAAGTTTTAATAAAAACCATATCATAAAAAGCCGCGGATTTATCCGAAAATGGCATATTATATAATAAATGTACAAAAAAAACCCCAGACTTTATACATACTGTGCAATTTCACATAAAGGGCAATGCCCTGATTGTCAATGAGCAAACAAACTTCACGCATCAGTGAACACTGTAAATTTGACAGCCATGATTCATGTTTCCTTGTTAAGTAATGAGTACCTCGTAACACACGAAGTAACTTAATTAAACAATTTGCCCTTAATTATGTGTTTTTTGTTTTGTTTTGGTCTTAATTGTGGAAAACATACATACTTACTGGAATTTGTATTCTTGTAAAGTATCAGCTGCAAAGCTGATTGCAAAAACAACAACAATAAACATATATATTGATAAAATCAAAACTGTAACAGGGAGTGGGGTTATGAATTGAAAGGATTTTCTCTTAGCATATGACCAGTTTTGAACAAATTGTAATTTATGTAACGCCCGTCGTGAAACATATCTATGTTATTCCCATGTATTACTTCATAAAGAGTTCAACAGGCAGTCAAAACAGTATGCAGGTATCTACCTTTAATTAACGTACCGTCATGTAAACTTTAAAATGACAATAATAAAAGTACGGTCTATTTACATGCACATCTGTTATAGCCTTTAAATGTGAATATTAGTAATTTAAAAAACAACAACACACAATCAAAGATTTCTACCTTGAACAATAAAGAACACATCCTAGGAACCCCATTCTCTTTAAATTTATCATGGTATGTCTATTAACAGCAGCTGACAATCGGTTCATGAACAATTTGTCATTCTTCAAACAAAGTAATTAATCTTTAATCACAAACCGACATTTGTCATTAAAAGATTTGCCTATTTCGAGGAATGTTTCTTTTTAACCACAAATCGAAAAGTGTTTCTGGTTTTGATAGCAGCAGCTTTTGCTTAACGCCATTGATAAATAATTGACTTTTTCATGCAATGAAGAGAGAATAATTATATATACAAATATACAACACAGCAAACGGAGGTCGGGAAAGTGCTTTATATTAAGTATTCGCGTCATACTTCTTTCCCATATACTGGAAAATCTAATCAACGAGAAAAGTACACGTAAAGAAAACGAAAACATCAAATATAATAGAAAAAACATTTTATTTATTTCTACAAACTTATTTCCAAAACCTACTCATCCTAGGCAAAACATCTCAGCTAATTAAGGCAGCTTCATTAATATGGAACCTAGGTTAATTTGTCCCAAAGCAATTGAACCTCAGTTAAGATTCATTTCATTAATTCTGAAGAAGATTTAAATTACTCAGTGCTGCATGATGAATGAACGAAGTTATTGTGAATGGAAGCCTTGCAAGCAGAGCAGCGATCCTTGAGGTGTTCGGAATCTCCAGGTTGTCAAAGATTAAGAGTTCCAAAAATAAACACGTCATTAATTTTAATACATTTCATTTGAACAAAACTGTATTAGTTTTTTATATATGCACTGTGCTAAAAATAAAACAAAAACAATTTGTTTTGTTTTTATCCTGCATAGGTTCATTGCTACTTTATTTTCTTAATAATTGTCACCTACATGAACATTACCTACCGGTATCTCTTTTACCCGTTCACTTTTCAGTCTTCCTTATAGTTCCTGCGCTCTTATTATTTTCTAAACACAAAATTAATTTTAACTACTTTATATTTATTGTTACAACAAAACCTTACTTTAAGTAAAGTTTTCGTATATGTATATTTTTATGTGTGTGTGTGCGTGTGTGCGTGCATGCGCGCACACCCGTGTGTGTGTGATCTGTCGTATAAAGGTTAAGCACGTGTTCGTAAAAAATATGACCTGAACTTTCTCTTATTCTCTTCAGAGCGCATTGGCTAAGGTAAAACAAGAAGTTCACAAGAATACTAGCCACCTCCTGCTAGGAGCCTCATCATGGTACGCACTTTTGGAAGATTCTAAAACCGTATTCTGACCCCATGTTTTTGCCGAATCGTGACAGTTTTTACCTAAAAGAACCTAAATATGTATTGACGTTACCCAAAATCATTTCATTTTACAATGTCAACAGCCTTTACATAAAGTGTTTCAATTAACGATTTTTGTGGGAAGAATGTTTAAGAACATTTTAGAAAATATTGGAGAAACGAAATAGTTTTCATGACTATTTTACTATGAATATTTAAAAAGTCCCACTAATGATGGGACCATGCAATAACAATCCTGAAGAGGAAAACAACCTTCGTTTTCTTTGTAAGTAAAAGAAATGTGTTGCGCTTATTAAAAAATCATACTTTTACATGTAAAAGTTGTATCTTCCATCATAAACTTATGTTGTATAAACATTCCGCTATGTATCTTTATTTAAACATTTTTAGACGAAAGTATGATGACCGATGAAATGCACATTACATATCATATAACAAAAGGAATTCAGTATCCGTGATCGGTTCATCGTCGATCAAAACTTGTTACACAAATAGGTATTTAGAATGCAACTTTGTATGGCATGTTAGTCCCATTGGTAGAAAATAAATTCTCAAGAGACAAATATCATGTCTCTTAAAAGTGGGCAGCTTATTTGCTAATGGCTGGTAGAATTCTTTTAGCTTGATAACAATCCACAGAGGTTCCTGTGATATGAAACATGAAATGTCCTCTGTTTTGTTTTTTTCTGTCTGTGCAGAGTTATGTTTGTTTTGTTTTTTAAAAATACATCGCAGCGAGCGAAAATGATAATTATATCGACATTTAGCTATTTGTTGGAGGAAGACGCCAGACAAATGTCCCGGTAGAACCAACTGCGCACCGCAGGTCAGGTGGAAGCCATATTATATCTAAGCTGTCAGAGGAGTTACAAAAATCGGCGACTCTACCACTACGCCACGGGCGTCCCCGGAATACAGGTTTGTTTTCGACAATAAGGATAATTGAAATGTTTACCTAAATCATTTGCACATAAACATTTCATTCCATTTTTCTAAATTGTTTTCATAAAACCTTGTTTTTTTTTTATCTTGTAAGAGATTGCATATCGTGAACGACAATATAAAAGATTTTCTTAAGAGAAATCCTACCACAGGGAAGACAAAGTATATACCTATAAATAGATGAATTTTTATACTCTAACTTTTTTTTTAAAAATGCAGATAAATTATTGTTCGCTCCAAGAAATCCATTTTTTCACAAAGAAACTTTGTCTTCGAAGTGTTGTCTTGGCTCCTTATGTTTCAGTTGAAAAATCGATGTAAGGTAACTATTGAATTGCACACTCAAGCTAGACGAATTCTTGATAAAATTACATACTGACACAAATACATAATTATATAGCGTAAATAATTATACGTTTTGTGTCAAAAGTTACTTTTGAAATAAATAAAAATAAGCATTTCAACTTAGCGGCATTTACCCTTATAGAAACGGAATAAAGGCATAAAATCGGTCAAAATCAGATTCTGAAATCAAAGAAATTCATGAAATAACCGTCAAACTGAGGTTTGTTGCTTTATGCCATTGCTGTCATAATTCAACAAGTTTCTTCCTTAAGCAAGCAAGCAAATATTAGTTTAACCTCCCAACATTAAAGGAGATTAATAAAATTGAAATTGTAACGTTTAATGTCTGACTCAATCCTTCTTTCCAAAGAATTTTTTTTGATCAGCATAAATATTTAGCTGATGACACACAAGCTCGCATTAATGTTAGGTTTTGTAATTTTACAAATATCATCAACCAGACAAAATGCTACCGCTTTTGCCAAATTGTACAACAATTTCCATTTAATTCCCAGTAGTCTTAACATTTGTCATGCAAATGAATCATCAATTCTCTAACGCGAAATACAAAATTATAAAATAAATCAGCACAGACATACTGGTATGCTGTATACTTTGATGTCAATACACAGCGCAAAGAAATCTTTCAGGACAGCCATGCAGATAAATGTTTTCATATTCCATATCGTCCATGTTTTCCAGTGTTATTTAATTTTTATTTTATCTGACAAAAGATGTCTCCAGCATGTACATTGACAAGCATTGGCTAACAGGAAACATGGCGAAAAAATGCAAAATTCAAGTGTAAATATCAAACTAAATATTTAATGTAAGTATTTTCGGCATAAAGAAAATCAAATGTAAAGTTTAACCCATCTTTTTTCACTGGTTATTGTGATATTAGGTGGTAAGCGCTTGCACCAACATCGAATTTAAGATTCACGGCGACGACGGCACCGACAACGATGCTCGGGTAATAAACATATGCCTATTTGTCCACAGAAAAGTTAAAAACTATAATGAATAAAATGCGCACATATATATTGCACTTTTTGTTATATAAATTGGTATACATTTTATAATCAATTTATTTTAAAATATGTAATAATGTAATATTATCGTCATATAGCTACTTTTCATAATCGAAGAAAGATCGTTTCCATTATAAGGTATAGTAATTTGTCCCTTCACTATAATAACCTACCGTTATGTTCTTGACGTATATCCCCATGACACTGTTTGCGTATGTGAGACCACAAGTTAAGTACATAATGTTGAAAGTCAATGTAAAACTTTTAAATCTGATTCTCTTAAAACAAAATTTAATGTCAATTCCAGGAGTATAAACCCTTGAAGCATAAATGATCAACCTTTTGAAATGATTGAATGATAGCCTCTGCGGCAGTGTCAAAAGCGAAACGCGTTTTGAAATTCGATATGTTTCTTGTTTCAATGTGATGATCAAGAAATACAAATTAAATTGTTGACAGCTAGTGCAATTGGGGTTGTGATGTATCTTAAGGACTGAAAAACAATCGAATGACATTGTCAAACATGGCAAGGATTTGGTAATGGAGATGTTGCGATTGTTTAAAAAGAGACCGTCTCACCAAAAGCTTTAAAATATATGAGTATAGCTTACTTAGACAAACTTAAATGCTATATATCGAAATTTTCCTAGCCGATTCGTATAATGCAAGAGCTTAAAGTTTTAATCATAAATATGCGACGCAATTTAATGCTAGCAATATTAAGATATGAGTAGAAATGGCAAACAAAAGCACTTACAGTTAAATAAATAACCACAGTGACGTTGATTGATGGATAAGTCAATTCAGTCAGCTACAAATATAAAATATTATGAAAAACAATTTGTGAATTGACATTTTTTGACATTTTAAGTCCTGGCCGACGGGCGATTCAGTTGGAAACGTTCGTATTTTTTTCACGGCAATATTAATAACTCATTGATTTGAACTGAAGATAAGTAAATTAACCAAATGGAATTTGAGCTCTTGCACGACTTTTTCAATTATGACAATGCTTTCCAAACATGTTACCTTTGTAGATAAGATTATGTACAATAGAATGAATAGTAATGCAAAAATGTGCCAAAACGAAATTCTTAGTTGGATTAAATATGATACGTGTGTGTGTGTGCGCGCGTGCGTGCGTGCGTGTGTGTGTGTGTGCGTGCGTGCGTGCTTGCGTGCGTGCGTGTGTGTGTGTGTGCAGCTTTGAGTGACTTGGTCACAGTGTACAGACACATAAATGAACGTTCCGCGCATTCATGCCTATGTTAGTTATTGCCTCCCTTATGAGCCAATCAGTATAATGTTTTTATCATCCAACAATAATACAAAAATATTTTTCTCGAAGAGTTCTGAATTTAAGTTGTTTGCAATGAATCTGTTATTCTTCGAGCAAACATAAACTATTTACTTATATGGATATCTCCGGGAAACATAAGGTTAAACATCTTAAGTTAAGTTAATTAATATGAAAAACATAATCATAAACGGATGCTATAGCAGACAAAACGCAACATATGTTCAAGAGGTTTTGGCCGATATAAAATAAATTTATTTAAGGCCTATAAAATCTTGTTTTCCTCAAATGTATATCTTATATATTGTGTAAATATTATATAAAATATAAAATAAATAAAATTATATAAAAATAAATGAAAGTTTAATTAATTTCAGAATGGATTTTTATCCAAGAAGAAAGCAAATACATGTCATATAAACATTTTGTCATATAAGGCATTTGGACAGCTCATTTTTTTAACTTTACGTCGTGTTCAAGTTAACAATTGCCAATCAACATTTTATATAAGAATATATGACAAAGTCCTTTGAGCATTGCAGCATATATCAAAATCTGAAAAGGCACAAGTAAGCAATTTCGCAGCTTCGTTGTGCCGTAATATAGTTTTTACAATAATATAAAATATCATTCATTAATTTCTTGTGTGCAGTATGATGAAGATATTTTTATCTTAAACAAATATAACGATGTAAGATTTCCTAATCATACCTATATTAAGTTAACGTTGTTATTAATTTATTTCCTTGCAATCAATGCCAATCAATGCTGTTACGCATTTTAAAGCCTGTGACAGTTTTAATTAAATTGGAGGTTTATTCATATTAATTGTATTAATATCAGATTTCAATCTGTTTCATCTGTCAAATGAATTTGTTATAAATCCTTAATATTCCACAAAACTAAAAACCACTCGGGTGTATTCTGGTATTTGATTCAATAGTTAAAAATGTAAACGTGAGTAGCATTATTGGGTTTTGTGAATGTATTTGTTTGCTTTTCTGTGCTAATGTTGGGAGATTCAAAGAAGCATGTACAGGAAAAACAAATAAATATGACATCTTCTTTCTGTAATTAAAGCATTCAGCATTTTTGTTCACAAATACAAGTACGAGAATTAGAGATAAACCTTTTGTTGTAGAGGGATATTAACTAGAATACACAAACCATGTAAAAGAAAAGATGCATTATATATATTCTAACGGGAAAGTCCCTTTTTATTCCAAGGTTTTCTCTTTGTAATCCTTAAAATAAGTATTATTAACGTTAAATAATTAATTTTATCAAGGCCCTTTAGCTATTCTCTTTGATCACGTATTTTAAAGTTGGTTATATATTAGGTTTATAGGAGTTGTAGATTGTTTTAATTTAGTCTGGAAATCGAGCTTTTTGGGTGTGAAAAAAAAGATGTCTGATAAATTAACAAAAGTTATACAATGCCGCGAGGAGTTTTGACATCGATAGTTTCTCTTGACAGTTAAATTGGTTTTACTTCAGTTTGTCTGGGAAATATTTAAGCATTATTGAGTTGTTGGTCTCTAGGCTTTAACTGGTTCTTGTGACGTATGGCGTATCTTTAGACAGCAAAATTGCTCCATTTGCTAGAATCTAATGAAATTAAAATTGTTTTGTCCACTATAAATTATATGAAAATCCACATTGCTGACTTTGCTATAATGAAAGCACTGGAAACACGGTCGTATTCAATGCTCCAGTAAAAAAATCCCCTTTTAAGAAAATAAAAATCGGTGTGTACGAATATTTATATATATTTTTATGGACGAACTGTCGCTGTAAACGCTACATACACCTTCGCTTTCAAGGTATTTCACATAAACGTAAGTTTAAAAATCGAGAGCCAAGCTCGACTGACCAACTTAAACACAGGAAAGGCGGAACTAACGATATGTGATGATAACATCACACGTACTACAAGTTTACTAAATGCCGAATTTCTATGCGTTCTGGAGAGTGATTTTTTTTCAAAAGCGAAAAAGCAAAAAAAGATTTTAATTCAATAAATTAAGAAAATAATAAACCTTATTCGTTAAGAAATACAATACCTAGTTTACTTTACCAAAAACACTTTAAGCATGTAAGTCTATTCATTTCAATAAATTAATATTACTAAGTTAATAAGAAAATGAATGTGTAGTATGAAATCTCTCACTAAATGGCTTGAAACGTTTATTTATACGTTGATTATAGTTACATGCTTGAGATATTTTGTATGAAAGTATGAAAAGAACAGAAATAAAAAATGTCACAATAATTTAATAACGAACAAATACCTATTTAGTCTCTGTGATTAAGTATAGTAGTGCAGAGGTTACGATTTAATGAGCAAAATCCTGACAACATTAAATAAAATATTAAATCCAGCGACGGCATGCACTTGAAGCAGAAAGAGTGCTGCCTTTAGGTGTATAATATACACCACCTACCACGTACATCTATATACAATATCTAGTCACATTATCATGACTACCTGTCGTAAACCTATTTTATATATGATTGAGTATATAAAATAAGCTATAAGATTAATTTGAACGTCATTGGTATGTCGCGGTCTTGGTTGGCGTCAAGGACCTGTAGCGGCCGATCACCGACTGCGCTACAAGGTCCGGTTGGACCTCAAGTACCTGGAGCCGCCGATCCCCGACTGCGCTACCAGGTCTGGTTGGTCCTCAAGTACCTGGAGCCGCCGATCACCGACTGCGGTACCAGGTCCGGTTGGTACCTGGAGCCGCCGATCCCCGACTGCGCTACCAGGTCCGGTTGGACCTCAAGTACCTGGAGCCGCCGATCACCGACTGCGCTACAAGGTCCGGTTGGACCTCAAGTACCTGGAGCCACCGATCACCGAATGCGCTACCAGGTCTGGTTAGACCTCAAGTACCTGGAGCCGCCGATCCCCGACTGCGCTACCAGGTCTGGTTGGCCTCAAGTACCTGGAGCCGCCGATCCCCGACTGCGCTACAAGGTCCGGTTGGACCTCATGTACCTGGAGCCGCCGATCCCTGACTGCGGTACCAGGTCCGGTTGGTACCTGGAGCCGCCGATCCCCGACTGCGCTACGAGCTCCGGTGTCATAGGAGAGGGGAAAACAGTATAAATAACACGTCTGTGGATGATAGAAACACCTATGTTTTCCTTGTTTTGTAAATGTTAGGTATTTGTTTAAAGCATCAACATACGCCTCGTTTAATAAGACGAACTTTTCCCAATGGAACAATAATTGTAACAAATGAATCGGCCAGCATAAGGTCCCGAAATCCACATAACTCACCCAACATGGTTTGATGCTTGTTTCCATGGCTAAGATGTAATATGTTTGGCGCTCAATCATGCAACATGAAACTTAGTTTTTTCCTTGGGGAATCAAATATAATGAATAAAATTGAGATTGTGATGTTTTATGATGAGCTTAAGCCTTCATTTTAAGGACATTTTTATTATCATCAAACTGTTTTGCTGAAGATAATAGGTTTTTAAGGATAGGTTCCTGAAAAATATGAAGTCATAAAATTTAATCTTTTGGAGGTTTTGTGTTAAAACCTCGTGTTTCGTGTTATTTTTATTTTCATGAAAATATTCAACTGCATTATGTAGGCGTTCTCTTGATCGACAAAAATTTAATTAATTAAAATGCATTATGTTTTCAAAGTATTACAACTCAAACGAGATTCCTTCCAGAAATAATAAAATAATGATTGTACAATGACTTTATCTTTTATAAAGGGTACAAAACAAAGAGTGTTTTAAGAACAAGATTGACTATAAATTATGTATACACTTATGTAAAACCTTCAATTCATTCTAAACGTATGTTTTTTTGAGGCTTGGGTTCAGTCCCCAATCGGTCCATATTGCCGACTGACCGTTCCAAGGCGGTAACTGTCGGGTTTGCTCTTTTTGTTAAATGACTCATCACACATTTGTTCTTAATTTCGCTTCGCTTGCATGTGAAATACCTTTATTCTGTGCCTTTT
The DNA here is from genome assembly GCA_007844125.1 of Sinonovacula constricta. NCBI lineage: Eukaryota > Metazoa > Mollusca > Bivalvia > Cardiida > Solecurtidae > Sinonovacula > Sinonovacula constricta. Next base: position 16,063,890 of record CM017562.1, read on the forward strand.
CGGAGTTTGGTATATGTTGCAATGCTTATAGGACTTTGTCATATATTCTTATTAATGATCACAACAGTGTTGTGCAGTGTGGCGGTCGTAAAAAAATCTCCTCGTTCATGTAATTTATGTTGTCATTAAATTCATCCTACAAGAAATCTATTGATGCTTAGCATCAAAGGCGACGGAAACGATTAAAACAAATTAAACAGAAATTGTGACATACCGTTTGAAACTTAATTAGTGATGGTGGCCGGCAGGTTTCATAATTCAAAAACATGTTAAAATAAATAGATATATAGATAGATAGATAAATAGATAGAGATAGATAGATAGATAGATAGATAGATAGATAGATAGATAGATAGATAGATAGATAGATAGATAAATAAATAAATTAAATACATAAATAAAGAGAACTTCATGTACCTAATTATGACACGTATTTTATCAGGTCTTTCCCCCATGTGCATATTTCAGTGAGCATTATAGGCGTCGCGCTCCAGCGGACCGCCAATAAGGATTGTTACGTGTATTTCCTTTGATGGACATTAGACTTTGGTTCCTCAATTCCATCTCCACATGAACAGGATGCTACAACTATTTAGTCTTCTCTGGTAATTTTTTCTTGATTCAACAAGGTATTTTTCATTTATAATCAACATTTTTTTAGTTGTTCTAATCGAAATACTACCCCACCTCTCCCTCTCTCTCCTACTTTAAAACACTGTGGACATTATTTTTCAATGACGTCACTACTTTCGTCGTATTATTAAAAGAAAATGTCAGCGCTTTTATTCAAATAAATCGGTTTTCTTTATTTCTTGCATTTGAGAAACTCGCCAGGAAGTGTGAGGTTAGAGCTCTGTTAAACCGGTTTAAGCATCCCAGTCGGTCCATATTGTCGACTGACCGTTCCAATGCGGGTTTGCTCTTCTTGTTAAAATGACTCATCACAGATTTGTTCCTACTGCCACATTTGGCTTGCATGTGAATGCCTTTGTCCCGTGCCTTTTGGATTTTGGTATATGTTGCAATGCTAGAACTTTTCCATATGTTCTTATTGATTTTTAAGAAGCCAAAGCGGTTAATAATTATTTAAATAACAAAAGTTATTATAAGAAACATTATTTGTAGCCTTAATGAACAGGTTCCTAACACTTTGTACGTGCAAATCCCACAAAAGCAAAACTTCTATGAGGTATATTGTTACAGGTATTATATGAACCCATGTACTGAACCTTCAACTAGTGTAAGATTTTATCTCACTGTCAGCCTTTGTATCTATATCTGTAAGCAATAAAAACATAACACAAAATTCGAACATAAAATAGCATTTTAGCAATACAATCAAACCAACATGTGATGTAAACCAACCACCCCCCACCCCACCCCCAAATCGTTCTAAAGTCAAACAAACCATCAAACACCATATACGCACATTCACAGTAAATTATGTTAACTTGTTAGTCGGTTATTATAAATATATTACAATAACAGGTCCTGATTGTCAATGGGTTTACAAACTTCAAGCAACATTAAAACCTCTCTAAATTTGACAGCCTTGATTCATGTTACGTTGTTATGTATTAAAAACCTCCCGGTCTTTGGCAACACACGGTGTGCAACTGAACACATGTAAGGTGTCGATTTATTTGTTTCTGTTTTATTGTTTTAATTCTGATTATGAAGTAAACATAAATACCGCACTTTCTGGAAATTGAATTCTTGCTCCAAAGCTGATTGTCAAAAAATCATATGCAGTGATAAAATCAAAACTTTAAAAGGGAGTGAGGTTATGAATAAGAGACATTAATGAGTAGTCTCCCCTGAACAATCCCTAAATGCAAGTTGGTCCTTTCATTTGTTTTACTCGGTTTTTATGCTTGTGCTCTTTAGAGTGTATGTTGACTTATCTGCCTTTCTTGTGATACGCAGGTTACTCATCATCAACAAACACTTCAATCTTTTTAAATAACAAATCTCTATAAGTATGTAAATGAATTTTAAGCTTATATTTGTGCAATAGTAAGAAATTTCACTATTTGTTATTGCAATGTCTACAAAGGAGCAGGCGATAAAGTCCAAGAATTTCAACTAAAAGGACGTAACTACTGTTTGGAATACCTCCTGTATTATCTAACAATGGAGACAATTTCCATTTCACCGATGTACCCCATTGAAATGATTTTCTATTAGTATATGTCTCGCATTTGTGAACTTGAAACATATTTTGATTTATGTGGCGCCTTCGATGCTACACATGTCAATCTACTGTCTTACTGTCTTACTTCATAAATATATCAATGGGCAAAAACAAAGAGAAATTCATGCAGCTATCTGCCCGAATTAACATAACGTCATTTAAACTTAAAAATTACAATATTAAAAGTACAGTCTATATTATAATGCTCGTTTTTAATATCCTTTAAATATGAATAGGTAAATAAGAAAAGGTCCTATCAAAATTTCCACAGATATTAAAATTATATCTACCTGTAGACAAAGGCAAACAATGTAAATGTGACAAAAACACAGAGACGAGACATAACACACAAAAAGAAAAACCATGAGTATTAGTAATTTTGAAAAACAAAACAAAATCAAAGACTTCTACTGTCCAACCACGATACTGCGAACCACAATTGAACGTATGTACGGGTTACTGTGGATACATTCGCCCCGGTCCCGACACTATTTCTAAATATCAGAGGTAGAAAATGCTGCAAAACTTCCGATCGCGATACTTCGGAATACTAAGCTTGATCGGATGATTGTCGGGGTTGATTAAATCAATTATGCATTTAATTAAGTCACGGTTTTACGAATATCAAAACCAGTATTTTGAACAATAATAACTCCCCATAGGAACACAAATCTCCTTAATTTATAAAGTCAATAAACAGCAAATGCACAAACAATTCACAAATAAATTGTCATTCGTCAAACAAAATAATTAAGCTTTACTCTCCAAACGGCGTTTGTCATTAAAAGATTTGCATATTTCAAGGAACATTTCTTTTAATCCACAAACCGAAGCAATGTTATTTGTTTTGATAGCAGCAGCTTTTAACTACACTGGAATTTAGACTTAATTATAATAATTTTCCATTCCATTTCAATGTAACGTATCAGCCTCTAATGACTAATAGCTTTGCTTAGCGCTTTTGGTAAAATGATTTATTTTCTCGTTCGTCTCATGTAAAGTAGAGAGAAAAATAATAAATATAAAACACCATAAAACAGGTCAGAAAATCGTTTTATATTAAACACAAGCGCCATACCTTAAATCTTTATTATGTACTGAAGTCTCAATCATTCATAGTTTGAATTAGCAGGTAAAGAAAACGACAACATCAAGTATTAATCTTTTTGTTTATTTACACAAATATATTTGCATAAACTACTCACCCCAGGCGAAACATTCCGGCTGATTGCTGCAGCGTCATAAATATTAAGCCTGAGTTCATTTGTTCCAAACAATTCAATTTCAGGTTAAGATTCATTTCAATAATTATGGAGAAGGCTGAACAAATACTCAGTGTTGCATAGTGAATGACCGATGTTATTGTTAATGATGAAACCTTGAAATGAAAACAACAAACCATAAGGTTGTCACAAATTAAGAATAAACACTTCATTAGTTTTAATACATTTTATTTGAAATAAAACTTTATTAGTTTTTGATATCCCATGTGTAATTAATTCTTAAATACCTTTCAGCTAGCTATGCCTCTTACAAATTGATTTTAAGATGTCTTTATTTCCTCTGTTAATCTCATTATGTAGACGAGTGAGCATCGTATTATTAGGCGTCATTTCATTAAACATGTTTGGGATTTGTTTAAAGGTTGTATCCGCCAGTTTGCCGACATTTTATATATGCAACAAATCTGTAAACAAGAACAATTGGGATTCCTGCTAAAAAAAGACATCGACGTCACAGCGTCAATTGGGATTCCTGCTAAATATAGACATCGACGTCACAGCGGATGACGTGTATAAACTAAAAGATTAGTGGTCATGTTGTTTTCTTGGTTTAAAAGTTTAGCTGTGCAGCGTGGATCAGATAGAAAACATATGTTTGTAATGACGATTGTTGTGTTATAGTTCACTTTTCCGACAGGGGTAGGACATAAATAAATAAATTTTACGAGATCTGTTCATATAACAATGGTTTACTAAGATGTATAATGAAAATTTGTTTGGTCCAAACTGTCGGATGCACCCTTTAAAGGCCGAGTATCGAATGTGAGTTTCGAATGTAATTCAAAACGTGAATATACGTGCATGTATTCGTTGCTGAGTTTACATCTTTCACTTTTTACAAAATACACCGCGGTTATTTGCACCGCGGCTGAATGACGCGTCAATTGTTCACGTGACTTTCACTTGACAGATGAACAACAAAATGGCTGAAACAAGTGACCGTCTAATTAAGGTTTGTACTGGTTATTAAGTAACAATCGTCACGTGACGTTCCAAATACGCTTGCAAAACCTCACTGAATCTTAAAATAGAATTAAATGGCTACGAAGCCTTAAAAAACAAACCAAAAAAAAAAAAACAAAAAAAAAAAAACACCCTGTGTAAAAATGCAATTTTAATTAATCAAATTATTTACTGTTGCCACGTACTACCATTCTATAAGTTAATCGTTAAACCGTTTTTCTTTTTTAAATTTGTTGAACATCTGGAGTATGCATGATTGTTACCTCATGCTCGAATTGTTTGTTATGTGATAAAAATGGTATTATTGAAAAAAAAATATTGAAATACGAATTTACGAATTGTAATTATGAATTATTGTTAACTATAATGGATAACATAATGGCACTACTTTAGAATAAAAGAATCATTACGCACAGTATAATGCGTACAGGATCACCCCTAACAAGACCTGGGTCGAGCACAATCACAAAAAAGTATATACACATATTTTACACATAAACACATATAATTTCTATGGAAATTATGCATAACACAACATTTCATGCCTTTAATCATTACTACATTAGCAAATAAACCGCCTTGCTGCCAAGAGACACAAAATTGATGGAAAATTGTAGTCGACTATCTCTCTTTTACCGAATGACAGAATTATCTGACAGCAAATCCTTTTTCGCAGACAAAATTGTTTCCAAAACTGTATATTTCAGCGATATTTATCAAGCATCAATCTGTCGTCCAAAAAGTAATGCATAAAGATGAGAACACCCCACAACAAGTCTGTTAAAAAATTTCATTTTCTGTAACAGTTTGTGTCACCTAATTGACAATTGGCCTTCAAAAAGGATACACTTTGCCAAAATAAAACAAAAACTTCAATTAATGCACAAGCTATTGTCTCTCTTTCAGTCTTCTTCAGTCCTCTCGAGTGTTCCCTTCTTATCTGTACTGCCGTCTTTTTTCTCTATCACATATAACTTAAAAGTACATTTTTACGTTGAAAATAAAAAAAACACGTCAGTTTAAGTAAAATTTTCGTATATGTATAAATGTAATTTGTCGTATAATAATATAGCAAGTATTTGAATACAAAGTTACATTCATATTATTTTATCTTTTTTAGAACGCATTTGCCTAGGTAAGGAAAGAAGTGCTAACTACAATAATACATCACTACTTTCTCTCTTATGACGTTACAACATAGCTCATAGAGTACGTCATCACTTTGACAGTTTTGTTTCAAGCTTTCTTTTTACTGCTTGCGTTAGAGATTTGTAACACTGGTTTAGTAGGGATGTGATAAGCCGGCATTTTTGCCGATACTGCGCAGCGACATTTCTATCATTATAGCACAGGGGCACTTATGAGGTGCCCAAAGACTGAACCCGGCCGATCCATTATACTGACACCGACGAGTCAGGCGTAAAGCTGTCTCCTTAGCCCCGAGCGTTAGGAGGGAAGCCACTACTACCAACTTTAAAGTCTTTGGTTTGACCCGGCCGGGGTTGGAACCCACGACCTCCCGATCCGCAAGCCGACGCTCTAACACCTGAGCTATTGCGGCCGGTAACACTGGTTTAACCCACCCACTTGGTCATTTTGCTTACTGACCGTTCCAAAACGATAACAGTTGGGTTGCTCTACTATATATATATATATATATATATATATCGTCACAGTCTGTTGCATCTTTTAAATTTTACAGGCATGTTAATGATTATTGTCCCGTAGCTCTTCAAATATTAACATGTGTTGCAATGCTTACAGGACCTTGTCACATCGTATAATTCTTCATTATTAGCACCACCTTTTGCAGCAACATGTTTCCCCTACAAAATAAGTGAAACCTCACATGAAAACGTTACATGTTGCTGTTGATGCACGCACAGAACTCAAATATATTTCCTATCTTAATTCGGTCGCAGGAACAATCAAAGCCTTTTAAAACCCAATATTTATCATAAGCACTACATTTACAATTTAAATTAGTTTGTGATATCAGAAGCGACTGTTATTATATTATTTACATTACGTTAATTTGGTTAAAATCATTTACAGGCATTGTCACTGATTGCCGTATCTTAGTGCATTTCTCATTCCAAATTTAAAACGAATCTATGAATTCTGTTCCGGATTGTGCCAGCTTTTACCTCATGAAATCTACAGATATATACAGTCAACTCTCGTTATTCAAAATCAGTTATCTCAAATTTACGGTTATGTCAAACTGTTTTTTACGGTCCCGTTTTTTCCCTATAGTTTCTTTATAGTTTGACTCCGCTTATATCAAATTCGGATGTGTCAAATTATCGGATATATCAAACTAAATTCTTTGTCCCCACACGTATAAAACTGTTGAAATCAGTTGGTCTATCTCAAACTTCAAAATTGCTATAAGATGCAAAACGGCACCAATAGTGATTTTCACACCTACCGTGAAACTCGCAAAGATTTGGGCGCGAGTTTTATCGCCAATTATCGGCAATCAGGATGTCACGTAATTTAGAGAAGAGGTAAATCGATTATTATTTAATTAGCTGATTTAATGAACAACAATTTCGTTAATAAATTAATGCTGAATAAAGTGTTTCAGTTTGTACTTGTTGTTGCTTCAGGTATACAAAATTAGGCAATGCATTTAGGACGACGCAACAACCTACAATAAAAAGAATAATATTAAATTACATTGTAAAAAATCTAATAACACTTTAAACATGCAAAACCACACAACCTTGCAGAAACTTAGTTTACAGTGGCAGATATAACAAGGAATTTCAGTCATTACCAATCAAGATTTTTAAGATTTACACAAACTATCCTTAAATTCGGATAACTCAAACTTCGGATATTTCAAACTATTTTCTATGGTCCCTTGAAATTTGAGATAACGAGAGTTGACTGTAGCTAAATAACTCTCATGACCAACTTTTTCCGCGAATATTAAAAAAAACCACTGATGATACGCATTGCGTCTTTGCCATATAGGAGATGTCTTTATCAAAATAGAGCACAATTTACCATCAATAACCGAATACATTTCATAAAGTGAAACAAGTGTTTAGAAAGTGGGATTAACAACCAAAACATGCAAACAGATGGAATATATACAATCAGTACTGTCCCGACAAGGCATCAAAGGTTGAAACTTAAACTAAACACTGTCTAGCCCTTTACGAAAATATATTCTTTCTTTACTATCATACTTTACTAAAAGTAGGCACCAGTTCGTAAAGAATTTAAAAGTTTCTATAGCCATTGATCTATGTCAGCGAATAAAAACAGACGAAACTTATACAAATAAGCTCTTAATTGAATCTTAACTATTTTTTCATATCTGTTACTGAAAACAACTACCAAACGTAAAGTTTGACGGTATGTTTGCGTGTATGAAATTCGAAAGATTATTCGACTGATGGAAACAATTATTTATTCTCTTAATGATATTTAGCTTTTGACTGCTTTTTTGTGCATATTATATGACCTTGAGATAACAATTTAAAATCAATGCCAACACCAAAGTAACGTTTTCGAAATATCTATATGTGTCATAAATCGTGAAATTGGCAGTCATGGGGGATGGGCAAAAATCGTTAAAAATTGACAAAAGCCCATCTCTATCATTTTTACAGGACAAAAGCCTTCTCAATAAATTTTAAAGGTATGACAAAAACCCTCTCTCAAAGATTTCCAAAAGGACAAAAGCCTCCCCCACCACTTTCAAGAATATTGAAGAAAGAAAGAACCTTTTTTGATTTTATGATTTGAGTTGGTTTACATAATATAGTACCAAAAATGTATGAGCGACTTTAGTCAAGCGCGCTTGTTCTCTAGCATTCTAGGTCAAGTTATTTGGCAAAAGTGAAAAGAGAATACTTTTTCAATTGTGCTCAAAGACGTAGGTAATTTACTAACTGTTCTGTATTTTATTTTATATGAAAAAAAAACACTAAAACATAGTGTGGACCTATATTTTAGCTCAGATCTGATAAGTGATTGCTTTGCACAATAATAGATGTTAAGTGTAAACACATTGTTAATTTTGCTAAAACAAACTTGCCACTGAAACCGTTAAGATTTAATTAATAAAATAAAGTTCCGCGTTTTGAATCTAAGCAGCGATGTTTCATTTACGTGGGATGGATCTTTATTTAGAATTCCTTGATTTATTAAGCCAATGATTCATTTCGCCGAACTGTGTTCATTGTATTAAGTGTTTTATAAACAACCATTTCAATGATCAGTTTTACTCGGTTTATTAAGTAGTTTAAAAACAACCGTTTCAGTGATCAATTTTACTTAGTTAATTAAGTATTTTATAAATAATCATTTTAGTGATCAAAGGGAAGCTTATACAATGAAATATCGCTTTACCTTACTGTTTACTTTTTGACCGCAATTTATCGATAAATCGTATTTAGTTTCAGATCAAATGTAGGTTGGATAAGTTTTACATGTAAACTTTTCCGTTCCCTGTACCCACTCCAGACTTTCGCAATGGTTAATGTTAAATATAAAATACAAATACAAAATGACTATTTTAATGTAAAGTTTAAGACATTGTCGGACTGTCGGTTTCATTGCCGCATGCAACATGCCCTTGGCCGAATGGTTAGTCACCGACTTGTAACACCTAAGCTCTTCATTGCATGGGCGCAAGTTCCGATCGGTAGGAAAACTTCTGTGTGGGGAAAACTTCTGAGTGGGAAAAACTTCTGTGTGGGGAAAACTTCTGTGTGGGGAAAACTTCTGTGTGGGACGGTCTCTTACCTGAAGTACATCTATATACTATCGTTCTGCTACATGTACAATTAAGTATTTTTTAATATCTTATTAAAATATCTTTCTATAATTTACTCTGAAATAATGAAAAGTTAATGATATCAATTTAAAAACGAACTTTTAAAATGACATTTGTCGGAGGTAAGTTATCTTGATATTTTAAGAGTTTGTTTAATTGGATGCAAATAACTTCATCGAACATTTGCACAAATCATGTGCGGATGCCATCAATCTGGCTGACTTTCAAATTGTAAAAAAAAGAAAAAAGAAAAGAAAGAAAACAAAACAACAAAGACAACAACACAAAAACAACGTTAAGCACTTCAACACAATGAAACAAATCATACCAATAATAATATTTACACCAAATAGTTTGATAAGGCACCCAGCATACATGCAGCAACATACCTATAAAGGCACACTTTCGCATAATTACGGTACATGTAATGTCAGTAGTACAAATGATTAAATTTGTTCCAAAACGTTCCTATCCAAATTTTCTGTTATCTTAATAATTTACGAGGAAATAAGAAACACGGTTCATTGCTTCATGCTTTAAGACAAACGTGTTAATTTTCAACACATAATTGGAATTATATCAACAGTTTCAATATGGTCGTAATTTAAGAATTGTTTCAATTGAGTTTCGGATATTGAATACTTTATTAGTTTCGTTTAATGTTCCAACCGCGGTGCTTCTTCATCTATTTGAGTGCCATTTTCATAACGTAAACTATGTTTATTAAACGTTGACTGGAGATGCTCGTTTTTGCTTCTTAGAGTTTTAATTCACAAGTTTTCTCACCGAAAAAAAATTGTTATAAATAATCCCGCAAAATGTTTGCTTTGGTGATACCTTACCTTATTTCGATACATGTAATAATATAACAAGAATATCCATTTGATTGAGATACCTGTATACAGTACACCCTTTTACCGCTTTAATCTGCTGGATGTGTGCCAGGAAAATGTGTCCGATGCAATATTTCTAAATCTTGTTTATTTATTTCAGATCAGGCAGCATGATGACATTTATTCAATTTCGAAATTAATTGGATTATTTGTTGCAAACACACATTTCTTCGCCGTGGTGTAATATTCAATGTATTTATTTTGTAATTGGACCAAAAACCGTATGATTATAATTTATTGAAGTCTTATTTCCGGACTGGTTGGTATTACTTTCTTGTGACTTCTTTTGTTTAGTTATAAACAAACATTTTACGCATTTAAACGCAAAAGAAAAGAAAAGAACTCGTTCACACATATACATATTGAACATGTAACAGACTTACATGGGCAGAGGCGTACAGTTTCTATATACAAATATACATACACAGCATAAAGATACATACATTCATACATCTGAATAGGCGGTAATAGGCATTAGTAGGTGTATTTTTGTAACACGTGTACACGTATACAAAAACTAGAATGCAGCTAGAGTTATAATGAAACGCTATTGTTTCTATCTTTCTTCTAACAGTTTTATTTATCTTTTTAGATCATATTAATTTGATTTCAAAGGCGAAAATGCCTATACGTTTATCTTAGCCTTATAAAAGCCGACTGTGTAGAAGAGAAATTAGAAGAAAGAAACACTCATAAATGATTATCATTTTATTATATAGCTGTAACACATCCACCATATGTTTCCAAAATATCTGAAGGGAAGACAGTTTTACCTTCTCTTTTCTTTATCATAAAGATGGATTGTTCAATCTATATTGAATAGTCCACTTCATGAATCAAGTCTGCCAAAACACAAAGCAATGTGTTTAATTTAAGCATATTGATAGAAAATCGAGTAACCTGAAGTACTCTAACGGTGGTTCCTTTTCGTGACATTGTTTAGTACATGGACTTCTCAGGCCTCATTCTGCCAACTAAGGCAATCAGGAATACGTAAAACCGACAATTTCCAAAATGACAGTCAACAAAAAATCAAAGTTTAGAGAGAATTTCTTTAAGAAAAATGAAACGAAACAAGCAGATAACCAACGCTCATGCCGACGCCGACTAGAGAAGGTGATGATGACACGAGTTCCACATTTCTTTCGAAAAAGTGGGACTTAACCCTCCACCCCCAAACACACACACACACACACACGCACGCACGCACGCAGGAACTCACGTGCGCGCGCGCACACACACACACAAGCACACACAACAAAAAATAACAACAAAACAAACATAACCACATTTCTGATCAAGGTATTCAAAAGTGTAGTCATGACAACGCTTAATATAAATAACGGTCGTCGGCTTAAGCAACTTCAGTTTCTCGATGCAGGTTTATATTTCATATTACTGTATATATTGAACGATAAAATTTGTGTATGTATATCAATGGTTATGTGTTCTTCTTTCATAATTTTGCATTTGGATATGATATGGATGATGCAGATAGAATATTTTTTATAAGAATGTATATTTAGAAGACTGTTCCTGGTTTCATTTGCAATATTTTGCCGGAACAATAGGAGTATTAAGTAGCTACTACCCTTATTTCCAAATTTGGCATTCTGTGACAAAAGTTGGTTTTGTTTTTGTTTTTGAAATATATCGCAGCGACCCGTTAAGATAATTATTGAAACGTCTAGCTATTTGGTGGAGGAAGATCCCAGACAAATGTCTGGGTAGAACCACCGGCGTGCAGCAAGTCAGCTGGAAGACCGTGCCTCATTAAGTCTTTCGCCCCGGACTCGAACCCACGCGGCGAGAGGAGTTACAAATTCTCGACTCTACCACTATGCCATGAGCGTATAATTTTTTCCCATGATTGCAGTAGATACAGAAGACCATTTTAGAATATGCCGTGTATGGCCAATATTCTGTGGCATATTCTGGTACGAAACCAAAGCAGTGGTGTATCGTTAGTGCTTACAAATAGTATACAGAAGTGTTTAATGGTACATGTTCTCTGGTAGTACTCCGATAAAACAAGATTCAAGCTTTGTTTTTAGTAAACTTTGGAATCTTTTCCAGTTATAAAACATTTAGTTATAAATATAATATAGCACAATTAGTGATAATAATTCCCATACCTTTCGCCAAATGCAACAGAACATTAAACATCCATATTACTGAGACGTAAATTATCTCAAACACCGTTTCGCTTAATCAAATTACCACACGCTAATTGTCATTTTAATTTAGAGTAATTATTATTCTAAATCGAGGCAGTATTTTTGTTTCAATGGTGATAAACGAAACGACATTGGATTTCTTCTAGACTAATTTATCACATTATTACATTAAATCCAAATTAAAAATATTTGCTTGCATAGCGACAGTAGACGCATATTGAGGATCAATTACTTTGCAATTACCTTCATTAATTCAGGATTTGAATACTAATCAATTTCATAAATTAAACTGTTGTTACAGTTGTACTTTTCTGTTAAGAAATGTTCCGATTTGCTTAAAACAGTCAGATGTTTTTAGATAGAAAGCGTTCTGTCTGTGCAATTAAGGACAAGGATACTCTCTTTAGCCTATGTGAAATTGATTTTCCTATGTACTAAGCAAAGACGTCTTATTTCTTCTTCAATATGTTGGCTGGGTTGCGTTATCAACTAAAACAATAAAAAGTAATAATCTTAAATCCTTTGTTTTAAATGCGCAGGAATATCATTTGACAAATGCAGCTCTTTAATATTAAAAACAAATCCTAAGAAATCGGCTGGCTTTATGCGATTATCTAGTAAACTTACATTTCCCATCCCGTCTACTAGTATTCATCTTTAGTTCATGAAGCTTACTTGACCATGACATATGTAAGAAATAATTCCTCTGAGAAATAAATTGGATTTGTGGGGTAAATAGGAATTTCTTTGTCTTTTTCGATTAAATGTAAAAGATATTTTACCGTTGGTGTCTACTTTGAAGAAATATAACCCTTAAAATTTCGTTTTTAATCTAAAGGAATATAGATGTATAAAATATACAGTTAAAAGCCTTATATAGAATTGTGCATAGTTCCAATCGTTTTAAATGTTAAATATTTATAAAATAATGCATATTTGTGTAAACAGTAAATGAAGAACTTAAACACAAAATGCAAACAATATTCAATTACAAAATGTCTGCATTATGTAAACTTTGGATTGTAGAAAAAGTGTATGACACATGGCCAACCAGTCGTGGAACCACCCTTATATTTTCTTAAGTTTTAGCAGGGGAGCTATACCATTACCATTTTAGCGACTTTGGTATGTCGCGACCCGGGATCGCACTTAAGGCCTCCTGTACAATGTTATCCTATCCTATCCTAACGTATAGGTTTACTTAAAACGTTTGCTCAAACTCCTGTATACAAGTAAATAAACAGCAAAGCAGGCGAGTGCTTTAATGTTAATTTTTATAATTTAATAACAAAACCATCTTTTGCAAAACTGAGTACTTAAGCAAAATGTGTCAGGCGTCATTTTGCCGCTCCAAAAACTATTTTCGTGTCTCACATTGTAGTCTAATGCAGTTTTTATTCAACACTTTATGGCACCAATTTGGCAGCCGCCAATAAAGGCAGAGGCAGTGTGTTTAATTAAAATTAATAGTTCATGCAACTTATTTGCTACTTTGTTATCCACATCCATTACATGGAGGCTTTTTCTACCGGGCTCTTTATATTTAAAAGCCCTCCGTTCTAACATTCCTATTTTCAAATTTCCCAAATTCATTAAGCATCCTCTTTAATCCAAATATGCCAATCATTGTCATAGTTAAAAATGTCACAGGAAAATTTGTCGCCTTATAGCTGTAGGACAATAATATTATCTTAAGTCTCATATCACAACACCTGCTTGCATAAAACCTAACAGAATAAATAAATATGACTAAGTCCTATGAGCACGGCAACAAATATTAAAATTTAAAAAAGGCATATGACAAACGTATTCTCATTCCAGTAAGTTACAACAAAATTGTGACGAGATACAAAATACAGCAAGTCCAACAGTTACCGCCGTGAAACGGTCAGTCGGCAAAAGGGGCAACCAGGATGCTTCAGTTGGTTTTGCAGAGCTCTAAACTTGCACTTCCTGGGAGATTTCAGAGATGCAATTACACTTTAATTGGTTGGTTCTAAATGCTCTGACATAGGCTAACGGGTCTGATTAAGATCAGCCTAAAAGATCATCATCATGACTGAAGCAGAGTACTAAATGTAAACTAGCAAGATATTATTTTCCAACAAAAAGAACTTGTCCTTATACATACCTGATGTGAATAGCATAAGAAAGAATATATGACAAAGAATACATGAGCATTGCAACATAAATCAAAACTTGAAAAGGCACAGGACAAAGTAATTTCACACGAAAGCCAAATGTAAAAGAACAAATATGTGATGAGTCATTTAACAAATAGAGTAAACCCGACAGTTTCCGTCTTGGAACGGTCAGTCGGCAATTTAGACCGACAGGGGTGCTTAAACCGGTTTTACAGAACTCCAATCTCGCACTTTCTGGTGGGTTTCTCAAGTGCAAGCAATGAAAAGAAAACGATCTATTTGATTAAAAAAGTCCATGCGCTGACTTTTTCTTTGATAAGTTATGACGAAAGTTGTGACATCAATGAAAAATAATGCCGAGAAAACCAGACATCAAACCTGATCAAGTCATAGTATTCTAAAACAGGAAAGATCAGTAATGGCACTACCCTTATATTTGGATGGTCATGGGAGATATCTAACTTAGTTGGTATGTCGTGGCCTCCAATGCCTAGAGCCTGTTAACTTAATATGTAAATGTGTGTGAATACGACAGAAACTAAATACTGGTTTCTTACTCCCAAAATGGACACAGATATAAAGCAACGAAACAATGACTCCTGTAAAATACGAGCATATGGCAATGTTTCAATAATCTATTTCACAACACATTTATTTTTTAAAAAATTTCATCAGAAAACCGTATATGCATGTCCGTTTCATGTAAAATTTGAAAAGAATGGAAACAAAACCCAACCTGGCCAATCGGCAAAACTGTGGTGCTAAAACCGATTTACATGGGTGTAACTTCACACTTCCTGAGGGGGCTTCTCAAGGGCGATTAACCAAAACAAAACATCCATAAGAAACAAAACAATCCGATCGTAGTTATAAATAATTGGAAGTATGTAATGACGTAAAAATAAATAAAAAACTGTTAATTTAAATAACAATTCCCACATTATTATCGGATGAGGAGAATACACACACAATTAAAGAAGAGCGCCAACCTCCTTTTATGAAGCTGGTTAATATATATAAAAAAACTAGTTGTGCACTATTTTATAAACAGTTTCTGTAAATTGAAAACCGATACACAGATTTATTTCATACACTGTTACTATTTCAAATTGTGACTGCATTTACGTAAAAAATTCTCCATTCTAATAATGTTATTCCGCTCTATGTCTTGCTGATATAGTTACCAGTCAATGAATAAGCGTTTCGCTTGACGCTATTGTTTAACTCATTTATTTAAGAAAATCGTTAGTTTTTAAGAAAATAGTAAGCTTGAATAGGAAAAACCGAGAATGAAACATAGCATTTAATGGCCTTTAACAAGTTTCATACTCAACTCGTATGGTTAAATATATTTTCTATACATTTTCTATACAATGAAATATATAACAAGCACTGATACAACCGATTGCACATGTATTTTATCAAGAGTATTCACAGTCTTCCTAAATACGTTATCATAACAAACCACGAATAGGAAAACAACTTTTAACAAACGTTTGTTTTAACTAAGACCTATCATTAGATTTCACATATAAATTTACACTGCTTGGTCTAAACCGTGTCAAAAATATACAAGCACTAAGACAATTTATGTGGCCAACAATTTTATATTTTTTAACTGATTTTTCGCTTGAAATCTGAAGCAAACCTGAAGGATTTTCAAATGCTTCTTTAACTGGTTTGTTACAGATACTAGTACATTAGTAAATATTTAAAAAGACTCATTTATTTGCTAATACAATGTATATTTGTTTTGTTTTAATTACATCACTCCGACAATTATAGTCATATTGGTGACGTCCAAGTAATTATTGATGGAAGACCCCAGACTACAGTCTGGGTAGTACTACCGGAGCATGGCAGCTTTAACTGGAACACACCACCATATAAAAGTTCCTGCCCCGACCGGTACTCGAACCTCTGCGGTGAGGGAATGAGAGTAACAAGCCGGAGATTTTTACCGCTCGGCCACGGGCGCATGCCAGCTTTAGCTGGAACACACCACCATATAAAAGTTCCTGCCCCGACCGGTACTCGAACCTCTGCGGTGAAGGAATGGGAAGTAACAAGCCGGAGATTTTAACCGCTCGGCCACCGGCGCATGCCAGCTTTAGCTGGAACACACCACCATATAAAAGTTCCTGCCCCGACCGGTACTCGAACCTCTGCGGTGAAGGAATGGGAAGTAACAAGCCGGAGATTTTAACCGCTCGGCCACCGGCGCATGCCAGCTTTAGCTGGAACACACCACCATATAAAAGTTCCTGCCCCGACCGGTACTCGAACCTCTGCGATGAGGGAATGGGAAGTAACAAGCCGGAGATTTTAACCGCTCTAAATGAAAACATAACAACAGCAACAACAAATGTCATTTCTAAACTGAGGCAGCCACATGTGCAGAACCGGAAAGAAAAACTAGCAAAAAGGATCTGATCCCGAGGGTATAAACTTTAAGTTTAAGTCTAATATCTTTGTAAAGAATTTGATTGGCCAGATTTCATATTTCTGCAGCTACTCAGGTTCTTGAGTGTGATTTGAAAACCGCAGACCCAGGAAGAAAATTGTTTTCTCCAGTTTAATTAAATATAGCTTTCATGTTCAGGGTTAAGTGTGTTTTCAATTTTGTTTTGGACAAAAGATTTTCTTTGATTTTGAAACGTTTAAATTAGTTTTAAAAGAAATAACTAGTTGCATGTAATCTATGTTGTCATTTAATTCATCCTATAAGGATTGTAACGTGTACTTCCTTTGATGGACATTGAACTTTGGTTCTTCAATTCCATCTCCACATGAACAGGATGCTACAATCATTTATTCCTCTCTGGTCATGTTTGTTCATGATTCAGAAAGTCAATTTTATTTATAGCCAACCATTTTTGTGTAGTTTTTCAAATCGAAATATTACCATATTCTTTTCTGTGGCCCTTATTTTTCAATGACGTCACTACTTTCGTTATAACGTATAAAAAATATCAGCGCATGGACATTTTGTTTTCAAATATATCGTTTTTCTTTTCATTGCTTGCATTTGAGAAACTCGTCAGGAAGTGCGAGGTTAGAGCTCTGTAAAACCGGTTTAAGCACCCCAGTCGGTCCATATTGCCGACTGACCGTTCCAAGGCGGTAACTGTCGGGTTTGCTCTTTTCGTTAAATGACTCATCACAAATTTGTTCTTACTTTACGCTCGGCTTGCATGTGAAATACCTGTGTTCTGTGCCTTTTCGGAGTTTGGTATATGTTGCAATGCTCATAGGACTTTGTCATATATTCTTATTAAGTCTAAGAGGCAATACAATGTAACTGATTCACCAAACTACTGAGTTATTGTTAAACAATACATTATTGTGCACTATTTGTATTAGAGGCAGTTCATTAAAGTGTTTGAATTCGACGTTCATTTTTTAAATAACAACCCCCCCCCCCCCCCCGCCCCCCCCCCCCCACACACACACACAAACAACACAAAACAACCTGTGGTAATAATATTAATACACATCTTGTGGCGTGTTTTTTGAAAAACATTGTAATATAGTGTTAAGGAAATAAGAAATGGTCCTATCAAAATTACTACAGATATTTAAATATAAACTTCCTCTAGACAAAGGCAAACAGGCTAAATGTCAATGTGGCAAAACAAAGACACGAGACATAACACACAAAAAGAAAACTAACAACAACAAAAACAAAAAATACACCAGCAGTTACCGCCTTTGAACGGTCAGTCGGAAAAAGGATCGACTGGGGAGCTTAAATCTGGTTTGTGGAGCGCTCCAATCTCGCACTTCCTGAAGGTTTTTTCTATCCAACAAACAGTATAAAAAAAATATCCCATCAAAGTTAGACAACTAACAGGAAGCACCTGCATCGGGAGTTAAAACTGATAAAAGGAACTTATATACAGACAAAATAATTATTAGTATAATACACTACGAACCTTATGTCAACATCCTAAGCATAATACGGAGGATTGAGTTGTTTACAAACGTTTCCCTCTTAATATTCAGTTACTTCATTACTTTCAGGGAAACTATTTAAAGCTATTACATTCCAAATGTATTATTATCTCTGCAATAATCGTAATTATATCAGCGAAACACCAATGTGGTAGTAATTTCTAGAATTATATAAATCAAGGCTTCCATTCTGAACACTCAATTGATTTTGCCATATGAAATTGTTCTTAATATATTTGAATGTCAATATCAATTAGCTAAGTATGTTAATTAATCGTAGAAAGAAAAGATGCTCGCAAAGA
Source organism: Sinonovacula constricta (assembly GCA_007844125.1). Taxonomy (NCBI): domain Eukaryota; kingdom Metazoa; phylum Mollusca; class Bivalvia; order Cardiida; family Solecurtidae; genus Sinonovacula; species Sinonovacula constricta. Next base: position 16,082,595 of record CM017562.1, read on the forward strand.
TTTTTAATATGTTTTACCATATAACATAAGGTTTTCCCATTTAAACTTTGTGCAAAACTATTTCCCATAAAATGACTGTTTTGGCAATATCATTAATTGCTTTTGAAACATTCCGTATGAAACCAGATTAAAAGATGAATTTGATTTGATAAATAGCACAGTGTCATATAGACCACTTTACTTTTTAAATGGTTTCAAGATAACGATGTTAACCGAAGTCGGCTTGCTTTGTTTCATGAAAAAAGTGGGCAAATTAAGACTTCCCACTGTTACTATACATCTTAAGATTACGGTCCAAGAATGGCATTATTTAAACACAATTCCACTGTGAAATGAATTGGATTTGTTGGCGCAAACAAGAATTTCTCCGCCTCTTTCAATAAAGAAGATTAAAAGGTATTGATTGTGTATGGGCCAATAAACATTATGGCGTTTAGTCTGGGATTTGGAATTTGCCGGCATTTTTTGCCGATACTTTGCAGCGACATTTCTATCTTTATAGTACAGAGGCACTTATGAGGTGCCCAGGGACTGAACCCGGCCGGTTCATTATACTGACACCGACGAGTCAGGCGTAATGTTGTCCCCTTACTACCAACTTTACAGTCTTTCGTTTGACCCGGCCTGGGTTTGAACCTGCGACCTCCCGATCCGCAAACCGACGCTCTACCGCTTCGTTTTGTCTGGTATGCGGGAGCAACCTTGTAAGGACTTTTGTTTTAATCGTCCACAGACCGAAACCGTGTGAAAATTCAGAAACATATGATAGTATAGTAAATATTCATCAGACAATATTGTTCATAAAACAAGAAAAAATATAAACATAAGGAGAATCATTTAAACTTTGAACAATACTTAAATCACATATGTACAGATTCCTAGACTTGTGTACAAGTGACATAGTCCATTGTTAATAACTGGCTGACGCTAATTTATTACTAAGTGTGGTATAATGATACACTAACCTCAGCATTTACACGAATAAAATCTTACATACAACACAAATGAACGCTAACACCACTACACTAAGTTGTATTATACCCAGTTACAGCCATAAGAGGCATTAGAAAATAGATACACGCGCATGCGCCCGCAATTCCCCCCCCCCCCCCCCCACACACACACACACCCACACACAAGCACACGCATGCACAACACACAAATTTATGAATTCTGCTTGATTTGTAATAACAAACTAACAATCAACATCATTTATTTTGCTCCTCACAACATAAGAATAATATTTTAAATTTGTCTATCTTATTTCTAAATTAATTAAAGCACTGCTGTTTGTTTCGGTAATAAGAGCAATGTCTGTGTATTAGAGAAAGAAAACACCCTTAAACAAAGAGTATTCTCATTGTGTATATTTTCATATAACAACAACAACAACAAACAACAACAACAAAACACCAGCAGTTACCGCGTTGGAACCACCTATGAAGTTTCAAGTCAATAGCTTTAATAGGGTTGAAGTTATGCTCCGGAACAAAAAAAATAAATAAATAAATAAAGGGGAATAACTCCAAAATCACGAAATGGAGAGTGATGATTCTTGTGCACTGCCCTCTGTCTAAATGAGATCTATCCCCCTAGGAAGTTTCAATAAGAATATATGACAAATACCCATGAGCATTGCAACATATATAAAATTTGAAAAAGCCCAAAACAAAGGTATTTCACATACAAGCCAAGTAAAAAGTAAAAACAAATTTGTGATGAGTCAATTAACAAAAAGAGCAAACCCGACTGATACCGCCAATATTATGACATGCAGAGTGACGGTTCTTGTGCACTGCACTTCGTCTCAATGAGATCTATCCACCTATGAAGTTTCAAGCCAATAGCTTTCATAGTGTTGGAGTTATGCTATGGATATATGTGTGTGTATATGTGTGTATGTGTGTATGTGTGTATGTTGTGTATGTGTGTTATGTGTATGTGTATGTGTGTGTATGTGGTATGTATGTGTGTGTATTGTGTGTGTAGTGTGTTGTGTGTGTATGTGTATGTGTGTGTGTGTATGTGTGTGTGTGTGTGTGTGTGTGTGTGTGTGTATGTGTGTGTGTGTGTGTATGTGTGTATGTGTATGTGTGTGTATGTGTGTGTGTATGTATGTGTGTGTATGTGTGTTTGTGTGTGTTTGTGTGTGTATGTGTGTGTGTGTATGTGTGTATGTGTATGTATGTGTGTGTGTGTGTGTGTGTGTGCGTGTGTGTATGTGTGTGTGTGTGTGTATGTGTGTATGTGTATGTGTGTGTATGTGTGTGTGTATGTATGTGTGTGTATGTGTGTTTGTGTGTGTTTGTGTGTGTATGTGTGTGTGTGTGTATGTGTGTATGTGTATGTGTGTGTGTGTGTGTGTGTGTGTGCGTGCGGGCGGGCGTGTGTGTGCGTGTGTGTATGTGTGTGTTTGTGTGTGTGTGTTCTTATTATGATGCCTTCGCTTGTTTTTTTTTTATTTCGAATGCCACTCTCGCTTGGAACTAAGGTTGCCGAGTCTTTCATCTCCTGTACATATTGCACAGATGTTGAAAGTTTATTACAATAAAGGTTTTTGTTTGTTTGACTATAGTATTATTTTATCAGTTTTAACTCCCGATACAGGTGCTTGTTGTTAGTTGTCTCACTTTAATGGGGTATTTTTATTTACACTGTTTGTGAGAAACACCTTCAGGAAGTGCGACGTTAAAGCGATCCATAAACCAGGTTTAAAAGCACCCTAATCGGTCGTTTCGCCGACTGACCGTTCCAAGGGGGTATTAGTTGGTTTATAATTGTGTGTGTCATGTTTCTTCTAAATTTTAAATCTCTGGTAATTCTTATAGGACATAATCTTAATTTACAATTACTAAATCCGCTAAATACTGTTTATTTGCACAATTTATAAAACAAACTTTCTATTACGCAAAACAAACATTAAAAGTGATGGGATTTAAGGCAGCGCTAAAAACATTTTGTTTTCTGAGTAAGGAACGAACACAAAAGAATTAATGTTTCACCTGATTTACAAAGAAATATAAAATTTAAGCACCAAACCAAAATATCGAATGCATATATCGTACCCTTATGAGCACTTCGATGTTTGTTTTTTATATCGTTTTCTACTTAAATTTGGTTCTCGCAATTGTAAGTAGTTTCTTTTGTTAAAACGCTTTCGGATAATTAACAAATGGCAATGGTTAATTAGAGTATTAACATTTTTACACAGTTAAAGGCACTTATATCTTTAACAAATGTGAATATTATTTTCTCCTTATTCCAAAATTATCTCAATTATTTGATAATTAACAATTAGTAAGCATGTGCACGTAATATGCATAGATTAAGCTGAATCAAGTTTCAGCTCTTTTACATTTTGCAATATTTTTCGCAAATAAATCGACTGTCTATATTCCAGTGTGATTTAATGTTTCTTTTAGTGAAATTTGGTGGATAAGGGCCTAGATGTTCATCTGAAGGAAACCACATTGGATTTTGCAAAATGTTTTTCAAGTATTTTCGAATTCTGGCATTGCAAAAAATACAAAGTTCTGTAGCTGTAAAATTTCAGATTTTAAAATAAAGCACGTTTGAACTTCCACACCTGAATCGATAACACTTTACAATAATGCCATATTTTCAGCAAGTTTGGACTTATCAGGCCTTTTAAGACATTTTCTTATTTTATTGTCATATATATGTAACTGTATTTTGATAGTTTTGCTTAAATATAAATTTACAAATAAAAGAAATTGGAATTTAAAAAATCACTCCGTCCCACAACAACAACAACAACAACAACAACAACAAAAAAAAAAAAAAAACACGAAAAAAGAAAGACGTGTTTGTTCAATACCGATATGTTCGCTTTCAGATTAAAGACCGCGCATGACAATTCTTAGACATAATCCCATTGTGAGAAGGATTGGATTTGGTGGGGCAAACAAGACTTTCTCCGCCTCTTTCAATAAAGAAGATTAAAATGTATTGATTTTGTGTCAGCCCGTGTGGAAATGTGTCTGCAATGCGGTAGAAATCATCTAAATTATTTCGCCGATATGATAAAAAATGGTAGAAAATCTCCTTTAAGTACAAGTACTCACACATCACAATAAATAATAATACAACATTGTGGTTTCACACAAAGTGTTATAACATTGTTGGAAATAAATCTATGGAAGTGCATATGGACCAATACACATAAAATGGGTCATTTGATTGCTTTACCAACAGCCTGGACGTTTATTTTTACACATAAAGTTCTATACACATAAACATATAAGTATACACCCACATGCTCAGACAGACATATACACATGTGCACACATACACATTCAATATTTATATCTTAACCATACAAACAAACTAAACAGCAATTTCTAAAATTGAACAATATATTCACATTTAATATTATTGTAATTATAAGATTTTTTGTTAATTAGATTTTTTAAATTTGTTAATTAGATTTTTACTTAAGTAAATTACATGTATTATATATGTCGACTTTTTTCGTTTAAACATCTTTTTGAAATCTTAATTAATGCCCATATGTTCTTGTCGACTGTCGGTTCTTATTAGTACCAAAATGTAGTTTTGATCCGAATCAAACAGCAAACTCTTTCACCTAGAAAAGTGACCTGAAAAAATAATTTCAAACACAAATATATTTTGTTGTGTTCTATTATAAGTCTTTAAGCCGTCGATTTTTAATCTTCATATCAATAGCAAAAGCAAACTTTTCTTCCATGATCATACACCATTCCATGTCCTTCACAAGTTAATTTTTCATCACGATACATTACTACCGACGATGTATTTACAACACCAATGGGCATAGAAAAACATCTACTGCAGACGACACGAATTACTTGCACAGTGTTCTTGGACTTATGTTATATGCACATTTATAACATTTCTTCTTTTGTACCTATTCGTAAACGTATTGCTTAAGTTGACGTAAGTTTTATTTAGACTTTACCTTCATTTACAGTTTAAAGAGCTGATAAATTGCTGCTTTAATAATTTCTGAAATCAGCTTCGTTGGAAACCCTCCATCAGCGTACATGTCTCGTTTAAAAGATCCATCGACACAGTGAAAAATATGCAAGAATTTGTATTTCTTTCCGTTGAGGTTTCAACAACAAGTTAACTATAATCGCACTTATTGGAGGGCCTCGGCAATTGGTAGAGTCGTCGACCTATTGCTCTCCAGACTGCTTGCCTCTAAATGCGTGGGTTCAAGTCTCGGCCGGGATGAAGGATTTATTGTAGGAAGATCTTCGTACAGACCTAGTTTTTCTAAACAGATATTAGCCTTGGCTCATCTTCCGCAAAAAATAATTGGACGTTCCGATAATGACATTCTATTTCTTAAGGCAAAAGTATAACAACACTTTATACAAGCTCTTCAATCAAACCTTTTACAAGTGCTGTGACAGCAAATCCACATTTCTTGACTAGTTTTGTATTATCTCTTCAATCCTCACTTCGCCGCCCAAAATAACAAATAGAATCTATAGCCGAGAATGTTTAAAAATGAATTTGCATATGCTCTTATTTAAAGTATTGTGGCATCAAACTGACACCATGCCTACACTATAACATTGTGATACATTGCACGCATGTAAATGATCGACTGACAATGAAGAGCATGTCACTGATAGATCTTTTCTTCCTCGACAAATTGTGCAGTATTGGTCACAAGCTTATGCCAGGAAACACTTTTGTTTCTCACGAAACACTCTGAAATTGTGCTTGACGATGTCGTTTTCATCATCATCATCATTCATCATCATCATCATCATCATCATCATCATCATCATCATCATCATCATCATCATCACTACCACTATCATTATAAGCATCATCATCAGCAGCAGCATCAGCATCAACAACAACATCATCACCATCATCATCATCATCATCATTATCATCATCACCACCACTATCATTATAATCATCATCATCATCATCATCATCATCATCAGCAGCAGCAGCAGCAGCAGCAGCATCAACAACAACATTATCATCCTCACCATTATCATCATCATCAGCAGCAGCACCGCATCAATGACAACGTCAAGAATATGCCGTTATGTGTTCTCTCTTGTTTGAAGATCTGATCGTCAGAAAACCGACGTGTTACAATTGCCATTAAATTAATAAAAAAAAACACACGTATAAATCGAAATAAAAAATCTAAACACGTGAGTTTTGTCATCGTAGAATAATTCAAACCATTATATTCAGGAGTTGTTTGTTTTATCTCGAGTCTGGTAAAATATCGATGTTGGCGTGTTATTTAAAGTTCTGACTGGCCGTCAAGTTCCGGCTCTAATGTAAGCTAAATGCATTCCCCGAGCTGTCGCTGACCTAATTCACCGTAGAATAAACAAAAGTTAAGTATTGGATCAATGGATTGCTTTTCTGACTTTTTCCGAACCAACAAAAGGAGGCAATTTTTGGTGTCTGCCATTAGCAAAGTAATCAGAAATAATAACATATATAAATATATGATTCGTCCATCTGTGATTGGATTATATTTTTCTGCGAGATAAAAAAGTAATGGTACGTATATTTTGGATTTCGTGACTTATTACATTTTTAATCAATACGTATGTATTATCAATGAAATATAATCATAAAACACGCCGTCTTAAAGTATGGTCCTATATAAACTCTACAGCTCTAAAACAAAATCTCAACTGTAAAATTAATATTGTTTGATTAATCAACTTGGTTCGATCTTTCTTCATACAGTTGATTTTAGTAGACAATCAAGTCAATCCAGGTTGTTTGTTCTTTTTAAACGTTTTTGAGGCTAAATAAAAGCAACATTAAGCTGTGGCACCTCAGGTGATAAAATTGGTGCTGTATTAAAACAATAAAAAATCTACAACACGTAATTGAGTTATCAATTGAAGAATTCACTGATATAAAGCTTCAACAAAGGTTTCCCATGGATAATAAATATATATATTTTAAATTTCAGAACGACGTCTTTATCTAGTGGAAAGTGAACAGGAGTGCCATGTATACACAGTATAAAAGTAACCACGATAAATCATTCTGTCTCCGGCTAAAAATCCTACATAAAAACATCAAATACTGACACTAAATTTCGACATTTTGTGTGTGAATATGTTGATGAAGTTGAAACTGCTGAAAACTGGATATTCTTTGGATATTTAGTCTTAGGTGATATAAAAAGGATTTTGGTGAAGGAATGTATGCAAACATAGACTTATTTATAAAGCTAAATGATCGGAACATATAAAACTTGTAAAATTAAAATTGAAACTGCTGAATCTTAGGATATGAATATATTTTGTGTCGCAATTTATAAGGATAAAATGAAAACAAGTCTTTAAATGTTATCATTTGTGCCTGGCAGTCAAACTAACCGTTGTCCAGCTGAAAATCTGAACTCGGGATTTCTTAAGTTTATTATCATTTACAGAAAAAAGAGTCTGACAAGAAAGTATGACAGATGCTACAAAAAAGTGAATCGTACAAAGATTTTATTGTGTGTCATTCAGTGACATTAACTCTGACATTAAATCCGTAAAAAGTATATTTTGCATTTTAAAGACACAAATCAGTAGTCAGTTTAAAAAAACATATTCAAAACTGTAAGATAACCAGTTAAAGACTTTGAGTACATGTTGCAATTGTGAGACAATAGGTTACTGACTTTGCAGGCTAAATAATATGTTTGAGGCAAACGGTTACAATCAATACCTATTTAAAACTTAGAGACAATCAGTAATTAAATGTAAGATAGTTGTCAAACGAAGTTGTGTAATGACTCTTAAAACCCAAATGAAGCTGCGAGACAATCATCTGCTTATCTAAAGTCAGATTTGGCACCAAAATAAATCATTGGTTGTCATTTAACACAAAACAAAAGCTACAAGAACATCAGTGGTTAACACAGGGAACAAAATTAACATTGCCAGTCAATCAATTGTTTACTTTGAAGATATAATTGGAACTGTAATCAGTTGTTAAATTTGTATGTATAACTGCAACTGTGACACGAGCGGTTGATAACTTTGGATGCACTTGATACTTGAGACTGTTAAATATTCAGTCGGTAAATTTTTATAAAAAATCAGTTTTAAGTTGAAGGATTATCATAATATTTGAATTTGAATTTCCGATACGTTCAGGGGTAGACTTTGAAGACTCAATCGAAGCTGACAATTATTGACTGTGAAGACATTATGGCAATAGGTCACATTCATGCATAAAAATCACAAGGACTTAATCGGAGACATTTGTGTAAACCATTTACTCATTTATATCAGGATATGCCTTTAACAAACCCACCAACATCGTTCGCAATATTCTGCCGTGCAAATAACAGGAACTGAAACTGGAGAACACAGATCTTGCAGATTATAACTCTCAGTTGTTTAAATTCAGATGTTATATTTACGTTAAATGTTCACACCTAACAATGCTCACCATACGCATGCACTAATCAACATCTTCTGTTTCGACCAACAATGAATTCTACCAGTGATCCACTGAGCATTTCCGCGAGTCCAAGGGAGAAGACAGTGGCCATTGTCATCATTTCTGTGCTTGGGGTTTTAACTCTCGCAAACGTCATTTTCTACTTTCTATGTCGCTACCTCAACAAACCAAGACCCAAGTTTCAGGAAGTGTCAATAGTTGTCGAATGCTCGTCTCTCAGAAATAGTTCTGCGGACATGACACCATCACCATCGATTCATCGAAGCCTTAGTGCTCGTCACGAACAAGCAAGGAAGTATGCGAAGGATGTCAATCCAGAATTATTTAGATCTACTACTGACGTCAGCATAGAAGGATGTTAACAAAAGTGTTAGGCCAATAACCAAATACAATGTTGTAGATTAGTCCAGAGGGAACTGTATTAATTAGATTTTTTTTCTTAAAACGGTCTCACTCAAATTTTCGACAAATTGCATTTTTTTCAAGAGTGAAACAAACAATTTCTGTCTCTACATGTTTGCAAACATTTATGCATACAGCCATATTAGAAAACATCCAGCTGTTTTGGTGGAGGAAGACGGCAGATAAATTTGGGTAGAAATACCGTAACCGCAAGTCAGCTGGAAGACCTTATCATATTAAATCTTTCGCCCCAAACGGGACTCGAACCCATGCGGTGAGAGGTTTAGCAGTCAGAGGAGTTATAAATCGGTTGGCGACTCTACCAGTACACCACGGACGCCCACTGACAGACTTCGAAGCATTTCTATATGATCAAAGTCATCTAATATTAAAGTCGCGTTTTATAAATCCCCAAAATGTCATCCGCTATACATTTGTTTTCATTATCTCGTTTTTATAAATAAATGTTCAGTTTCGATACGTCTAGACCAAGCTGATTGAAATATATTCAGTACAACCAATGACATTGTCACTGAGACAACTTATTACCATGACAACAGAACATTTTTGACTGCGTTTTATGAATCAAAGAGACCGGTGGTAAAAGTTATAATCACTGAATGATAACCTTCAGTTTATAGGCGATTTTTTTTTCTCTTTCACACGACAACGATATTTGTTTCCAACATACACTCGGTTCCCTGTAAACACATAAAATCGTAAACACTTTGCAAATTAAATTGAAAAATAATCTTTGGTCTTTTTGGAATAGTTACATTTAAATAGTTAATATCTAGAAAATGACTGACAATTTAAATACTGTGCAATCACAATACGATGTGTCCATCTGACAAGCCAAATTATCCGTTCGATCGTAGAATCCGAAGTATCCTAATTTATCTCAGCGACATTGTTGAAGGCAGCTCTCGGCCATTGTTGTTACAGTAAACCAGTTTCTACTTGACATAATACGGTTGTCGTTATTGGATATATTCGTTATTGAAATTTGGGATGTATAACTAAAAGCAAGCTTATTGTTTACTGTATAAATATATTGATAAAAGTGCATGTAATCATTGTTATGTATTATAACAATAAAATATCGCTTCTCGTTGTCGTATGTAACACGTAATGTGACAAATAACATGTGACTTTAATCTATTCCTCAGTGATGTAAAATGTAAAAGCGCATATTTAATATACACATTGTAGAACACAGTTCAATAACAATGGCAATATGTACACATATGTAAATTGTATTACACAGCATTTCTCGTCTCATGTACGTACATGTAAATGAATTAAATATTTATTTAAGGCATACATAACTAATGGCGAAAGTGGTTCAAAAACCAAAGACTCAAAAACTGACTTCAAGTTGTTAATAAGTGTGAAAAATCAGCAAATTGTCTTGAAAGACAACACGAATTAAACACACAACAAAATCTAACATACAAGTACTCTTGACTTCACTTCCTATTTCTGAAAGATATTGACCAGATGAGACATAAGTTTAAGACTGGATCTAGTTTTGTTTGCCCTCATATTTGTTATTTTAAATGTGAATCATTTCAGACTGGATCTAGTTTTGTTTGCCCTCATATTTGTTATTTTAAATGTGAATCATTTCAGACTGGATCTAGTTTTGTTTGCCCTCATATTTGTTATTTTAAATGTGAATCATTTCAGACTGGATCTAGTTTTGTTTGCCCTCGTATTTGTTATTTGAAATGTGAATCATTTCAGACTGGATCTAGTTTTGCTTGCCCTCATATTTGTTATTTTAAATGTGAATCATTTCAGACTGGATCTAGTTTTGTTTGCCCTCGTATTTGTTATTTTAAATGTGAATCATTTCAGACTGGATCTAGTTTTGTTTGCCCTCGTATTTGTTATTTTAAATGTGAATCATTTCAGACTGGATCTAGTTTTGTTTGCCCTCATATTTGTTATTTTAAATGTGAATCATTTCAGACTGGATCTAGTTTTGTTTGCCCTCGTATTTGTTATTTGAAATGTGAATCATTTCAGACTGGATCTAGTTTTGCTTGCCCTCATATTTGCTATTTTAAAAGTGAATCATTTCAGACTGGATCTAGTTTTGTTTGCCCTCATATTTGTTATTTTAAATGTGAATTATTTCAGACTGGATCTAGTTTTGTTTGCCCTCGTATTTGTTATTTGAAATGTGAATCATTTCAGACTGGATCTAGTTTTGCTTGCCCTCATATTTGTTATTTTAAATGTGAATAATTTCAGACTGGATCTAGTTTTGTTTGCCCTCGTATTTGTTATTTTAAATGTGAATCATTTCAGACTGGATCTAGTTTTGTTTGCCCTCGTATTTGTTATTTTAAATGTGAATCATTTCAGACTGGATCTAGATTTGTTTGCCCTCATATTTGTTATTTTAAATGTGAATCATTTCAGACTGGATCTAGTTTTGTTTGCCCTCGTATTTGTTATTTGAAATGTGAATCATTTCAGACTGGATCTAGTTTTGCTTGCCCTCATATTTGCTATTTTAAAAGTGAATCATTTCAGACTGGATCTAGTTTTGTTTGCCCTCATATTTGTTATTTTAAATGTTAATCATTTCAGACTGGATCTAGTTTTGTTTGCCCTCGTATTTGTTATTTGAAATGTGAATCATTTCAGAATGGATCTAGTTTTGCTTGCCCTCATATTTGCTATTTTAAAAGTGAATCATTGAAACTGTTGAAACAGAAAGTTCCTAGAGTTTAGCTATCAGCATTCGGAATGCTACGCACGACAAGTGTTTAACGTCAAAGTTTTTTGTATACGCCGATAAATCAGACTTGTAATAGAATTTCCCACGTCAGAGCTACTGCCGTTTTTCTCATATATTCTCAAGTTTTATAATCCTTTTAAAATTAAATTTCTCCAATGTCTAGACATAAGATTAGTCTGCCATACATATGTAAATTCTGATCATTCACCGGAATTCCGTCATGGATATTTGTTACTATTTTAGACACATATCCCAGTTAGGCCAAATAATCTAATGATCACCACGACTTTGTGTCAATTTTCTGTCTCTGTCTTCGTCTGTATTCACCTATTGCGAACATCTCTTCTTTTCTCTTTCACTCTATACCCGCCCCCTCTCTCTGTCTCTCACAGACAAACTTCCTCTCCGCGTTCTGTCTCTCTCCTCTCTCTCTGTCCCCCTCTCTCTCTCTCTCTATCTCTCTCTCTCTCGCCTCTTCTTTCTCTTATTCCGTCTGTCTGTTGGTCTGACCGTGTTCCTATCATCAAGGTATATACCCTTTATTTTTCTAGCTCTATTCTTTTTATAATATATATAGATCTCAAGACCGGTATAAAATGCATAATTTATTGAATATCTTTCTTACTTCCATTCCCTCCCAACCCCCATATTTTTTTTTATCCTTACCAACTCCTGTCTCACCCTCTCTCGCCCTATCTCACCATCTCTCGCCCTATCTCGCATTTTCTCACCCTCTCTCGCCCTATCTCACCCTCTGTCGCCCTATCTCACCCTCTCTCGCACTCTCTCGCCCTATCTCACCCTCTCTTGCACTCTCTCGCCCTATCTCACCCTCTCTCGCCCTATCTCACCCTCTCTCGCACTCTCTCGCCCTATCTCACCCTCTCTCGCCCTATCTCACCCTCTGTCGTCTTCCCTCGCCCCATCTCACCCTCTGTCGCCCTATCTCACCCTCTGTCGCCCTATCTCACCCTCTCTCGACCTATCTCACCCTCTCTAGCTCTATCTCACCCTCTCTCGCACTCTCTCGCCCTATCTCACCCTCTCTCGCACTCTCTCGCTCTATCTCACCCTCTCTCGCACTCTCTCGCCCTGTCTCACCCTCTCTCGCACTCTCTCGCTCTATCTCACCCTCTCTCGCACTCTCTCGCTCTACCTCACCCTCTTTCGCACTCTCTCGCTCTATCTCACCCTCTCTCGCACTCTCTCGCCCTATCTCACCCTCTGTCGCACTCTCTCGCCCTGTCTCACCCTCTCTCGCACTCTCTCGCTCTATCTCACCCTCTCTCGCACTCTCTCGCTCTACCTCACCCTCTTTCGCACTCTCTCGCTCTATCTCACCCTCTCTCGCACTCTCTCGCCCTATCTCACCCTCTGTCGCACTCTCTCGCCCTGTCTCACCCTCTCTCGCACTCTCTCGCACTCTCTCGCCCTACCTCACCCTCTCTCGCACTCTCTCGCTCTATCTCACCCTCTCTCGCACTCTCTCGCCCTATCTCACCCTCTTTCGCACTCTCTCGCCCTGTCTCACCCTCTCTCGCACTCTCTCGCTCTATCTCACCCTCTCTCGCACTCTCTCGCCCTATCTCACCCTCTCTCGCACTCTCTCGCTCTATCTCACCCTCTCTCGCACTCTCTCGCCCTGTCTCACCCTCTCTCGCACTCTCTCGCTCTATCTCACCCTCTCTCGCACTCTCTCGCTCTACCTCACCCTCTTTCGCACTCTCTCGCTCTATCTCACCCTCTCTCGCACTCTCTCGCCCTATCTCACCCTCTGTCGCACTCTCTCGCTCTATCTCACCCTCTCTCGCACTCTCTCGCCCTATCTCACCCTCTGTCGCCCTATCTTACACTTTACCTTATTACTGTCTCAACTGTCCGTAGGATTACTCACACACCTACAGTGATCATTTACTTCCATATACACTGGATGCTGACTGCTATGTAACCATAGTAACCATCTGTTTCCGGAGAGATTATGTAACTCTGATTTCAACCAGTATTTTTCCTGGCATTAACGTCCTTACATAATTAAAAAAAAAAGATAACAATGAAGGACAGTGTGCTTTAGTTTATAATGACAACTAATGTTGCCAAATTATGCATCTATCATCATAAATAAACACTACAGATGGATGACAACAAGTAAAAAAAAGTTCAATCAGTTGTATTCCCACTAGTTTTTCCACAAATATACACATGTCTGTATGAAGTAGAGAAAGGTTTCTGTGAATGTAAGTACACCGCAGCCCGGCACATTTTCGTGACGTATTATTAATAAATGGCAGACACGTCTGAGGCGAACATCTCCATAAGTGCTTTTACATCCTCTATTATCGTCTGTCAAAACTGCGTACTTTGTGCGGATTTTTTATAGGCTTCGCCATTTATAAGACAATAAAATATTTTAGCAAAGTATCAATTTCTTGTCACTTCGGAATCATAACCATATAAAGTGAATGCTGGAAACGAAAAGAATCGTTGTTATTATCTCGTTTTTTGGCAGTTTCAATGAACAAAAGTGTAAGACACCTTACTAATGTTCGGCATTAATACACGGTTTTAATTGTCTTGACAATTAGTACACATGAAGTGGTGGGCTTTTCTTCTATAAATATTTCAGTTAAGATTATTTTGAAATGACAGACTATGTAGACAGCATGTCGTGTTTTAGTAAAATGCCGATACCGACCTACGAAATCATAGATGAATAAAGAAATTGATAGACACTTAAAACCGAATAAAAATGACATTTATCTTGTTGGCAAATACATGTCCGATAAACCAATGTGTTTGTGTGCATGATATCATATGTAGTCTCTTTTTATATAATTTAACATCATTTAAAGAAATATCGTTTAATATGAAAATCTAAATGATTGTATACTTACAAAACCCTAAAATGATCAACATAGTTATATCAATTTTACACGTACACACACTCAAGCCCCCCTCCTCTCGATTCTTTCGTTTCACATTTTTTTTCCATTCTCTCCCACATGTAAATGTTCTTGTTTTCGAAATACATCAAATATGGTCTTTCTATGACGCCCAGATATTATGACCACAAGATATACTCACGTCCAGATATTTTTACGTGATATGTGGACGTCCAAATATTTTGACGTGATATGTGGACGTCCAAATATTTTGACGTGATATGTGGACGTCCAGATATTTTGACGTGATATGTGGACGTCCAGATATTTTGACGTGATATGTGGACGTCCAGATATTTTGACGTGATATGTGGACATCCAAATATTTTGACGTCCAGATCGGCGCACCGCAGGTCAGCTAAATGACCCTCCCACAATTAGTCCTTCTTACCAACCGGGACTCGAGCCTGGACTACGACCCAAATGGTGAAAGGCTGGGCAGTCGCAAGAGATAATATCCCCCCACCCCACCCCCACCCCCACTCCCACCTCCCTGGCAGTCGCAAGAGATAATATCCCCCCGCCCACCTCCCGGGCAGTCGCAAGAGATAATATACGAGTACAACGCCCCGCCCCCCCCCCCCCCCCCCCCCCACCCCTCCCAAAATGTAGAAACCTTTCGATAAAACCATTCACAGAAACTTTTTTCTCCTGTAATGGCATGATGTTGACTGTTGAAGAATGGTAACGATGTGGTTTGAAATGTTTTGTGACTCTAATTTCAACCAGAATCTTCCCTGACAGATTATCAATTATGGTCAGCTACGTCTGAGGCGTAAAAGGTTGGCATGACAACTCGAACGTCTCGATAAATACTTTTTACAGCCTATATTATCGTACTTTGAAGCAGAAATAATTTATATGGATTTATATGGATTTATATAGATTTATATGGATGAGTGGGTAAGGACATCTGAACAAAATGTTTTCCTTCATAAAATCTTGCATGTTATGCTACTCTCAAGAAACAATTTAGAGACAATACACAACGGAAACCTCTCACATAGTATATAAAATGCCAATATGAGTACTCAAAGCAAATACTTTATTTAAATGAGTCATTAAAAATTCAATACCATGTAACGGATAAAGCAATATATCTCATACTAGGATCCCAAACTGTATACATTGTAAAGTTATGTTATGAACAGATCTGTTTCAAACGGTATTTCTAAATGCTGCTTTAGGGTGTGTGTGTGTGGGGGGGGGGGGGGGGGTGTATTGCGGACGGTAAGAGTTGCTGATCCTTCACCGCGTGTGTTCGAGTCCCGGTCGGGGCAAGACCTTTCATGTGGGGAGGTTTTCCAGCTAACCTGCTGTGCGCCGGTGGTTCTATCTAGATATAAGTCTGGGGGTCTTCCTCCACCAATAATGAGCTGGACGTCGCCAATATGATCATAATTGTGGCTGTGCGATGCTACAAAAAAAAAAACCAAACATAAGAAAAATGTTTTAACGTACGTTTCTGAGTACTTCTTTCTTTTCGCACCATCTATGATATTATTTAGTTTCAGTTTTTACATTGCACCGATGAAATAATTGTAATACTGACATTGCTCAGCTACATGTACTCGTGGTGGAGAAAGAAGTTTGAAAGAACAAAACCCTGGACCCGAATTTAAAAGTGTTTCACTTTCAAATAAACACTAAGTCCCCATTACCACCCGTGATACTAATTGTTTTTGAGAGGTTTTCATGTGTCATGCTAGTAGAGTTCGATATGCAAAATAGTTAAAATGTTTCAGGCGCTTTGAAAGTGGATTGTGAATACAAACCGGGATTCGACATGTAAATATCGATCTCTCTGGGTTTGAATCCACACCTGATAATTATTCTTACGTCCTGTGGTGTGCTGATTGTTCTACTCCGACATGTGTCTGTGTCCGTCTCAACTAATAGCCGCTGCAATAATAATCATGACTGTGTCACGGCGTGAACTTGAAAAAAAACAACAAATCATGAGAACGCGACATTGTGGCCGCAACACTATCCAACCATACCTGTCTGTTTTGTTGCATAATGTCTTTCCAAAAGTGTTATTAGAGGTGGTATCTAACATATCTAATAGATGTAACGTTATCTGACTTCTATTTGGTGTGTTTGTACAAACTTTAGTGTAAGCTTTGACAATTTTCAACAGTATCTCAACTTTACGGCAGTAAAACTCGATTATCAACACTTAAATGTTCATTCTTTTCAAATCTATAAATAATAACAATTGGGATTCCTGCTAAAACAGGCATCAACATCACAGTGGATGACGTGGATGAGCTAAAAGGTAAGTTGTCACGTGGTTTTCTTAGTTTAAAAATAGCTAACTGTGTCGCGTGGCTCAGATAGGAAATAGATACGACAGGTTTAGGTCATTAATAAACAGAATTTTGTGAGATCTGTTCAGGTAACAATGGTTTATTATGAAGTTTAATGAAAAGAATTTTGGTCCAAACTATCCGATACCACCTTTAAATAAAAGAAGTATGGTGACAAATGCCTTGCTAAAAGCAATATTGATAACTTTACGGGCGTAAGTTCCTCCTTTAAGGCAATTGTAGATTACTGGTCTTTTGAACATTATGAACTATATTTTGGACAAGAACAGTTATCAAAGAAAACAAAAAGCTCATTTTTCATTTGGATATCCGGGTAACAAACACATTTCTGCAACTTTTTTTTGATAAGTTCGAAAATTCTCGAAAGGGGTTATTCAGGTAAAAATTATCAAACAATTGCATCAAATTTTAATAGTTTGTGGCTGTATGTGTAAAGAATTTGTTTGCCTTATCTGAAAAAAATGAAGACACGTCGACAGTTACACTGATAAGCAAATCAACATGTTTGATTGTTTTTTAAAATTTATTTTAATACTATAATTGCTTTATCATATCCGTCTAAAGATATAGACACTTCTGGTAAATTTAAAATTGAATTTGATTAAAAAATGTTTTCATATCTATTCACAAGGTTCATTTCTGTTATGTACTTTGTGAAATGCTTCGTCAAATGTCACATTATTACGCATTACCTCGTTGAAACTATATTAGTCTTAATTTAATATCTTTTTTTTCTATCCTTTGTTCCAGACAAACATTTGAAGCCACCGACAATTGCCAGGAGAAAGTTGCTTGGCAGAAAATTAGGTGACTGAAAACTGGATTACCATAGCAACGAACAAGGTTGTCACCTATAGGTGTGTTCCCGAAATTCTTAAAGAGTCTCTCGCGAAACGATTTGACACTTATAGCATTCGGTCCTGGAAATTTGTGGATGTAAGGAATTTCCATTGTTACATTGTTTTTTCAGAGATTCAGCGCGTATTATGAAAATGTCCCCACGGAATTCCGCGTTTTCGCATATTATTGACTCGACTTGTTGTTTTGTTACACATGCTACAGTCAAGTTAATTTTGATGCTTTAATCGATTATAATCATATGTAGTTCTTTTTATGGTAAGGCTTTTTTGTTTAATAATCATCACATATTTGTTCTGATTTTTACATTTGGCTTGCCGGTGAATACCTTTTTCCTTTGCCTTTTCAAATTATGACTTTATCATTTTTTTCTATAGAAGTGTATACTATTGGATATGCATAAACTATTAGAATATCCAGTCATTTAGCCCAATTAGTATGAATCAACGAGACATGTTTGCAAGCTATACATAGAATTATACGACAACCAGGTTGTTTTGACTAGGGCGGGCTTATATCGTACTATAAAATGAAAAAAATGAAAATAAAAGAATAAAAATATAAACTGAAACACACTTACTGACCTTTTCAAAGCAAGATAAACCCTTGAATTATTTTTATTATTCAGTCTAAACGAGTACATAAAGTGCCTAAAACAGATATGATTTAAGCGGCTGAGAGTATGGACATATGCACTTTTAAATTGTTTAGTACATGTAAGTGCGTCACTTCCAATTTTGATGACTGGCGTTTGCACGTGACGTATATTTTTTTTTTCAAACGTAGTCCGACACTTTATTTGTTTAGCTTTACTTGGTTGAAAAGAGTTTTAAACCGTTGCATTTCTTTTGATACCCCAATATGTGGACATCGTATGTTTATTGGGGTTGTCGTCCCAACAGCAGTATTTCAGTTACCTGGAGACGGTGGCACGTAACGACAGACCATGCCTTTAAATAACATTATGTTCACATTTACTCTTATGGTTAGAAAACATATTTTAATCAATTAATCACTGTAATTGTCTTGCTTCCTGGGCATAACATTAAAAATACACACAAACATGACTGTAACAAAGTTGCTTTAAAAAGGAAAATCCTATCCGCATAAAAAACCTCTTGAGAGGTTTTAGTAGATGTCTACAATTCGTTTTAATGTGTGTGATATAAAAATGTCAGTTAATTCGAAACACATTCCTCCTCAAACAAATTATTGTCTTACTTTCGATACATGTAGTCCTATATAAATTCATAGAAATATGCAGTTTCGATGGCCGGTAATAGAAGATATCGGGATGTTCTGTTGTCATGCCAACTACTTAGGCCTTAGACATTTCGAATCATAATTGATAACCTGTCACGGAAAAGTGCCGGTTTAACCGATCTTACAATCACGGAATCTCTCATGAAACAGACGGCTACCGTTCTACTGTAATGGTCAACCATTTATTATTGTCATTGCGTAAATGTATGTGAATACATATATAGAAGGTGTACAAGTTGTTGTTTTTGTTGTCGTTGCTTGTTTTGCGGGAGTGGTGGGAGATGTTGGTGTTGGTTTGTTATTGTTGTTGTTGATTTTGTGGTGGTGGTGGAGAGTGTGTGTGTGGGGGGGGGGGGGGGGGGGGGGGAGTGCAGTGTGTGAGGGATGATGGAAGTAAGACAGACGCACACAGAGCAGCGGTTTATATTAATTTCGCAAGTGTTTCCTTTACCTATAAATACGTTATGACAATGTCCTATGATGACATATACTAAAATTTGAGCAGTCACAATAGATAAGTAAAGCAAAGCTCTATGAGAATTGCAGCAAAAGTATTGGCATGTCAGTCAAATGTAAAAAAATATAATAAAAATAAAGACACGAGATGTTACATAAAATAGTCAACACAACAGTTACCGCCTTGAAAGGGTCAGGCGGCCAAAGGACCGACTGGGTTGCTTAAACCGGCTAACTGAGCTCTAACCTTTCACTTCCTGATGGGTTTTTCAAAGCAGTGTTTCCACAAACAGAATTATCTGAAACAAAACTGTCCAAGTGATGACGTCATCAACTACAAACGTTGTGATATAATTACAAATAATGATGTCCACATTGTATTTAGGTGAGCGGAGAAGTATTTTTTCTAGTGTTTTTTTTAAAAAATCAAAGATACCAAGGACAAAAACCATCAAAGAGGAAGTGTACAGTAGTGTACCATCCTGTTCATGTTTAGATGATTTTGACGAAGTTCAATGGTCATCAAAAGGAAAATACACGCAGCAATCTTGATAGGATGAATTAAATCACAACATAGAATCCACATACCAGTCGATGTCAAACGTACAAAATGCTGAGACAAAAAAAGATAATAAAATAGCCATCCTAACAGTTACGGTCCTGGAACGGCCAGTCCTCAAAAGTGACAAACAGGAATACAGAGTTGTAACCTCGCACTTAACTCGATGGGTTCTCAAATACAAGCAGTGGACAGAAAACACATCTTTTTGAAACAAAACAGTCCTAACGATCTAAGTTTGATTTAAGAAATGGCGTCAGAAAATACAGAAAGTTGCGACGAACCCTGTATGTACGGATTTCATCAGATCAATGAGCTTTTTAACTAAAACAAAAACTGCACATTTGTCCAACTGTGGCAAAGTCACAGACAAAATATGTCAAGAAACGTCACATAGGCAGTAATGTCTTCAAGATAACTTGGACTATTCGGTTATCATAGCTTAAAATTGTTTTATTTTGCAATTACAATGATGACAACAATTTTAGCCTGTTGTGTTTATTTGTTAGTTTTGTTTTAAAGCCCATCCAACAATCTTTCTGTTATTTGAAGACGATGTCGTTTTTAAATGAACATTTTATTGCTACTGTAACTACCGCCATCTCGAAAAGCACGTGATCTCAGTGGCGCTCTTGGTCGGGTACATCGATACCGGTGTGGATGTAAAATGTTCCCTATAATTTAAATGCGAAAAAATCAAAATTTATTTTTAAAATGTAATCCTTCCTTAGAATGAATCATAACAAAATAATAAATATATTGAGACTGTAATTGTATACTAAGTTTTGTACTGTTGTTCTAATATCGCTCGTCAAAGCCCAATGACGATTTTCACTTTAGGTGGCAGAGTTAACTGTAGTCTGGAAGGGACGTAAACTCTGACTGGGAGATTATTTTTGTTGTGTTAGAAACAAGGGCTGTCATGGAAGTTCGTAGACTTTAGGGAAAACGGAAATGCTTGTTTATTGTTTTAATGTCCCACTAACAGTATTTCAGTCACCTAGAGACGACATCCAAATGAAGCAGATATAGTGCTGCTTTCACTGTGTATAGCAATGTCGTGAACACCTAGCATGATACCACACCCAGTCACATAATCCTGATCCCGGGTCAACCGGTCGTGGAAGTACCCTTATATTTGCTTAAACGTTAGCAAGGGAGCTATACCATTTATAATGACATTGGTATGTCGCGGTCCAGAATCGAACCCGGGGCCCCTCGAACCTGGAGCCGACGCTCTACCGATTGCGCTACCAGATCTGGTAAAACGGAAATATGTTAACTTTTATAATAATCTGTTCCATATTGAAAGTTTCCTTCAGCAAATAACAGTGTTATCAAAATGAATCAAAGTTTTTTCCGTTTGAAACAATGTCGCACACCACTAGTACCCGTAACTTTCCTTGTTATATGTATAAATGGCATGGAAATAAAGGTCATGCGTTAAATATGCTGAGAGACTATATCGAAAAATCTAAGGCATTAGTACACTAAACTTAGTGTACACAAGGGTAGATCTTACCAGTTCCGCGCGCGTTTGGAAACAAATGCAGCTACAGAAAATAGTTTAGCGAACATTAGTGACGTCACAGGTCATATGACATTCTACTACGATGTCTTTTGATAAGATGACACCATAAAGAATCCGCCCTCCCCACCCCCACCCATAAAATATAGTTTTTACAGTATGAAAACAAGTTTAGGACACGGTTACTACAGCGTTATTGTTCCAATTAACTTCATTTCTTATATGAAGTACACTAAAGTACCAATGCACAAGGAAGATAACATACACCTTTGTTTCATTTTGCAAAAAATAATCTTCACTTAGTTTGCTTGTTTGTTTATTGGGTTTATCTTCCCACCAACAGTATTTGAGTTATCTGGAGACGGTGTCCACTTGAAGCAGATATAGTGCTGTCTTCACTGTGTACAGCATGCCGTGAACACCTGGCATGATACCACACCCAGTCACATTATCCTGACACCGGGCCAACCAGTCGTGAAACTACCCTTACGTTTGCTTGAGCGTTAGCAAGGGAGCTATGCCACTACCATTTTTAATGACTTTGGTATGTCGCGGCCCGGGATCGAACACGGGGCCTCCCGTACCTGGAGCCGACGCTCTACCGATTGCGCTACCAGGTCCGGTCTTTTCACTTAGTATTTGTTCATAGTGCAGACTTTGTCAACGGTTACAATAATGAACGTGTAGCAATTACCTGGCAAATAAGCTGTTTGGAATGACAAACGACCAGTTACTATCATTACCGCGTTGATTTCCGTGGAATCGAAAATATTTTTGGTAAGCTGGCTGACCTGGATTCTACACCATTTGCCAAAGCCTAAAACAGTCGTGCTCAGTGGGCTAAGAGTTCTTCACGACTGCAATCAGGTTTATCTGTTCGCAGGCCATGGATCCATAATATCACCCTCAGTCACAATACCCTGACACTGGCCGACCACTCATTAAAGTACACTAATATTTACTTTAGCATAAACAAAGTGGACAGTTTGATTTGTTTGTTGGGTATCTCGTCCTACCAACAGTATTTCAGTTTGGAAACGGTGTCTATTTGAAGCAGATATAAATTGCTGCCTTCACTGAGAATCACATTCCATGAACACCAAGTCACATTATCTTTACACCGGGCCAATCTGTCGTGGAACTGCGTATACCTATATATTAGCTTAACCACGACTATTTTTACGACTTTGGTATGTCGTGGCCTCCGATCGAACCCGTGGGCTCCCATACCTGGAGTCGATGCTCTATCGAGGGCGCTGCCAGGTTCGGTAAAAGGGAACTTTATCAGAACCCCTTTACGAACGATTGTATGTCGTAGCACAGATTTAATTTCGGTGCCTCCAATATCCTGGGAATATTTCAAATAAATATTTAAAATAAATTTAAATTGTAATTTAAAATGAATTCAATTAGAGTTCAAATCAAACTTACTTTGGTAGCTTTGAGCCTTGGTAAGACATTGACGAAGCAGACGTCTTGATGGAATCCATGCTCAACGTATGTCTCAGCTAATCTCTAACGTTCTTGACGTCGGTCTTTGACTGTATGGTGAGTTTCCGATCAGCATCGAAACACAGCGTGGATCTTGCCGTCAAACAATCACGTTAACGTGAACGTCATAGGTCAGTGACGTCACTTATGGTCCAATAAGAGAGATGGTTGTTAGTCAGTATCTCAGCGACAGTATAAAAAACGACAAAATAATGACAATGTCTCGCGAATTTTGTTATTAGAAACATTCATATATCTGGTGTACACTCTTGTTTAAATAAATATCTGCGTTACACGAAACTGGATGTAAGTAAGAAAACATCAGACACTTACTTGTGTGTTTTCACTTAGTCAAATAACGATACTCAATGTGAAGAAGATTGCTACAAAGTATTGTCATGTGTACATCTTTCTCTGTAATGGCGACCTTTACTTCGAAATTCACGTGCAAAACGGGGCAAGGGTAGACGGCATGGAAATAAGTACATATAAACACGTTTCGATTGGTTAGTTTTCAGGTCCCGAACAGGTGCAGCCGCTAATGGTTATCAATGTCACGAATGTAATGCGTGTTTCTTTATTACAATAAAATAAATATTACAATAAAATAAAATGTTGGTTGCAAAGAGCTTCACACAAGTTGTTGTGAAAATTGTGCTTACCCAAATTTATGGTGAACTGGATGTATCTAGAATGAACATAAGTAAACATTTTGTAGTGAAAGCGGGTTTCTCTTAAATTTCGTTTTCAAAGATCGACTTGAAATATGCGAGGCGGAAACGACCTGGAACCTTCGGGTATGTTTGTAAGTTATCCTTAACCATCGACTTGTAAAAAGAGATGAGATTTGCAAAAGTGTTACATTGGTAAATATGAAGCAAAAATCTTAAGCGAATGCCCATTAAGCCGTGAAATGATAAATGAACGTATAAATCAAAGATGATAATTTTATGTAATGCTAAAAGACGTACGCAAGGTTTGAATAATTTAAATATTAACATTATATTGGGTACTTTTATCGAAAAAAACCCTAAACCTTAAGCATTCAAGCAATTTGTTGCAGAGTAGAAGTTATGTCAAACACTAGCAGTGACAGCAAACTTGTTAACATGCTCGGTTATAGTGTGTATTAGGTCAATAAGCTATTTGGTGTTGTTTTTCCTGTCCTTCCGTCATTCTGTTCGTCCACCCATTCTTCCACAAGTATGCCCGTCACATATACTATATGATGAAAAAGCTGCAAAAATACACATTTTTATCCCACCAGACCCGAACAGATGAGGTTTTCTCTTAGAGAACACAATTTATGTTTAGGAAATGCAATCCCTTCCGTTATTCTGTTGTTGAGTTTTCGATTAAATGTCTGCCGATTAAACTTTATATATTTCTAATCCATGCAATACATATCACTTTGGCACCATTGAATCCGTACAAATATTATCTGTAAACTTGATAATATCTGACATGCATTTTGAGCACTTCCAAACATTAACATTGCAAGGTAGATACACAGATCTATTTCTACGTTATTTTTAGAAACATATTTTATGAATTATTCAGCAGGAAATGATTCGTTTGTTTTGTATAACAGTTATGTTACTTTTGTATTTCCCACAGAATGACAACAAAGAATGACAACAAAGAATGACAACAAAGAATGACAACAAAGAATGGCAACAAAGAATGACAACAAAGAATGACAACAAAGAATAAAGCAAATCAGGAGAAAGTCAGGTTTCCAGCATATTTATATATCTTCCTGTTATACGCGCATGCTCACTGTGGTGCCATGGATGTCGCACATCCACCATCTTTCATGCATTGTCTTGCAATCCTACTGGTATAGTTCCCTTTACATTCTAACAATCAAGAAGACATTTACATCAATAAATACTTATCTCAGTTTTAGGGCAATGCGACTCTGGGTTTTCCAGCTTTATTAACTGTGTTTATTAGAGACAAAACAACAACAACAACATGCAATTTAATAAATGCTCGCAGACATAAGGTGATAAGAACATATGAAACAGAATCAGACATACAATTAAATGCAGTATTCATATACCGCTGTATGTATAAACACATATACTGTACATGTTTTCGTAGTTTATACTTTTTATTAATTCCATTATTATAACATGACAAACCAGACAAAATATTTCATTTAATATGATAAATGTTTACCAATTAACGTGAAGATTGTGGTAAAATCTATATGGCTTTCGTCGTCTTAATAAAATTATACCGCTTGAAGGCAGTCTGGCCTCGTCGGATAGCGAAAGAGAAATTGTTCCCTTAAGCTCTGTTGCCAATAATTGAAATTATCCCAATGTCATTTCTTTGTTATTACGTAGAACTAAATTCTATGCGTCTAACACAAATCACTATTCCCCATCAAAGTTAATACGTAAAAATATGTATTGAAAGTGTAATAATTGTAGAGAGCCATAAGGTAGTAGTGCTGTTTGTTTCTTGTTAATATCATTTGAACTAGTAACATTACACATGTATGTGACTTTGATATATATATATATATATATATATATATATATATATATATATATATATATATATATATATATATATATATATATATATATATATATATATATATATATATATATATATATATATATATATATATATATATATATATATATATATATAGACAGAGAGAGACAAAGAGAGAGAGAGAGAGAGAGAGAGAAAGAGAGAAAGAGAGAAAGAGAGAGAGAGAGAGAGAGAGCATTTTCTCTTCGACATTTTTGGTTTTTGTCAATATTTCTAAGAAATGGGTTTTTGTAAGAAATGCCGAAGATGAATAATTATATAAGATATAAGGGTTATTATATTATAAGGTCAACGGAGATATGACGTAGAATCAACAATTTCTGTCGCATAACCGAAGGAGTCTGAAAACATGTAAATGCGTGCTTCAATTGAAAAGTAAGTGAATATCGAAACAAGGCTGCGCCGGCCATCTTTAGGGAGAGAGATAAGGACCTCCGGTGATGTGGCAGAATTATTCACGTGATTAAGTGTTAAGTTTTTGAAAATTTATTCAACTGTAAACAACAGTGGCATTAAATCCATTGTTTTTCTGTTTGTTTTTCTTCGATATATTTCAAGTTTCAAATATTAAGGACTAAAAGTTCCAAGAAATCTTATTCAAAGTGCAGTCAAAGCAGAAATATTGTCTCTGATATTTAACTTTTATGACGCAACATTTCTACAAAATCAGTGTTTCATGCTAAAACAGTGTGTGTTAGTCGTCTTCTTGTCTCTCGTAATGTCGTTTAACTCTGTTCACTGATACTACTTGAGAGACATTGCGTGGTTTCTTAGGACGATAGCCAGAAAGAATTCAATAACAAAATCAGAGATCTTGGTGTCAGAAAAACGGTGGATGAACCACGGTAACATCTTTTCTTTTAAAATATTTTTTAAATTATGTTTTTAAGATGTTTGTTTTTCTTTCGGCGAAAACCTACGTATTTTGACGAACATTCATTATCATTTTGCTCATTTATCCAGAATAGTATGTAGTTCTTCCTGAATATAGTATACTTATCTCTGTACCAAATACTGTGTGAGCATTATTTTCCAATTACGTCACTTCTATCTTTTATTGAAGTCATTACTTATCTCTAAGAATACGTCATCGATAAGACAGTTTGTTTCTAATAAAATGGTTTCTGTCCATTGCTTGCATTTGAGAAACCCCTCACGAAGTGCGAGCTAAGAATTCTGTTAAACCACTTGATGTACCCCAGTCTTTTCTTTGTGCTTGTTCTGTTTATATAAAAATCGTCACAGGTTTGATCTTACTTTTACATTTGGCTTGCGTGTAAATGTAAATATGTTTGTCCAGAGACTTTTCAAGTTTAAATATATTTACTGCAAATCTCATAGGACTTTGTCATATTTCCTAATTCCAGTGTGGCTCTAAAGTACATTTATAATTCTCATACTATGCTTAAGTGATTATTTGAGCTGCTCCTTTTGTCTCGTTCGTTCATTCTACAGGTAATGGTGTTTTATGAGAGTTTTTGTCCATACCATCAAATCTTTGCGCACTTACTACATGCAATTGTCAACATTTACGGATGTAGATTTAGTTGTATACTACCTTAAAAATAAACATGTCTTTATCATTAAAACGGAAGCCTTAACAAAATCAAATCTGAGTCAGTGCAGAATCGTTGGTGCAGACATGTATCTCAAAGTAGGTATGTTTATAGATCACATACATGTATATACAAACAAGTTGACAAATAAAAGAAGTAAAAATATATAAATATTGTAGAATATAATCCCAAAGGCAGACAAAATTTGTTAATAACTCAGGAATGAATAAGGCATTTATAATCTTAGGCTTCGTTCGAGCGGTATACCATCTTATCAAACTAATATTTATTCACCAATTTTGCTTTGCTTAATAATAAAATATGAAGAAAACTAGAAATGCGGTTTTGTTATTACCACCCTTAACATTTACATTAATCATGCAATCATGCCAAAAATGTGGAATGGAAAATTATTGCCTCGGATGGACATACTTTTTGTGTCCTTTTTCTTTTTATATGTTTTCTATATTTTTGCGCAGTGCTGATGTCAGTCTCACAAAATGAATCATCATGTGATGTTTTCAATTTTTACTTATGAAAGACAAGCCTCCGTTGTCTAAAGAAGGGGGGTATCTAGGCAGAAGGATAAGCCTTTTGTCAACCAGATACTGAATACATTATATGTTTAAAATTTAATAAATGATATATGAAAAAAAATTGCTTGAAATTAAATATAAGTCAAACAATTATTGTATATTTCAAAACCATCAGTTATGTTGCGTCCTATGAGATAATTCTTCATTAAATGTCAAATTATTGCTCTTTAGAACTTGAACATTTAGTTAGCCGTATTCATATCTATGTTTTCATTTTTGTTTCAGATATTTTGCAACACCCGATGTATGTCAGTACAAAGACGTTCGCAAGAAAGAAGACAAGATAGCAGAAAATTGGATAACCATAGCAACGAATAAGGCTGTCAACTAAAGGTGTGTATCAGAATTACAATGAGTCTCCTGGGGACGGACTTGACATGCTCATCACTCCGTCTTTGTAATTTTCGGATGTTCGAAATTTCCATTATATTTTCAGGAGACGTTTTGCTGTTTGTGTATCTAGAAAACATTCCCCTACGGAATGCTGCGTTTTCCTTATCGCTGAGAAAGATTTGTCTTTATTTTAACCTACTTGTACATACATGTATGTTGATAGTTTATTATAATGCTATTTGTTTTGTCTGTACATACGTTCATTTTATCAATTTTTAATCCCGATGCAGGTGCTTACTGTTAGTTGTCTCACTTTGAAGTGATATATTTATTCACACTGTTTTTTTTTTATAGAAAAACCTTCAGGAAGTGCGCGGCAGGAGCGCTCCACAAACCAGGGTTAAGCACCCCAGTCGGTCCCTTTGCCGACTGAATGGTCCAAGGCGATAATTGCTGTTTTTTCTTTTTGTGTGATATGTCTCGTCTCTGTATTTTTGTCACTAATAATTTTACCATGTGTTTGCCTTTGTCTAGAGGTAGTTTAGATTTCTTATAATATTATGTGATAATTCTTATAGGACCTTATTTACCTATTGGTGTCAGGTTTGTATGATAACTTGAACAAACAAATGGTTGTTCAGAAAACAAACGTGCCTATGAACCATATAATAATGATCAGTCAGGCATATACAAAAAGTATGAATATATTGTATAAAGGTTAAGTGGAAACTTACTTTGTTTAAAAGAATCCCAGCATAAAATGTACGTTAAGTGTACCCGAGAGAGGCAAAAAGTGAGGAAGAGACACAGGCATAGAGGGACAGAGACAGAAAATGATAGACAGACAGACAGGCAGGCAGGCAGACAGCAGAGAGGCGGAGAGGGGGAGAGAGAGAAGGAGAGAGAGAGGGAAAGAGAGGGAGAGGGAGAGAAAGAGAGAGAGAGGGAGAGAAAGAGTGGGAGGGAGAGAGAGAGAGAGGAGGAGGAAGCGAGGAAGAAAGAGAGAGAGAATAATTGAGAGAGGGAATATGGAGAGAGAGGAGGATCTGACATAAGTGTTCATTCAAATTTGAACATTAAGTGAGCGCGATTATTGGATTCTATAAATGTATCATTGAATGTGCGGCAGGTGAATTTCGGTTCCAAAAGCGATGTCATAGCGCAAAATGACGTTTCGTCAACACACATTTGCAACTTCATAACAAACTAGTGGTATATTGAAAATAATCCAATAAATATGCATTCAGGACAATTTAAATTAAAACCTGTTGTGTTTAAAATGAGGTATTTTTGTATTTTTTCTGTAAGAGCTTTAACGCTGCCGGAGGAAACTAGTTATTAATTTTCAGAACGTTAGAACTCTGATAGAAGCCATTGTACAATCAAATTTAAGAACGGCAAAAATAATGAACTTTTAAAGAAACCCCACAGAGTTCCAATGGCAAAGTGAATGAAGCCTTTTAAAAGGTCCCAGACACCTTCGGTGGTGTTTTAGTTAATCAAATAATCATTGTACTGCTAGTTTATAGGTTTAAGATGCAGTTATAAGGCTACAAATATACAGCTAAGTGGTGTCAAATTTCTGTTGAAACATCAAATTCTTTCACAAATGGAGAAACCAATACTAATCTATATCAAGTACTCAGTTACGACGGACAATTACAGGAGACGTAAATAGCACTTACTGAGATGTTCAAGCTGTCATGCCAACTACTTACTTATCAGACGTTCCAGACCATAATTGATAACTTGTCAGGGACAAATGCTGGTCTGAGATGCATTAAGAGTCGCGGCGTATTCTCTAAAGCAGATCGTTATCATTCGTCTCTGGTCAGCAACCAGTGATTACGGTAGAAAATGGTCATTTAGAACTGAAGAAATAGAAGGGTGGGAAGGGGTGGGGATGGGGTTGGGGAAGTAGGTGCGTGTTGGTGTGTGAGGGGTTAGTGTGATTGTGTGTAGGTGTGTAGGTGTGTAGGTGCGCGTGCGTGCGTGCGTGCGTGAGTGAGTGAGTGTGTGTGTGTGAGGGGGGGGGGGGGGGAGGGGTGTGTGTGTGTGTGTGTGCAAACAACTATGAAGAAAGTGTGTGCACGTGTTTATTTATATATTATATCTGTACAGATCCTCTTATTGAACGAGAAATGTGAGGTTCGAGCTCTGAGAAGCTAAAACTGCCGTTGTTCAATTCTATCAATCACTTAGTTTATTTAAACCTATTTATTTAGTTTAAACCTATTTATTTATAGTCGATTGGTTCTTTCAACTTATATTAATCCCTCTCGACTGTCCACTTCCTGGGTAGAACCAGTACTCGGGTACTGAATACCTGGAGCAATGTGCAGTAAATAGTCTTGCTCAAGGACTAACTTCACGTGGTCAGTTTCGGGGTTCGAACCCGGGACCCTCCGATCCGGAGTCCAACGTCTTAACCACTAGACCACGAACGCTCACTTAATTCATTTATGTTTTAACATTCGGATATTGACAATACTTTTTATTTTGTAAATGGCGAAACCTACATAAATCCATATAGAATATGCTATATAATCAACGACGTAACAAGCACCAATCAAGATAATCATGTTGCAACGCCATCTATTGTCTCAGAAACTGCTGATTAAAACTTATACAAATACCCTGCCAGAGAAAAGTGCTGTCTTGGGATGAAAGTACTACATCAGCATATCCTACAATGATTATAGTAGCAAATGGTCAGTGAACAGGGGCGTAGCTAGGCGTGATATAATGTGTACGTTAGGGGATCCGGAAATTTGTGTTTCTAGACGTGTTGGCTTCTGGGGGAGATTTCGCTTTTTAAAAAAATTACTAAATTTTATGTATTGTGTTATGTGTCAGACAGTATTGTGTTATGTTTCAGACAGTTTAGGATAAAAACAAGAATTGTATTTCATCAAGAAAGACTTCTTTATTTCCAACAGAGTGGGTAGCCAAACAAAAGCGCCGATTTTCTGTTTATGACTATTTAAGATTTGACCCACGTTAATTATTTATATGAGAAATAAATCGCTTGTAGTATGCAGATGTTCTTTTTATCGCAGTGTCTTCAAGCAGAATGTCATGATAGGTCGAAAACGATATTTGCATTGAAGTCATTTTGAGGCTCGCAACTGGTTCAAGAGGAATAAGTCGACATGATGGAAAGCAACAGGAAACAATCATAAATATCTATTCACGAATTTTGACTTTAAAATGTAAAGCAAAACAGCCGACTTGTCATTACGCAAAAGTATTTTATATCCGAACCACGCTGCACAGTTGTATTTTAAAGTTAAACCAAAAAATCACGTGACCGCTTACTTTTGAGATCACATGATATGCCCATCCGGATAATCCGCCAGAACGTCGTTATCTAGTGTCTAGCTGACATCACTTTCGTGCTTTTTTATAGATTTGAAAAAAGGTCTTTTAAAAATAATTTTCACGATTTGTACTGTTTAACAATTAAGGCAGAATTATTAACAGCATATACTTTAGCTAATGTAGTGGTTTATGCAGCTGTTATGAAGAAATTTCTAAAACACGAGTAAGATGTTGTTTAAGAGGTAGTCGATATAGGAAAACTGTTAGACACCATCTTTAAAGAAAGCGGTCTATATATAGTCAAGGCGCATATAGGTAATACTCTTAAGGAAGAGAAAAATTGTCAATTTGCTTACCGCAACTTACTTACTTTTTTTAAATTGGTTTTATAAATTATCAAAACGATGGTTTGTTTGTTTTGGGTTAATTCAAGTCACAATAAGCAATTTGATTTCTCTAAAGAATGTCAAAATAATTTCTAACATGTCATTCCCCAAGGGGCGACCTTAAACTACTAAAATTACATTCTTTCTCAGCAAAGATGTGTTACATTAAATGTATAGATACTGTTTACACCATGTTACATGTATTCACACGAAACTGTTATCTATTGTTATGCGCATGCGTGACCATTGTTATATGATTCCTACTCACGTTTACTTTTCTAAACAACTGTTTTATTTCTTCTTGTAGCTCTATTAACATGATACCAAGTTGCCTAAAAAAGCAAATCTTGTTTAGTGATTACCAAAAAAGCAGCATTGCATAAGGACTGTTATTTCAATACGCACAGCAAACGGTCTCCTGAAAATTACATTGGAAGTTCCAACCATACATCCGAAAATTACAAGGACGTGATGTGCGTGTCAAGTCAGTCCCATGGAGACTTTTGGTAATTCGGAAACACACCTATCGTTGACAGCCCTATTCGTTGCTATGTTAATCCAATTTTCTGCTATTTAGTTTTCTTTTCAGGCAAGCACAACATCGGATGTTGCGAGCTCTTGGAAAAAAATAAAGAAACAGATATGAACAATATGCCTTACAAAACTATTTGTTTTAAGAAAGTATGAATTCAAGAAATTGATATAAATTTTCCAGATATAACTTATATAAAACATATAATATAGATGGTTTCCGGC
Source organism: Sinonovacula constricta (assembly GCA_007844125.1). NCBI lineage: Eukaryota > Metazoa > Mollusca > Bivalvia > Cardiida > Solecurtidae > Sinonovacula > Sinonovacula constricta. The sequence continues at coordinate 16,115,155 of CM017562.1, forward strand.
TTACATGAGGCTAATCATTGCTTCTGCTCAGACGCTTGCCATCATTAGACAAAAAAAAAAATGAAAACGCCAAATGATAATTGACCTTTTGTAAGAGTGACAACAGCATCTCGCAAAAAAAGATCAATCTGATGAATCTGTTTAAATACTTTCAATACCAGATTGGGTTGCATGATTATATAATTATTGAGAATGTTAAATGCTGTAGTAACAGCCTCGTTACCTCGTTTGACTCGATAATTTATTATCAAAAAGACAACAAACTGATAAATCAAAACCGCTCGAACGGAGACAAATATAATAAATGCACCACAAATTCCTGCTTTAATGTAGAATTTATATATATATATATATATATATATATATATATATATATATATATATATGGACAATTAATAGTCTTGCTTCGAGATACAAGTCGCACAAAAATTCCGCACCGACACAGTTTTGTCGTGGCTTCCGCATTTATAAATTAGACAATTTTATTTATGGTAGTATACGACTGAATCTACATGCGCAATTGTTGGCAACCGCAGGTAGTGAGTGCGCATCAGTGGAATAGAACGTGTAAAAACTGCTATGAAACACCATCACCAAGAGAAATGAACAAAACAAAAGTAGCAGCATAAAATACCATTATAACATGGTATGAGAGTTATAAGCCAGGCAGGTGTCCAATGATAATTGAACATAGTTCTGTTAAAGTAATTAGAGCCTTTTTATCTCATGCTCAAGTACGTACGTAAATTTTTATATCATGCTCAAGTACTTACAGCCATTCTTATATCATGCTTAAGTACACACAGCCCTTATTATCTTATTCAAAAAGTGTAAAGTGCATGTGTTATCGATAGTTAAACTTGAAATATACTTTTATCTACAGTAACTATTTACTAAATAAAATTCCATTTAGGAGCTATTACTTTGCAAATATGCAGATTAAAACTACAATTAAGAACATTTCTTAAACAAATTGCATGTATATACCGTCGCACAAGAGAAATAATTAATATTTATTGTTCATTTTGAAAATCGTGAATTGTCAAATAGTGGTTGTCACAGGGTCTTTACATACATTTATTAAGTAACTTTACGTTATTAGTTCTTTAAAAAGCATCTACCACGTTCAATAACAAGACGGCCTGCTTTGAAATAGTGCCAATATCTATATCACTTTTTCGGCCCCGGGCCAAAGTGATATTGATATAAAGCCCGCATTTGGAGTGATTTGATTGCCTTATACGGCAGGGCAAAAATAATATAGATTTCAGCAAAAAGCTCTGGGAAATGGCAGTCATTTCGTTTTAACTCGGTCTATGTGAAGACGCCGACAGGTTGCATAAATTTATTATACAAAATATTGTCAGTTTCCAACATTCACGGAATAAATTGGTAGTGTTATAAATTTACAACGTGTAGGTTTAACAAAAACACAAACAACAAGCACTTTCTGACTTGGTTTAAAGCAAAAACTAACTAAGTGTTAAACATGAAATATTATAAGTACATGTAGTTATATAAAAATATAGTCAATAAATAAGTGATTGTATATTGGCCTGGTTATTTGTCCTCGGGTCAGTCGTATTGGTCCTCGGCCTTCGACCTATAATATTGTCGTTATGTTCGTGTCTTAAATATATCACCAATGACAAAGTTAAGAAAAACCCTCCTAACGTGGATGCAATTTCTTGACCTAAAAGCTCGTTGTATTGGCAGGTAATTAGTTACCATCAGGACAGCAAACGATGTTTCCATGGTAACGAAGACTGTCGATGACAATATGGGCAATTTATTTGTCAACAAGCATTGACAATAACACTTGAAGGCTTATTATTGCGGTGTAAATGTACATTGAATGTTCAGAATGATTCAGTTCGAGGGCTTTTCTGTCTTATTTAAGTAATTATTGCAAATTTATCTACCCGTGGCCCATTTTTTGTTGAATAATTAAGACTAATATGCAATATTTTTATATTTATTACATGAAAATAAAATCATTTGCTTTTAAGTACCTGTTAACTGGTTACTTGACATATTCACGCAGATCAGACGTGTCCCTTATTGGAAATAAATCATTTGTTGTTACTTTGAGCATTGTTTGTTATGAAAATAGGCTTAAGCAGTATCAGCTGTTTTGGATAAATCCAGAAAGTTTTGCAGTATAGTTTCGCATTAAAATTTCTGCATTGCTTTACTCCTTTACTACGATTAGGATGAATGTTTTTCGGAGTTATTCCAAAGTTATAAAAACAGGAAAAATACTTTTCTTGTAATCTATAATGTATAAGCCTTTTATTTGAAATGTTAGCAATATTTTACATGTTCTTAAAGGATATTAAGACATTCTGGGAACACAACAGGTCTATATTGCAGTTACAAAAGACACATCATTTTATCAAATAGGTTCCAATAGAATCGGATACTTAGCTGTGCATAAGCCATTTTTACTGTTATGTTTTTCCAGTTGTTGACCCAAATATAAGGGTTAGCCTGGTGTCAGGATAATGTGACTGGGTGTGGTATCGTGCCAGGCACGCTATTCACAGTGAAAGCAGCACTTTAACTGTTTCAAGTGAATATTGTCTCTAAATAACTGAAATACTGTTGGTGGGACGATACCCCCCCCCCCCCCCCCCCAAAAAAAAAAACAACAAAAAAACAAACAACAACAACAAACAAACAAAACAGCAACAACAAAACAACAAACAAACAACAACAACAAACAAACAAAACAACAATAACAACAACAACAACAAAAACAAACAAAACAAACAATTCAATTCTCTTAAAGAGGCCTGGGCATAGTTCAGAATCTAGTGGCTGTTGTAGCGTCAACATAAATTGTAGTAATTTTTTCTCACTTAAAATGAACACATTTTCATACCTTGTGAAATATTTGCTAAAATGAAAGGACGTTTCTGTAACTTTTTGTATTTTTACATTTTATTACAAAATAATAAAATAGAAGTATTTCTTAGTTTAAGTAAGGTCAAATAACGAAGATTCTTAATTGTTACGACGCCTTTACTAGATGTCGTTTCGGGAAGCCGAATTATATTTCAGGATTTGAGTAGTTAAGCTCTTAATGACGCATTTATTCTTGCAGCCTGCAAAAAAAACCGGAAAATATTCAAGCATATGAATAAATAAATGTGTGGCCATTCACTCCAGTATTCAATATGGTTAAAAGATAATTTTGGTATTAAAGAAGACGCGGCTTCTATTTAACAAGAACTGAACACCTTTATATTGTCTAGTACTTGTATGACTTGAAGCACAATCCATTCTCGAACTATTGTCCTTATGTTAGGAGTGTGTTTCTGGGACCTCTACTATTATGACTGTGTTTTAGATTGAATAGGCTCAAACAGAACTAAACAATGTAAAAGGTGCTTACAATCATGACATATACTGTACAAGGTAAACCGTTAAACATTAAAATCTTAAATTAATGTATAAATCTACAATTGTACGTAAATTATATAATAATAATATATTATAATGGGCTTGTTACCAAATAGCAGAATCATTATAAAAAGTTATATTGAATTCATCTACATGAAATAAAAATGTACACGTATGTTATTGGCATCTTGGCATAGGATATCACGCAAAAATGTTCCACCCATCTATCTATCCCTGGTTATATAAAATGACTTGTGAAATCTTCTGTCGAATGAATTTGAAATCATTATTTGTTGACAACAATGCATGCATACATAACAACTATGAAAACAGTACATTATCTGCCTGTACATGTGCATGTAGTTACACAGAGAACAAACCACACATTTTAATGTAACTTTCTTAAAATCCAATAATTTTTTTTTAAAATGCATTTATTTACTTTTTTACTATCCGGTCTGTCATGAAATATGTGACGTGTTTCGTATATATTTTCGTTGTAATTTGAGAACTTGCAACACCGATTACTGCAAGGAAATGGTTATCTTACAGTAAGATGACAGAAGATGTCTAAGATGGCAAAAAAATCTAAATTGCCATAGCAACGAATAAGGCTGTCACCTAAAGGTGTGTTTCCGAATTACTTATGGTCTACCGGGAAATGACTTGACACGCACATCATTCCGTCTTGTTAATTTCCGGATGTACGGACTTTCCACTGTCATTTTCAGGAGAAGCTTCTCTGGTTGTGTGTGTTACGAAAATGAGTCCCAAAGGAATGCTGCTTGTTCCTTTACGCCCAAAACGATTTGCATTTTCTCCATGCAAGTTACTGTCGGGTTAACATTGTTATTCTGAGAAATCTAAATAAATAAAGCCGTTTAAAAATACAGACGAGTATCTTCAATTTAAAATTATCAATCTGGCACACAAGAATGATACAAAAATATATGTGTGTATATGTGAAGTTCATTGTGGTAAAAATAAATGCGATCATTATTAACATAAAGTGTATCCGATCAATGTCGCTTTTCAAACCAAACGAAAAAGTGAAAAGTGTGAAGAATTAAATCTTGTCTCACATAGGAATATTTGAACATTAATATAACTAGTATTACAAACAAAAGGCAGAACTTGGAAAATATTCAATATGACATATTTATTTAGACAAACTATACTGACATAATTTACGACTACACAGATTAAAGTGTAGACAATTATTGAAGAGGGAGAGCAATAAAACAAGATAATGAAAGTTCAATGCTTTCTTACATAGTAAATAAAAAAAACTGATTTTATATTTAAGATTATGCGTTTTATAAAAGCTTTGGAAGAAGATTGGATTAAAACAAGTTATTTTATTTCAGATCGATAAAATTCCGAGATAGAAAATGTGAATTAATTTAAAACTTAATTTAATTTAAAATTTATTCCAAAATCCACACCAAAACCCTTATTAAAGATGACCGGACACTGCCATTAGCTTTTCGGGTTACTATAGCGGCAATTATTGTTTATTTGTTACGAATATTTGGTTAAAGGTTAAAGAAAGTGTTTATTGTCAGTATTTCTTACATGCCATAAAATAGCTAAGTGGTATCACTATTCTTCTGAAACATCCAATATACTCATACATAGTAAATACAATATCGACTTATGTTAAACACGCAGCTCCAATGAAGATAGAAAACCAACATACCACTTATGGAGATGTTTAAGGTTGTATGTCATCTACTTCCATGTAAGTCTCTGAGTATAATAGCCAACCTGTCAGGGTAAAGTACTGGCCTGGGTGAACTTACTGTCGCGGAATCTCGCCTTGACCAAATGGTGGCCCTTCTTCAGCTGTTAGCTATCAGTGATAATGAAAGCAAATGAAAGCAGTGTAGAAGTATATGTGAATGATTTTATAAAATGGCGTGTACAAGTTGGAAGAGAGTTAGATGAAACGATAAGACTCGAGCATTCTGAGATAAAGAGAGGGGGCCGAGCGGAATTTAGTGTGTACACACCTAAATCGCTATTTCATTATGCATAAATAATTTCAATTGTCAATATTTTTAGATAAACTTGTATAGGTCCTTATATTAAATGAGATTCGAGAAAATGATTAAACAATCATTTGACTGTAAACATATTTTTTTGCACTAAATATTGTGACTTTTGAAGGAAAATATAAAAGAAACTTACTACACTTAAAAAGGAATCAATTAGAATTCGTTTAATAATTTTTATTAGTTTTTTTTTCTTTCTTTAAACCATAAGCCTTACCACAATTCGATATATTTATATATATATATATATATATATATATATATATATATATATATATATATATATATATATATATATATATATATATATATATATATATATATATACATACATAAATATATACGTTTTAACATTAAAACAGTTTTAAGTTTTAAGATATATTTATGTGTTTTAAGTCTTTCAAAGTTTATGAATATTTCCTACTTAACGTGAGGCAAAATATCTAAGAGCATCCATGGATATGACGAATGGTTGCATGTTTGTTGTAAATTTTACATAAATTTGAGCTATTCAGTGTACTAGTTATAAAGGACGGATAAAGATAACATCTAGTATTCAAACATGCGTAGTTTAATTATTTACAAGAAGTAGTGAACGGTGGCTTAATGGCAGAGATTTCTTTTAACGCTTTAATTCTTTTAATCTGAAAAGAACATAATATTTTTACTAAAAAGCAACAACAAACATTACTATGCATGAGGACATTTTGTACCAATATTCAATGTGGTATAACACCTTTGGAACATAATTAGAATGCTTAGATTTTTTCTACTAATACAACATAATCATAAACTAAAACACCTAATTAACATAACTATTATGGAAGTATTGGAAATAAATGGGCTTCATCTTCATGATATAATTATCTTGCTTATAGACATTTTAGTCTTGCGAAAAAATGCTAGAGGGTACTATTTATCAATAAATTTCTGATAATACAACATGACCATTGCAAACGGGCAAAATCTTCTGTTGCCAAGAATTGAAATTATTTACATTTATTTCTATGGAATTACGTTAAGTAATACAACAGTCTAGACGCCTAATCCAAACTTCATATCCCATAAATGCCATTAGTGTCACAAATATGCAAAATAGCAAGGTTAAAACACAACGACAAATTAGATTGATTCGTTGCCATGACAGAGTGGGAGGTTTTATATTGACCGTCATTAATGCTTGTTTTTGAAGAACACAAATAGTGTAAATATTTACTATAGATCTTTTTTTTAAAAAAAAATACACAGTAGCGATCATAAAAGTCACGAAAGCTAGTTATTTTGGTGAGGAAAGACAGAATTCTAGGTACCATATACGCAGTGTAAGTCAGATGTAAGACCTCCCACATTCATGCCTTCCTCCAGACTTCCTCCGGAATGGGGATTCGAACATGCGCGGTAAGTGGTCAGAAGACTTATAGGGCGGCCACTTTACCCACACGGCCATCGTTCTCTATATAGTTATATTAAAATATATAGATGCAAAAGGATATGATTTACATGTATTGTTGACTGTACAAAGTGTACAAAAACAATGTCGTTTCTTTATCAAGTACTTGCATGTTAGTTATAAAAAGTTCCTTCCTAAATAAACAAATGCACAGGAAAATCGATCATATTCACTCTCCATTTAAGTTTACAATACTTTGGAGAAAAAGTTAAATGATTCTGTCTAAACTTGTGGCAGTTATGACACTGCTAGTATCGTAGTGCGATTAAGTCATCAAACTGTCTGTATACAAGTAATGTAACTCCGTTTAAAGATACCATTTGAACGATATTTCGTGCTTTTATTATAAAATAGATGAGAAACGATTCCACGACAACACCTTACTAGATTTTTAACAGATAAAACAATGCGGCTGTGTTTTATTTTAACTTTAAATTACTTTTTCATTTATGTTTGAAGAATGGTAAGACAAATCAAACATCTTGCTTTTCGAAAGAGTCGAATCTGGAAACTCTTGCATTGCTGTCCATTGCTAGTTTAACTCTGCTACTAAGTCCGGGAGCATGCTTGTTTTATGCCGTTTTGTACAAGTAATGAGAAAAGTGGATTTCGGAAGCACACAGGATTGACCCTGCATGACCTTGACCTATTCAAGTTCAGTGAGCCATGCCAGGAAGAACTAGTGTGTGTACAGAACAAAAATGTATGTCTGAGACTAGTTAGTAGTGTCCGGGAAGGATACGTTAACATAACTACTGTTATCAGTAATTCAGATATACATGACATACAGATTTATGGACAATGCCGCATAATAAATATCACTCGCTGACTAGAGGACAGGTAAAAATGAATAGGGAAAAAGCTGCTGTTAGATCGAGTGTTCCACTGACTATGCATTATCTACTAGGCCGAGATATGTGTGATATATTCCGAGCGGTCCTCGCTGCCTTCTGTTGCTGTGAACAAAATTATGTAATAGCATAGGTCATTCGTATCATCTCGGCATCTCTGTTCAAAGCTACCGCTCTTCGGAGATGAAAGGCGGATTTTTACAGGAGGGTAATTTCAGGTACAGGTACATTGTTGTAGTTAATTTTAAACTCTTCAAACTCAGTATATTTTGGTCAAATCCGGCAGCATGTATTGAGCATTGTTTAGACCTAACTTAAGTTATTATGCAAAGTCATATAGAAAATACTTAATGTTTTATAAAAATGGTTTCTATTATTGGATGATAGTGACTCTGATGTAACTTGTCCCAATCTATATTTTAGAAGAGGTGTTTATTTGCAGCTTAAGACTTGCTTGCATTCCCATTTCCAAAACGTTTTACATTTGATTTACTATGAAATAATTTTGACCATTTTTTTCACAGCTGTAATCGCTTACAGATTTATATATTATACATTTTTAATACATTGCGACCATATCATGTTACCTTTCAAATTTGAACATTACGTCATGATTTCGACGCATTTTAACCGGTTCCGTTATCATAATGTTCGGATTAAAGACTTGCACAAGAAGGGTCTGTTGCTCTTGTATATATGTACATGCGCATCTCTTATTTTTATATATGCATGTTTGTTTTTTATGTGTGCGTTAGTGCGTGCGTGCGCGGGAGCGGGTGTGCGTGTGTGTGTAAACATGTGCGTGTGTTTGTGCGGGTGTGTGACTGTGTTATGTAACCAGTTATCTAATCGGCAGCTGGATATTTGTGTCAGTGATACACCGAAGCAAAACTATTTATGCATCACATACATACAAAGAAGGGTCAACTAATGATAGAAAATAAATCCTCGGGCCAGACTTTTTATATTAATACCAGTAAAATGTAACCATGATGCGTATTGTCTTTTATAAAACTTTTATTTTATTCACAAATCAAGGCATTCACAATAATCAAGCCACAAAATTATGCGCATTATTTGACGTCGGCTAGCCATACGTAATTATACGTTCCCTCTGTTGTATAATTTCCTTTTAGCTAGAGAGGTACGGAAGAAAACAAAAACTTATATTGCCTTGGACTATGACTTCACAAGTATTATGTTAATCTGTTTCTTCAATAATCAGATAAAAAATATAATCAATAACAGCTCGAGGAAAAAATGTTTATTAGGTATGTGTTTATATACATCAATACAACGATATGGTCATACACGATTACCCCCGAAAATTACACATTATAACTTTTAAGAAAAGGATTGCTAAAAGTTGTTATGGCACTATTAGATAACGCTAGAGAGCACAATCTCTCTCTCTCTCTCTCTCTCGCTCTCGCTCTCTCTCTCTCTCTCTCTCTCTCTCTCTCTCTCTCTCTGTATATGTATATATATATATATATATATATATATATATATGGGGGATACAACATGACCATTGCCAACAGACGAAATCTTTTGTTGCCAATAATTGAAATCATTTCGCATCTATTTCTATGGCGCTATAAAACTAAACATGTCGTCTAGTCGCATTATGCCAACTGCATGCCCCCATCAATATCAACATCGCCACATAAATATGCTGTATACATATGTAACATTTTTATACACAATTAAGCATGGAAATCGTCCAATATTAAGATTAAGATAGAAAGGAAGTATGTGTGTGTTTGTGTATATGTATGTGTGTGTTTATGTGTGTGTGAGAGAGAGAGCGAGAGCGAGAGAGAGAGACAGACAGACAGAGAGACAGACAGAGAGACAGACAGAAGGGGGGGGGGCAGAGGGAGAGAGAGAGAGAGAGACGGAGACAGAGACAGAGAAACAGAGAGAGAGAGAAGAAGAGGAGAAAATTAAATAAATAATTGTGTAAAAAGTTTACATATATTTCAAAGGATCGCCTTTATTTCTTTGTGTTTCGAATTGATGAGAATTTATGAGATTGCAATAAGGGATGATACAGAAAACAAAAGCAGCCAATAAAAGCAAAACACTAATAATTAGTCTAACCCCCCCCCCCCCCTCTCTCTCTCTCTCTCTCTCTCTCTCTCTCTCTCTCTCTCTCTCTCTCTCTCTCTCTCTCTCTCCCTCTGACTCCTCCTCATCCTCTCTCTCTCTCTCCCTCTGACTCCCTTTCTCTCAACTGTATATAAATAATAAATAATATTATCATGAACAATTCTCAACGATCATCGCCAAAGACTTTAAGCCTTCAGAAAGTTATTTTTGGCGATAGAAATCAGATATTCAACGAAATAATGTACAAATCTCTATTTAAGTGAACACAATGTCTCCAGACGTTTTTTTAATGACTTGAACGTAAACGAAATCGTCATTTGTAACGTAAGTACTGTGTTTATCGTCTAGTTGTCTATCATTCAGTCGTCTAATGTTATCTTCACCAGTTCAGAGACATTGTGTTATTACACTGTACGACAGAAGCTATTCCACAACATGAATAAACAATTTATTGCTAACAAACTAAAAATAAAATTGCCACATTGTTTCTAATGCAAAATTTAGCATTTCATGTACACTTTCTGCACATGGGGAGGTATTCTATTGCCTTGGCTTTCAGTGATGGGATTTATTGGCATTTTTGCCGATACTGTGCAGCGACATTTTTATCATTATAGCACAGGGGTACTTATGAGGTGCCCAGGGACTTAACCCGGCCGGTCCATTATACTGACACCGACAAGTCAGGCGTAATGCTGTCTCCTTAGCCCCGAGCGTTAGGAGGGAAGCCACTACTACCAACTTCAAAGTCTTTGGTTTGACCCGGCCGAGGTTTGAACCCGCGACCTCCCGATCCGCAAGCCGACGCTCTACTTGGCAATCAGGAAAGAGAAGGGTAATCGTATACCCTCAACACAAACGTGTTATTATTCTTAAAACCGGAAAGTGGCTAAATGACTTACGATGCATCAATGTAACCATTTATGAAAAACTTACATTTACAAACACAAGGTTATGTCGGTTCATAAAGAAACTTTATTTTACAGAAATATGAAAATAAGAAAGTGTCCCATGCGAATTATTATAAAAACTATGTTACGACCCGTCGCGCTATATAAGTTTATTTATAAAATGGCACGTTTACTAAACGACGAAATGGTTTAACAGAAAGAACAAGCCGGCAACAAACTAGTACAATAATGTTTAATTTTAATAAACAATTAAATCTATGGCGTAATCAAACAACAACACATAAATGAGACAAAATTTCAGAAAGTAAAATAAATCTTAGCTTACAGTTTGTCCCTTTAGGAGGTGTCCTTTTAACAATGCAACAAATAATCCAAAGGCGAATAATCCTGGAGAGTTATTGGTAGAATGTCCTCGTAGATAAGCACAGTTGAAATAATCCAAAGGTAGAACAATACACGAATGTTAATTGAATAATCGAAATTCAACACTTTAATATTTATATCATTGTAGAATATAGTAAGTCCACATAAGTTCTAACACAGAAAGATTTAAGATAGAAGCTGCAAGTATTTCCAAACTATATGTCCAAAAAAGCAAACTTTTTATCCAAACTTCCAAACGTAACTTTAATACGGCAAACACGCCCTTATATATGCCCAAAGAATTTACAGAACATTTACGAACCCAGAACATTCTCGAAAACCAGTTAAAAATAAACAATTGAACTTTCTAGCATGATCCTTTTCTTCTAGCAGTTACGCGAATTGTACGTCATCAAAACCACAACGGTAAACAACCCTTAACCTGACTAGCGTAACCTTAAACGCTGGTGTACTACTGTACATAACAATTACAATTACATAACAATTACAATAAAAACTACCACTAGAAAAAAGTGTGCAAATTAAACGCAATGTGATAAAAAACAAAATAACAAAACACACACCAAAAACAGCTACAGCCTTGGAATGGTTAGTCGGCCAAATGTAAGCTGGCTTATTTAATCCTAGATAGAGCAGCGCTCAAAGATCAAACCTAGCACTTCCCGAAGGTTTTTACCCCACAGACAAACCATGTAAATAAAATATCCCATCAAAGTGAAACAACTAACAACAAGCACCTGCATTGGTATTTAATACTGATCAAAGAATACACGTACTATTTACACAATATCACTGATTAAATAAACTATCAGTATATGCTCCATATGTACAGGGGCCTCGGCAACTTAACAGTTCCTAACGGGAGAGTAGTTTGAAATAAAATAGTCCAAATGATAGTGTATAACAAGAACAAGTTATTAACGTATTACGATAAAAACGCAGTGATGCCATGTGTCAAAACTGAAATGTACCTGTTTAAAAACGCAAAAGAAATTACCGTAATTAAAACAAATCCAAAAAGCCAAACGCTGTTCATAAAAAAATGTATTAGTGTAAAATCTTGTACGGTGAGTGCATTTACGAAATCACGTTCATCTCTAAGGTAATAAACTAGATCTGTCCCTGAAAATGAAAATATTGTATGGTTTGATTAAATTCGTACTCGATGTAGCCCTCTTCACATATTCTTTGCTGAAAATGTCAGATGCAGGGAAAAAGATATTACCAATGAACGTACACTTTTCTAGCAGAAGCAACTCCATCAACTGTCTATTCATGTCAATATATCAAAGGTATTGTAGTAGACTAATCATTTGTTCCTTCAATAATCAGAGTATAACCAGGAAAACAATCTTTCTTCACCTGGTATGTGAAGATACACGCTGACAAAATAGTCACACACTTGTATCTCCGAATATTATCAAATATGACTTCCAAACATTTTTTTTTTAAAATAAAATGGTATCATTAGGTAACGCTAAAGGATTCATTTACCCTTCATCCATATATTCCTGGTAATACAACCTCTTGACCATTGCCAACTGGCGAAATATTATGCGGTCAATTATTGACACCATTACACGTTTTCTTTTCAATATTAAAACAACAAATGTTTAAATATGTTTAGTAAGTAGATTATACGAGTTGTATCTTATCTTTAAATACAAAAATAATGCAATCAAGTTGTTATGTTTGCCGGAAATTTTGTATCGATACATAAGTTCATAGACGTTAAGTCGGCATAATGTCTTTAAGTCTTGGCAAATATAAGCCAACGTATAGAAGATAGGCGCTAAAACATGTTGTGGTTGTCGTCTTTCTGTCTCTCTACAGGTCGTTTAATTCCGTTTATCGATAGCATTCAAACGACACATACGTGCTGGTTTTGGCTGAAATAATTTTACGACTTCAACAAAGCTTCTTATTTAAAACAGGCTAGAAGACAGAATAGCAATACTGTATTATTTTGTTTGTGTTTGCGCTGAAACACGTTGTGATTGTCGTCTTTCTGTCTCTCAAGAGGTCGTTTAACTCTGTTTATCGATATCTTTTAAAAGACATTAACGTGCATTTGTTAAAGTTTCAATAATGTTCTAAAGCTCCCAATTCAAAACAGTTTTGTAAAGTTTTTGAAGTGTTACACGTAATTGTTAAATAACAATAGACATTTACATATTCTAAATATGAGAAATGCGACTTTTTAAAACAAAACGTTTCAATCAATATCATTTTTTTTCTGTATAAAATCTGTCCTAAATTATGACAAATTGTCGCAAACATTCTGAACCAGCCACATACGTAAACTATTTTCAAAATATAAATGGAAATAAATCTTCGTTTGTTGTGTCTCTTGTAAATATCATTATATATGTTTGAACTTAACATCGAAAAACAGCAAAATTAAAATGACATACTTAACATTGCAGATGAAACTAAAATGTGAGACCCAGAGACGTATGGATATCAAGGAGAAGTTTTAGTCAAATTCGGTTTAAAGTCATTATAATAAAAAGAAAGTAACAAATATAATGACAGTGAAAGGATTCTAATTTGCTAAATTTAAAACAAAAAACAAACACAAACACACAAAAACATTCAAAGCAATTATAAAAAAAGAAAAGAATTAAAATGAAGACAGATAATGTCGCACAAAGATTCAGCGTCACGTCAAACTTTCTTCTCTCTTCTCTGGACTGAAGTTTTTTATTTTTTCTGTCGTTTTTTTTTATTTTGTTCTTTTGTTGTTTTTTTCTTCATTGCATGACTGTAATTCGCATTCGCCAAATACACTTAATAGCGTTTCTTCTCAAAAGCCGCAGATTTGATCGTCTACAATTGGAAATGAAAACACTTTATAAAGTCTATATCGCTAAGGGAGGCTACATTGTATCGGTTCCCTTTATTGATCAAAGTTAAAGTTCATCGGTTATAAAACACAAAAAAGAAAGGTCACTTTATAAAAGAAAGATAATATCTTACTCTAAAGCCAGACAATTTATATAAAAACCATGCATTAGGGTAAAGACGTCTACGGAACAAGCATTTATTCTCTAAGGCTTCTTTTGATCTGTATGTCTTTTAAAAAATATTTCGATTCATCAATCCTCGTCATTTTTTATAAAGAATTTCACATTATGGGGAATAGGGTTTTGATACTTTCAAATGAAAGCATCCATAGCAAACATGCAACAAAGTTATCGTAAATAATGGCATCGGCTAGACATACTTGTTATGTCATTTTCCTTTGTATTGTGTTTTCTTTTACTGCGAGAGGCGGCTGTCTCAGAAGAGGAGAGATCATCTTGCGGTTTTAGTTTGTATTAATGGCAGATAAGTTAACGTTGTCACGTTGATGCAAGTATCTAGGTGGAAATACGAATATACTTCAAGCTAGGTGGAAACACTCAAAGAAACTCTATCGGGTTTGGATGAAAATACTTTTACAAAATATACATTTGACTTCTTTTGTTTCGCACGAAAAGGGTACGGTAAGATCAGACTCAAAATAACAAATAAATATAACGTGGCATGTCTGTTAACGAAATCTTCAAGTAAATTAAATAAAAAATAAACCGTTAAGAACGTGTTTTTTTTTCTCTAATTCGGCTTGCATTTTTTTCGAGTAATGTGTTTAGAATTTAACGATTGACAGTAACATGGCCAATCATTTATTTTATTGACAGAATCAAAATCTTAGGACCTTTTAAAACTACCAAAATATCCTTTACAGTGACACTCATATTCAGTTTACTTATATTATGGCTAATTACAAATCCTTCTACGATAAAACTGATAAGGCAGCAAAAACAACACACACTCTTTCAATCAGGTACTTTAGCGACAAAATAACTTAAAGATGGTATTCGAGCCCAAAACCTCTCTCATATACATGCTATCATAACATGTCTGTCTTTGGAGGTGTTTGGGAATGAATTCTGGACTAACGGACAACCTAGTTCTAAGTAATGACGAGCTAGTCCTACATATAGGTAATGGCACACACAAGCAAGAGCTAGGTAATGACACACTCAGGTTAGACCTAGGTAATGACACACACAGGCTATACCTAGGTAATGACACACACAGGCTAGACCTAGGTAATGACACACAATCTAGTCCTAGGTAATGACACACACAATCTAGTCCTAGGTAATGACACACACAATCAAGTCCTTGGTAATGACTCACACAATCAAGTCCTTGGTAATGATACACACAAGCAAGTGCTAGATAATAACACACACAGGATAGACCTAGTTAATGACACACAAGGCTAGCCCGAGGTAATGACACACACAAGCAAGAGCTAGGTAATGACACAAAGTAGCTAGCCCAAGATAATGAATGACACACACAAGCAAGCGCTAGGTAATGACACACACACAGGCTAGACCTAGGTAAGGACACATACAGGTTAGCCCAAAGGTAATGGTACACACAGGCTAGACCTAGATAATGACACACACAATCTAGTCCTAAATAATGACGATTTAATCAAACTCTGGTGGTGCAACAGTATTAACCATTCACAGCACTATTTAATTAAAGTCTTTATTCCATTTTCAGCGGGGAGCATTTTCGCTATGAACACCAGTAGATACAAAATCTTTGACAGATCTTTTGTGTCTGATTCATGTCTATGCTATAGACATGTATAAACAAGGGTAAATGAACATTACCATGTGTGTCTAATTCTGAAGTAAAACTAGAAACATGCACGCACATGTAAATGTGAAGGTGACAAAACCACTTAAATAAGATTTTACACACATACAGTAAAACGGGTACCGCCTTGGAACGGTCAGTCGGCAATGAATTTATTTTACCAAAAGCTTCAACCTATGCATACAATTAAAACAAAAAAATATTTATAAGGGAAGCAAACAAAAATTTATAACGTTCAACTGGCACTAGGAGCAACTGAGGCGCGTAAATCTGGTTTACGGAGCACTTCAATTTTAAATTTGCTGATTGTTTTCTCTCAAAAATTGACAGTATAAATAATATCCCATCATAGTGAGACAGCTGACAGTAAGCATCTTCATCACAAAACTGATTCCTAATATTAAAAAAATCGAATTTTCTTGTATGTGCGTTTGATGTGGTGCATGCGTCGGCTGGTTAAGTCTTAACACACATGAGTAAACACAGAAAATAGTTCATAAACATAAGATAATAAACACAGTTAAGCGGAGTGCATTTTTGTTTTGATTATAACAGACATTATAAAACATAGATATAATTTTCATAATTAAAATATTGTTTTTGGATTTACATTGCAACTGTCACACAAGTTCAGGGATCGTATCTATAAAGAAACTTAATTATTTTCACTAAAACTAAGAAATTTCCTTATACATGGAATAATCCTAAGAAACGTCGTAGACTTAGTGGTTTTATGAATGTAATTTAAATAAATTTCTTGTATCTAAGAAAATATTGCAACACTTAAGAAAATGCCTTAGTTTAAGTTGGGAAAAAATTACACATGATTCTTTATGTGTGCGACCCAGACAACAACAACAATAAAACTGATTTCAAATAAATCATACAATATTTTCCTTTTTAAGTGGTAGATCTAGGATTTTACCTAAGAGATGGGCGTGGTCATATCAAAGGTCAAATTTGTGGATGAAAAGTGTTAGCAGCCTCAATATACGATGTGTGTTACTTCTACAATCACCTGAGATGCGCGCTGACATGTTTTATACTAAACTTGATTTTTTGCGGGTTTACAAAACAGATATTATACAACATTTTTTATTACACATATTTAGTATAAATATCTTCCGACAACTTTTAAGTTGATAGAATGATATTATTAGGTAACGCTGTCAGGGTGAGTACCCCCTTAAACCGCTACGTTGTTTGTGTGTTTTATTGTTGTTGTTTTTTTTGTGTGTTTTTTATGTTTGTTTTCGTGTTGTCGTTGTAATTCATTTTTGTGTTGTTTTTTTCTAAAACATGGCGAAACACCTCTTTTAATATTACAAGTTTCAATCAAAGAGGACCCTGGAACGTGATGACTACACTCATGGTTTATATTATATGCCTAAAACAACACACTTAATCGGAGTTATCCAATGGTATTTCTTTTGTGATTGCCTACGGGAATTGTGTCTTTCTGTTACCATTGAGGGATGTAGATCCTAAAAACTTGTCTAAAATTATAACATATTTGGCATGCCTGCCATTTTTGTGTCTTTAAACAGACGTTCAAAGCGGAAGTTTAAAACAAGCAAGGGACCTGGCAAGGTTTGGTGGAATTTCTGTAAGAAGAACTGTTTCAAACCAACGCAGAAATTAAAATAAAAATGAAACCAGTTTATAAGAAGATAATGTTATAACGGAGCAGTGAAAAGAATTAGAAGAGCATTTGTCCTGGAGGTGACGGGTCATCGGTTCGAGCATCGGTCTAATTACAAACTGACCACCCTGTAGTGAAATTCTGAAACTGTATATCTAAAATGAAAAAGGAAAAAACAACACTAAGCGTGCGACACGCGTACATGTGTGTGCACGTCTGTACGTGCATGCGTGTGAACGGTTGCGTGTGTGTTTGCGTGGAGGCGCGTGTGTGCGCGCGGCGTGTTTGTGCGATAAAAATATATCCATTTAAATGCACCTAAGTCATTATTTGGACAAATATATATTGAGAAATAGTTTGACGTTTTTTTGTGACGAGCAATTTGCTTGATTGTATACTACAATATCTCTTTCTAATATAATTGTTTGAGTCTAGTATCGAATGGAATTACTGGTCTGTGGTTTTCAAATACAGTGTCTAGACAAAATAACTAGTTGCATGATGTCTTAATTTAAATATGGGCAATACACTTATTTAAAGAACATTGGCTGAGGTTATTTCCTTCTCCCATCCCCCAAAATGGTACATTAAATGCAACAGTAGGCGGGTTTAAATAGAAGCATTATTGTATCAATTTTGTACTCTGTGGTCGACAGTTTGCCTATACCAAATATATGTAACAATATCTAACCACTGCTTTGAGGAATTTGATTTTTAACACTAACTATATACTAAATAATCGTTTATATTTTCCAACTCAGTACAAAGCGCGACATTGATCACTGCTAAAGTCAGATATCGACGTCAGAGCGAATTACCCAGATTTCGATATAAATTGATCTCGAAAGTAATTGGTCACGTGGTTTTCTTAGTTTACAAATAACTATCTCTGCAACGTGGCTCCATAAGAAAAGACCTGTTTGCAATGACGAGTGGGGATTTATGATTGACTGTTCACACAGACCTAAGACGACATAAATATAAAGCATTGTGCAGGATCTTTTCTTCTGTTAACAATAACTTATTTGGGTATTTGAGAAAAAAAAATGGGGTTTTGGGGTCTAACGTATTATGGCTTCTATCGAAATTTGTGATTTATCTCATTTTGGGATCTATCGCACTTTGGATTCTAAGGCACTTTGACGTCTGCCGTTCTTTGAGATTAATCGCACTTCGTAGTCTATCGCATTTTTGGGTCTTACGCAATTTGAGGTCTGTCGCAAATTGTGGTTAAGCGCAATATGTTGTCTACCACAATATGTGGTACTCAGCACTTTGTGGTCTAACGCAATATGGTGTCTTTGTGGTCTGACACGATATGGTGTATACCATACCTAATGGTATAAAGCAGTTTGGGGTCTCACGCAATATGGTGTCTACCACACTATGTGGTATATATATTTTGTGGTCTAACGCAATATGCTTACATTCCACAACCAAGATACAACAATATAAACATTTAACAAACTTGATACAACAATATAAACATTCAACAAACCTGATACAAGAATATAAACATTCAACAAACCTGATACAAGAATATAAACATTCAACAAACCTGATACAACAATATAAACATTCAACAAACCTGATACAACAATATAAACATTCAACAAACCTGATACAACAATATAAACATTCAACAAACCTGATACAACAATATAAACATTCAACAAACCTGATACAACAATATAAACATTCAACAAACCTGATACAACAATATAAACATTCAACAAACCTGATACAACAATATAAACATTCAACAAACCTGATACAACAATATAAACATTCAACAAACCTGATACAAGAATATAAACATTCAACAAACCTGATACAACAATATAAACATTCAACAAACCTGATACAACAATATAAACATTCAACAAACCTGATACAACAATATAAACATTCAACAAACCTGATACAACAATATAAACATTCAACAAACCTGATACAAGAATATAAACATTCAACAAACCTGATACAACAATATAAACATTCAACAAACCTGATACAACAATATAAACATTCAACAAACCTGATACAAGAATATAAACATTCAACAAACCTGATACAACAATATAAACATTCAACAAACAAGATACAACAATATAAACATTCAACAAACCTGATACAACAATATAAACATTCAACAAACCTGATACAAGAACATAAACATTCAACAAACCTGATACAACAATATAAACATTCAACAAACCTGATACAACAATATAAACATTCAACAAACCTGATACAACAATATAATCTTTCAACACACATGATTTAACATAACAACAATTGAACAAACATGATACAAGAATATAAACATTCAACAAACATAATACAGCAATACAAACATTCAACAAACACGATACAATACTAACATTTGAACAAACATATTACGCCAGCATTAACGCCCTCGTCATTGTGGATACAATTGATTTCCCTAAGGGCATATCGGTTCCACCGTGATGTATTTAGTAAGCTTCCCACATAATAGGATTTGTTTGGTCTAAAACAGAATTAATTCAGCTTACTTCAGCTAGGAACGTATAAACTAGGGTAGAATAAGTAATTTGTCAACATGATGTGTTTTTTTCTACGCAGACTTATCGTTTCTTACTAGCGCGCATACCCGTGAATGTCAATATTAGGATTAATTTCTTTTTTTGAAGTTCGTGTGTGCATGTATTGTGCACTTGATGTTTAAATAAAATCTAGTGTGTTTTGGTCTAAAATCGTCTGATTACTTGAATAATTAAGCAATAACCTTATAATTGATTCTCTGTACTGTTAAGGTAGATAAGTAAGCAAATGTAAACACTAACACCTATATTTTAAACATACACGTAAGTTCAAACACTAAAGTTATCATATATTGCTTTCATCTTTCATCTTTACCCAGTTTATAATTCATAAACTTAGTTTCAAGCCATAAAATTTACATTCAGCCAATAAACCGTGACAATCATCTTTATACAAAATAAGCAATCAATTATCCATAAGCTTCGCGCGAGCGTTTGTTCTTAGTGGGCGGCGCTTAATTTTACTTCCAAACGTCTATATGACTAAACGTTAATACAACAATCGGAAGGCTTCTGCAACGATCGATCACAACACAGTGTGCTAATGATGCAGACGTTACTTAACACCGATACATTACATAAACAAGAAAAGCGTTACTGCAAGGCATCAAAGGGCGTCCAGTATATGTTTAATACAATACGATATCTGATGAACGACAACGCCGGACATCCGATAAGTACTTAAAATAAGCGGGAAGTATGATCGAACAATTGGCTTTCACATCGGCATAACATAATGTTGCATCATTTGTATTGCATATTGTCTAAAAATCTAAATGTTTTTACTAATTTATGTAAAAACGCAACTAATCATTTAAGCAAAAATCATTTAAGAACTATTGAAGGAATATAAGTATAAAAAAAACCTCGTATAGCACAGCTAACAGGCAAGATTAAAACCTGTTTAACCTACATGGTTCGAAGTTGCCAAAATCGGTACGTTATATAAGTAGTAAGAAGTTGAAGTGGTACAAATCTGTAACACCTAATAACTCGTAACACCTCGGTCATTTCCAGTGAATAGACTTGTTCGGATACCGCCGAGGAGTTACGAATGACATTAAAACTACAACAACAGCCCATTGCCAAATGTTTAACGCATTCCATAAATGGCAGTTTTAAGTATGACTTTGTCAAATAACTGGTGTTATCCGGCTTTGGTAATAGTTCGACCAACATCTGCACCTAAATAATTCACTTTGCAAATAATTATCGCAAGTTACAACACATTTAAAAACGATTCCGGACAGCCCCAATCCTACTCCAAGACTTCCGGACAGCCCCAATGCTGCTCCGAGACTTTCGGACAGCCCCAATCCTGCTCCAAGACTTCCGGACAGCCCCAATCCTGCTCCAAGACTTCCGAACAGCCCCAATCCTGCTCCAAGACTTCTGGACAGTCCCAATACTGCTCCAAGACTTCCGGACAGCCCCAATCCTGCTCCAAGACTTCTGGACAGCCCCAATCCTGCTCCAAGACTTCCGGACAGCCCCAATCCTGCTCCAAGACTTCCGAACAGCCCCAATCCTGCTCCAAGACTTCCGAACAGTCCCAATACTGCTCCAAGACTTCTGGACAGCCCCAATACTGCTTCAAGACATCCGGACAGCCCCAATCCTGCTCCAAGACTTCCGGACAGCCCCAATACTGCTCCACTTTTACTGATTTGCCTGCACATTTTCATTGGTATTTGTAACAACGCTATACAAAGGTAAATGTGTGTGCAAGAAACTGTAAGGTCATCGTACATCACTTAAGACATTTTATCTGGTCTGACCTAGATACTTCAGACACTAACTTTATGGACATCTTGTAATGCCGATTTTTTTTATGTTTAGCTCGTTAAGCATGTATTTTAAATTTCGTTTAAAGCATTAAATAAAAAAATAATATGGACCCCGATTTTGATTTCACCGTGGGCAAATTTTGCATTTTCATAAGAGGGTTGCTTCGTCATTCGGTATATCACATTTTTGCATACCAAGAGTTGAATAATATAAATAACGAAACAACTGTCCGCTAGTGTAACTGTTGTTGGAGACAATAAATAAATTTGCACAGCAGTTAGAACCAAGAACAGTAACTCATTATATCTACGGTCTGATAAGGTTCGCGCTGGTTACATCCCCTGTCACAGAAATGAATTCGCTCACGTCGGCGGTACTACAGAGGGTACAGTTTTATCATTTTTTTATTTTGTCAACAAAAGTTTTGAACTATTCAAATAAAATAAGTGGTAATTTTATGTTTATGATTCTGTCGCTGAAAACACAGAAATCATAAGTTTAACTTGTAGAAACAAATTTGGTACCGTTTTTTTTGTTTTAAAATTCGAACTGTATTTATATATATAGGTAGAGGGATTTATCCCCATCCTTCTTCCTAAATTTCCTAAAAATATTCTTTTCCTCCTCGCCTCCTTCCACATTTAAATTCTTATGACACAAAGATAAATGCCCCCCTCCCCTTTCCCATCTGTACTACAAGACTTCATTCTGCCAAAATCATAATCGAAACATCTCGAACAAAACACAGCTGCATCAGAAAAGATGACCGAGACATTCCGAGTGCAGAAACCAATTTCGTGTCGCCAGAACTAGGAGCCGTTGTTGCATGAAAGACGGGACAGGTTTTGCTTCAAAATTACTGAAAATTGTATCTCCATGGCAACGGTCTAAACTTCATACCCGTAGATGTGTTTCCAAATTACTTTAGGGCCTTAGAGAAATCGGCCAGCACGCAAATCATTTCGTTCCTGTTAATTTGTGAATTTTTACAATTCTCTTTGGACAGGCTTTCTTGTTTATGCACAAATCTTAACCACGGATTGTGACCGCAATTATTGGGAAGGATTATAAAATATGTCTTGTTAAATATTTCCTGCAGATTTATGAGATTTTGACATGCGTGCAGAAAAAACAACGCGAAGCCAACATGGTTTTCTTTGTAATTAAGAGATGCAAAGCATTTGTTTAATAATAATTTATTGTAGGTTAATTAAAAGTATATACAATCTGATTATTTCTTTAAATGCTATATTATTTCCGAAAATAAGTATCTTAAAATTCGAAAGATATTGCATTTTGTTTTTATTTTATTTTATTTATAGAAATCGAACTGTTAGATATTGTTTACGCATCTTTGCTTCCGTTATTTAAAGTTTCATTAAAAGTTTATTATTTTTAATTATTTAAATATAAAGCTCTTTAATTTCTGCACTAAAGAAACTTGGCAAATAGAGACATTTTTTGGGTTATGTTTCATCTCTACATCATGCATTAGGTTTGTCAAACATGTGTTTGATGCCTAGTCAAAAATTTAATATCTGTTTCCCTTTATTGAAACAGTAAGTCATCCCTCTAGTGGTAACATTCTCTGCAGCAATTTGTGATTTTCGCCATTATTAAAAAATAACCCAACTTATTTCAGGCTTTGTTCTTCTCTTTGGTGTCATTTTCAAACAAACCTTCTTAACCTGTTTAAAACAAATCATGACGATTCTAGCCTTTTCTATAAAATATATAAAATATCTTCCGTAAATATATTTTTTTAGAGGACTATAGATACGTGGAATTAAAGGTGGTATCGACAGTTTTCCTACATCTTAATATTCATGTAACAACATTTTACCTTTGTTTGGGGGAAAGTTGGGCAATTCAATTCCATTCAGCTCTATATTTCCACCATATTTGATGATATTAAATTGGCGTTTACAAAGTTTGTATATAAAACATACAGTTTACGAAATGTCCAAAAACAATGTTAATGTGATTTGAGAGACCCACGCACACACACACAAAAATAAATTACATTCGGAAGCTAGCACACACACACACATGAACACGTACAAAACAAAACAAAAAATATAGAATATGTGATTATATTATATGTACGAATTTATTACAATATGGCAAAGTTTTGCGTCAGCATCAGTATCAATTATGTCACACACGAAAGTGCATCTTATCATTTACGTGTGTATGTTATGTAATTGGGACACTAGGTGATTATACAAATAGGTCGAGTGCTTCGTGTATTGTTGTAATACAAGAGAATATATACCGATTCTCAGGTATTGCTGTTTAAAATTTCTACATCATCGCCTTAAATGTTAAACTCCTTCCAAATCTAAAAACAAGCACGACCTGAGTTTCAGCTAAAACAGATATCAACGTCAGAGCTGATTCCCCGATTTATGATGTAACGTGATTTCAAAAAGTATGTAGTCACGTGATTTTCTTAATTGAAAAATAGCTAACTTTGCAGTATTGGCTCGCATAGGAAATACTTTTCTGTAACGCTAGGTAGTATGTTATGCTTTACTTGTCCCATAGATGTAGGACACCAACAAACAACAGTTCTTTACAGGTAACACTACTTTTTTAAGATTGCATAAAAGAAAACAAACTGGTCCAAACCGTCGGATATAGTTTTTGTGGCGGTAAACATATTTTATAATATTTTACAATATTATAAGAAAAAGTGCTCAAAGCCAGTTCAGGGCCAGCGGTTGCTCCAGTATGTAGGGACCCTTTCTGAAGACAACAATCTCATCATTAAGATGCTTCGGAATGGACCGAGTGACGGCTAAGTCCCGAAAAGAATATACCTGGAACTTTCCACGCAGAGGGCGCGATTTGTTTGCAACTGACATCTCAGAAAAAATGACAAATTTTAATAACGTGCTTTTGATCGGACGTGTCATATGATTTGAACGTAGTTATGCTTAAGAATGTTTGTGTTTATAACAGTTTATAACTTATTTGACGAACAACGCTATGTGAAGATCATGAAATTGGTTGTTTTGTGAATCAGTTCAATTAAGTTTATCAAGGTAAAGAGACAATAATCTCCAAGGTCGTTATCTAAGATATATAAGCATAATATACCAATGTATATCTTCATTTTATTGGTTATATTCGTATCCCTCATAGGATTCCGCTTTAAAGATAAAACCGCCCCCAATTGTGTTTATAATCAGATTGCAAGCATTTGTCAGCTCAACGGTGTTGGCCCCTGACCTGTCGGGACGTCGTTAAACTATCCCTATCGATCAATTGGCAAACCAAACTGAATTAGTAAACATGAACATTTAAGCATGTCTGTTTATCCACCCGCCGCTTTATCCGTCAGTGTTTGTCTGTCTGTCTCTCTGCCTAGCAGTCGTTTCATTTTATCTGTATGTTTTTTGTCTGTATGTTCCAATGTTTTAAATTAACAATATATTTTTACATAGCAGTGACACACTTATGGTCATACTGGCGACTTTCAGCTAATTATTGATGGAAGACGATCCCATACGTAAATCAAAAGCAGACAGAACCATCTAGTCAAAGCAGCTGTAAAAACATCCGCACTTAAACATTCCCGAACCGACCAGGACTAGAACCAACTAGTTGAGAGGGTGAGAAGTTACAAGTCGACAGCTCTAATTGCCCGATCACCGGCGTCCAAAACTGAACAAGATAAAAATAAGATAAGTAAATGTCATTAAAGTGAAATAATGATCCTAGCACTTGTATCTGTTGAGTTTGTAATTCATTGCTGATATTTTCTGATGATTTCATTTTCGATTTGTCAGAATTGCAATTCCATTAAATATACGAATTAACTACACCACTTTGCCACCTTTTTCGCTTGTTAGTATAGAATAATTGTGAGAGTGTGGATATATAATAATGGATTGTTTGCTACAGTCCTGTTGCAGACTTAGTTTTGACCATTTAATCAACATACTATCTCGGCATGTTAGCATTCCCAGACAAATGGAAATTATCACAGCATAGACAAAAGTTACGAGTATACTCAGCCCTTGCCAAATACCACATCGTCTAGTGAGAAATGATGACAAAATTCGCAGAAGGGACACATTAATTTTGTCCAGCTCTCGCCGAATACAGACAATCTCCGGTTGGAATCAGTGGGCAATGGATAAAACATAGACGATTCGTTTGTTTCGTTTTGTTGAACCCCCGGCGCACCTCAGGTCAGCTGCAAAACCTTCCCACATGAAAGTTATCACCCTGACAGGGATTCGAAGCCTCGCAATGAGGGACTGACTGAGGAGTCAGCGATTCTAACCCCTCAGCCACGGGCCCCCTTCATTCTTCTGTGTTCAGCTTTTGTTAAATACAAAGCATTTTCTGTAAAAACGACTGAACAAATGTTCATGCCATGTCCTTTTATTTAATGAATACAGTCTCTAAATTCTCTTAATTCTTTAACAGGTTGCATTGGTCAAATTTTACTAAAAAGATACTTACGTCGTTTATATTTCTATTTACAATACAAAAGATGTTTATTTAAAAAAAGAACAATGATACAATTTAATAAACAACAACGACAAAAACAACTTATTCCTGTTCATCCGTCTCCTGGGTGCTTTAAGAAAGCATAACGTTCGCCGCTCGACAAGATCCTCAATAAGAATATATAGGACAAAGTCCTATGAGCATTGCAACATATACAAAAATTGAAACGACACAGGACCAAGGTATTCTAATGCACGCCAAATGTAAAAGTGAGAACAAATCTGTGATGAGTCATTTAACAACAAGAGCAAACCCGACAGTTACCGCCTTGGAACGGTCAGTCGGCAATATGGACCGACTGGGGTGCTTAAACGAGGAAGATTGAAATTGGTACTGGCACAACAATCGGCACGACATTCAGTTCGATTCTGGAAAAACTAAGTTTGAACTTAGGCAGTCATTTTGAATATCGTGTCTATTTAGAAAGTCAAACGTTGGGCTTACTTTAAACACCTCTGGCTCCCTCTTTTATAATTACAAACATTGCCAAACCTTCGTGTATTGAAATAGAAAGTAGGTACATAGAATAGATTACTGACATAAAAGTCTATAATATGATTATATACTCCAAGGTACCTTATATTTGTTTAAGTATTTTTGAATAGTACAATAAAATACTTTCTATATATAAATGCACAACTATTTCCAATGCGATCGTACAAATCCCCATAATCGGCTTGTTGTTATGCAACAAAATAATGGCCAAAACATAGATACGTCACCATCTTGGCAAAGACTGTAACCAAGCAGGAAACCGTGATCAAAGCATGCTCTTTTTGTACAATCTACGAGAACATTATCTATCTGACATCTCTGAAAGTACAGATATTAGTATGTTCCTTATCATGTTGAATAAAGCAATGGTCAAAGGAATATATTATATTATAATGTGAATGCACCAATTTCGCAAGAAGCCACAGTCAATACGCATAAAAAATCTCGTCATGCTTCACCCCGGGTCAAATAAATGCACCACGCTGTACTTTGTATACGTATTTCAAAGAAATATAGTTGCTTGTCATGGTGAAGCCATTCCCGTATATCACCATTTTGTTACTAAACATAGCCATCCATTAGCAGTAAGCAATGATAAAATCTTTTAAAATATTTTGTTTATTCCCATATTTTGCGAACAAGAAGCGGTAAGCGTATCAGAAAAAAGAACTGTATTTTATGCCTCTTTATGTGTCAAATGAAGAAAGGACACAGCTAACCAAACATATCTCTATTTCGTCTCCATTCGGATCACGACTCTGGCAAGGGATATTAAGTACATTGATCAAATTACTCTGAACTACTTAACAAATGAAGGAACCGCGGACACATAATGACCGGAAACAGTTCCGATCTGGAGTCGTGTCTATGAATTCTGGGACTAATTTACTTCAAGTAGGCGTGGGGCTGTGCTGGTGTGTAATTGATGGAGACCGTGGGGCCAATAAACTATTTTCATTGGGCAGTTTCTGTGTCATTACCCACAAAAATGTCCGTTAAAGTGCACGAAGTAGTTAAAACATGTTACATTTTGCTCATTTATACATTAAAGAGACTTACCAGCTATGCAAATGTAACAGCAAAAACAACACAAAATGGAAATTGGTACTGGCACAATAATCGGCGCGACATTCAGTTCGATTCTAAAATTTAATATATGGCTCTTTGTTCTGGACCAAATAGAAGACCGTAGTAATGTATTTTGTGTTTTGTTTAAATATTTTAACAAAGTTTTGTTGTTAAAAAGTCGTTAAAATCTTGTCATTAGCCACACTGCTGGCTGCGGTGGAAAGTTTATTGAATGAATCAATACTCAGTAATTTAATTGTGTAAAAGAAATTTCAACCAGTTATTAACCGAGTTTTTTTCTTAACGAAATTACCGGAATATCAGTATTTAAAGAATATTTAGCGTGTGTAGGTTAGTGTCATTGGATTCAATTCATTAATTTCTTTCTTTAATGAAAAAAAACAACAACAACAAACAGATTCGATTGTACAGTAGGAGGGAGAAAAGTACACAAGTTGGCTAATGTCATTGTCTGTAAACATCGACAATGACAATCGCGGTGTGTTTCAATAAATTATTTTAATTTTATTCAATAGCTTTATCTGTTGCCCAGAAAATTAAACTATTTTACAAAGACTGGAAATAGGCAAATTGTTCATTTTAAAGGGATTTTATAGTCTGAAATAGTTGTTTAAACAAATGTACGACCCATATTTTTTTAATTTCAACTCTCTTCAGCTAGGCATTGTCACAGGAGCTAGAAACCTTTGCTCCGATGCAAGTGAACAAAACAGCATTTTCTTAAACTGGTACCAACACTGCGAGGACCAGTCTTTTGTGATCTGGTGTTCATGAAAGAATTTGTAATGACCACTTATATATGTCATGGACACAGATGGAGCGAGCAGTCGTTCCTGAGTAGAAGACTCTTTCTTGTACTCATAAAAGTGAGTTACAGAAAGAAATACCGCCGTCGCGTTGTCGCCGCAAGTGGAAAGGGATACATGTTAAAGCTGCAGTCTAGCCGGAAGTGCATCTCGGTTAAGCGAGACGATGTACCGGCATACCCCGGGACGATTTGTAAAATAAAATGATTACAGTCATATTACCCGATGTCCCTCCGTCATTACTTCGGTTTAAAAGCAAGAGCACGACATGACCTTAACCAAAAAAATACAGTTTGCAACAGAACAATGTAGCTTGACCGCCGCTGCGGGAATGATACACCTTAGAGTTTGGTTTACCGTATATGTTTTATAACATAGTCAGCTTCATGTGTGAAAATATAAAACAGATACATGTAAGAATGTCTACAAATTACCATGCTTATAAGGTCATTAATGTAGTCTTGCCTTCATCGCCGGAAAGAAAATCGGTCGCTTTCGCCGGTGTCATTATACATTGAGTGTTTCACGGAGGTTGGTCCTCGTGACAGCTGGAGGTGAGTGATTGGCGGGGGATAATTGCTTCAGAATTCCCGCTGTTGATTGGGGCCACTTATCAGCTACTTCACGTCTCATCTTATTTAGCTTTGTCTGTCTGAAAGCCGTTTTTCTTTCGCTCTCATTGATTTTTTTCCATCTCTTCCTTAACGACGTTCCTTTGTTCTCGGAACATTGCGCTCTGTTGATTGATAGATGTCGATTCATTTTCGTTTTTATCCCCGATCACGCTGTCTCGTAAATATGTTTTGCAAGAAAAATCGACGAAGGAATATGGGTATAAGTTTTTTCTATGTTTAGGACAATGATTAATTGATAATCGAAAACCGAGTTGGTCATTTGTAGTAATTGATTTACTACATGTACATAAATGCTCCAATATTGAATACTGATGCTTATACCACGCGGTAAAATGTCCGAAAAATTAAAACGAAATGATTGACCTTTAATATACCTATTTGCTTAAGCCAAAACAAAGAAATACGTTTTATTTTGAGAAAATTTTAATACAAATAATAATATGGTACATCATGACGCGGCGGTAACGGATATCACAGGTAAGTTATGAGAGAAAATAAGGTTATTAAATCCATTCAATTACAGGCCCTGTATTTTATAATCGTATTACAAATGCCATGAATGAGTTTTCAGCTGTTTATTTAAAAAGGTTTTATAATTCCATTCAATTAAGAACGATATAAGCAATATAAGAAAACAGTCAGGTGAAAGCAAGCAAAGAATGTAAATCGGTTGTAGTTCCCAGAAATTTGTCATCGGACTTTAAAAACATTCATCAACGAATTTGCCTAAATACCCCTTTTGGGAAAATTCTTAAAGTATCAATAGTTTTAACGTTTTCTTTCATATAACTGCTTCGAGAAAAGATAACTAAAAAAAATGGTAGTGTATGCTTATATCTCCTGGACAAGCAAATGAAAAGTGTGCGACTATAAAAGCAAATTGTATTACCCTTGAAACAATATACGGCGCGTGCAATGTTTCATAATATGTTTGAAGATCAAAGAAAGGCAAGTATCATTCAATATAAACAATATTACACTTTATAGTGATATAACTCTTGAAATAAATTCCTATATTATCTTACTGAACTAGACAGAACATTAATTTATTAACACATGTGCACAGTCATAACATAACATAACATAAATTTATAAGCATAATGTACAAACACATACATAGAGCCATAATACAAATAACAAAATAAAATGGTACCGTGATCACCATGGAAAAATAGATGAGTTTCTCTGACAGCTTAATACTATAATTAATATGATTAACAGAAGAACCTAGGAGGAATAAAAATATTTTCCTATGCTTAATATAACATTTTTATTTGTTGAAGACATAAGCAATATAAATTTATTTTTATAGGAAAACAATAATAATATCTTTTAAAAAACTTCCTTCTTAATTTTTGGTATTTAGGACATACTAGTAAAAAGTGATAGTCATCCTCAACAGCCTTCATATTACACATAATACATATTCTTATGTCCTTTTCTTTATAATACGCTTTGTCACCTTCATAATATAAAACATAACATAAAATATTCCTTTATCATAATAAAAATCTCAGATAAGTAGGATTATGAGATTTGAATGCGCTTTTATAAGTGATATGTAATTCGATAATAACACCATGTTTCTATCTACTACTGATGATATCGTGTCGTCATATGTTTACAATATTTATACGTACTTCATGGTTGTGTGGGAGAAAATCGATCATTAAAAATAACAAATTGGAGTATGGGTGCAAAACGATAATTATAAATAATAAATGGATGTCTGGGTAATGATGGATATTTATAAATAACCTAAAGATGTTAAGGTGATAACTGATAATTAAAAAAATAACATGGGATTGATTATCGATAATTATAAATAACACATGGGTGTCTGGGTGATAATTGAGAATTATACATAACACATGGGTATCTGGGTGATAATCGATAATTATAAATAACACATGGGTATCTGGGTGATAATCGATAATTATAAATATCACATGGGTATCTGGGTGATAATCGATAATTATAAATATCACATGGGTGTCTGGGTGATAATGGATAATTATAAATAACACATAGGTATCTGGGTGATAATCAATAATTATAAATAACACATGGATGTCTGGTGATAATCGATAATTATAATTAACACATGGGTGTCAGGGTGATAATGGATAATTATAATTAACACATGGGTATCTGGGTGATAATCAATAATTATAAATAACACATGGGTGTCTGGTGATAATCAATAATTATAAATATCACATGGGTGTCTGGGTGATAATGGATAATTATAAATAACACATGGGTATCTGGGTGATAATCAATAATTATAAATAACACATGGGTGTCTGGTGATAATCGATAATTATAAATAACACATGGGTGTCTGGTGATAATCGATAATTATAATTAACACATGGGTGTCAGGGTGATAATGGATAATTATAATTAACACATAGGTGTCTGGTGATAAACGACAATTATAAATAACACATGTGTGTCTAGGTGGTAATCGATAATTATAAATATTTCATGGGTGTCTGGTGATAATTTATAGTTATAAATAACACATAGGTGTCTGGTGATAATCGATAATCAAAAATAACACATGGGTGTCAGGGTGATAATCGTAATTATAAATAACATATGGATGTATGGTGATAATCGATCATTATAAATAACACATAGGTGTCTGGTGATAATCGATAATCAAAAATAACACATGGGTGTCAGGGTGGTAATCGATAATTATAAATAACACATGGATGTATGGCGATAATCGATAATTATAAATAACACATAGGTGTCAGGGTGACAATCGATAATTATAAATAACACATGGATGTATGGCGATAATCGATAATTATAAATAACACATAGGTGTCAGGGTGACAATCGATAATTATAAATAACACATGGGTGTATGGCGATAATCGATAATTATACATAACACATAGGTGTCCGGGTGACAATCGATAATTATAAATAATAGGTCGCAGCCTGTGATATAAGTGATGATAAGAAATAACCTATGAGTATCTTGGAGATAAAGGATATTATCAAACTTTAAACTGGAACATTATCCGAGTCTGCGCCCATGTAATGTGAAACAATCTGTTTTGATAGTTTCGGCTTAAGTAGATGATATTTGCTTTTTACGGTGAATAAATAATAGCAGAAATTCCTTTCATCAGTTTCCAAACATGAAGCTTAGATTAACAAACCTACACAATTTTATGTAAGTGTTATATTGACACATACACCGGTGAACATATGTCAGGGTGATATTTAAAAATGGCAACTGCAAAAAAATTCATAGAGATATTCACAAAATATCAACCGAGTGATATTCAATAAAAATAACTTGAATGCCTATTGCAGCTTTATATAGCAGCATATATTAAGACATAATACTGCAGTTCTTCGCAAATATGGCAGCACGTTATTTTTTTAAGATGAACATGTCTTTGTTGGCATTTATATCACACTATTGTTAAAGCTACAACATTAATGGATTGAATTTTATTGAGGTGATACACAGGACATCAAAAAAACAACAAAACGTATATAATAACAATCAGGGAAAATAAAAAGTCACAAAAAAAGGTAAATTTAATACTTATACGTAAATACGTACGTTTGTAAATAAGGTCATCACTTCGCATTCATTTTAAAACTATCTCCCATGCATACAAACGACACCAAATACGTGGAAAATCAAGGGATCGTT
This sequence comes from Sinonovacula constricta, assembly GCA_007844125.1. Lineage (NCBI taxonomy): Eukaryota > Metazoa > Mollusca > Bivalvia > Cardiida > Solecurtidae > Sinonovacula > Sinonovacula constricta. The sequence continues at coordinate 16,148,239 of CM017562.1, forward strand.
TGCAAATGTGATTCTTAAACATTTAATGCATTTTAAAATTGTCATTTGCATGACTAATTCAAATAATCATTAGCATTAAAGCAAGGCGTATCTAGGGACTTATTTGCCGCGGAAACCCGTTGATTTTGTAATTACATTACGTTTCCATGGCGACAGATTTGTTTAAATGACGTCAAAGTGGCAGAATCGGACAAATCTAAACCATTTCCGATTTTATGTAAACGTTTTCCCTTACTCAAATGTCCTCTAATTTTTGTTTTAAATGATGCATTATAGACAAATTTCACAAAATCCTGCATTTAATCTCACAAAATCCTCAAATAAGAAAAAACAAATAATAAGCATGTTCAAAAGTCACGCACGCACAAGCATACGCCCAGACAGATACGCGCTAGGACATCCAGGCGCGCACACTAAGTCACCCCATATACCACATTTTACGCGTTGCAACAAAAAGCAGTACTGTAGATCAAATCGGGACATCCCTGACAGGCAAGTTGTTTTATACTCGATTCATAATATTTTTTTTTAAATTTTGTTTAGCTTTTGAATAAAATATTTCAACGAAACCCTGTGGCCATAAATATTAACAAGAATGAAAAATACATTGTCTTTGTATAAATGAACAATATAAACAAAAGCAACAACAAAAATGGCAACCATATGCTCTATTGACATCGCCATCAAGTCTTTCAACATTTTTATTTCATTTACCTAAATATTTTTTCTTTAATATTAATTGCGACAATATTTAAACTTCATTATAACATATGTCGTGATTTTGGCAGATTTTAAACGGCGCTTATCATTTCAATGGGCAGTCGACTCCGATGAAGTGTCCATCGCTATTATTATGGTAAGATTTCTGTGCCAAGTTTTTTTCGTTTTGAACTGTTTTATTCGATTTACTCTCTCCTTAGATAGTATGGCAATGGGCAATGAGTCTAAAACAGAACCCTTATGTTGCATCTATGCCGCTCATGTACTGTTACTTAAATTGACAGTCTTAGATTCTTTTAAACTAATTAAAATTAAATTAGCAACTTGACTGATGTCGCGCACGCGAGGCAACACGATTGTGAACGAACATAATGGCACTTTATCTAATTCTAAATCCCATTAATTAAACTAGTTTAGAAATAGAACACCGGTGACGGTGGAGGTTTAAGTGAGCTCAATTAGCTTCAAATATATATATATATATATATATATGTCTCTCTCTCTCTCTCTCTCTCTCTCTCTCTCTCTCTCTCTCTCTCTCTCTCTCTCTCTCTCTCTCTCTCTCTCTCTCTCTAAATATATAAGAAACGTTTACAATACGATTTATCTTGTATAGACATGAGATAGCTGGTTTGTTGATTTATATGCAGATATTATTACGTAAAATTTATTTGAAAATTTAATTTACAAAATGTGCATACAAATTAATTAATGAAATGTCGAATATAATTCAAGATTTAATTCAACAGAAATAAAATTAAAATTAATAGAACTGTTGTCATATATTCTAAACATCAGGTTGGTGAGGTAATATATCCATTCAATTAAGATAAATGTTAAAATAATTTAATTGTCAATTTAATATATTAATGAAACTTTTCTTATTCTAATAAAAATTAGGCTTATGGCGGATTTTACAGCATTTTTAAAGGAAATATTTTTAACAAATAAGATTTTTGAGAGGTTTTTTTAAAAAAAAAGAAACATGCCAGAGGAACAACAGTCAATCGAATAAACAATACGCGTTGGAAGAGTACTCAAGGGCAGACAATTTATTTATCGGAAAGGACAATAACTCCCTAACCTGGCTCATGAAGTATTTAAGCAGTGAGCATTTACAGAAATTGCACTTCTGGGACTACCAATCGGCCATGGGAGCCTCTGAATTATTTATGATGATGTTCACAACGATCGGGTTTGTGATTTGTAAGTTATTTATCAATTTAATTCTTATCTTCAAGCTAATTCAGCAAAAATGACTTTCTGAATGGGGCCTGTAATTCGAGACTAATTACTAAAGTAACCAAGTCAATGTGCTCTAAATAGTCGTGCCCAAATTAATAACATCTCGTGTTTCGAACGAGGTTCGAGCCAGGAACGCTCCGATCGGGAGCAAAGCATCTTTAAGTGGTCCGCATTAAAACAACTTGACTAGAAACGTTGCAATTTGACAATTTGGGCAAAGCACTAACATAAAACTTATGACATTTAGATTTTTAACAAATTAAATAATATTTATAAATAAATAAGAATGACTTTCAAGTTTGTGATGAATTTAACAATTTTTTCGAATGTAGAAAAAGATTTACTTTGGAACAATTTAGTGCACATAAATAGGTTGTCGCCTAAAATAGATGTGGATTGATCTATATTTTACATCAGTATACAGCAATTTCAGATTGAAATATCCAAATTAAACCTGTTTCAATTTACCGTATTTCACGTGTAATATGCTTTTTATCTATGGTTAAGTTTCTTACCAATAATCCTGTAATCATCTGAAATTAGGAATCGCTAAAAGCAAACCATATACAGTTTTGAATTAATCGTTATAGCGTGTACACATATACGATTCTTACAAAGAAGTGTCAAAATTGTTTATCTGTCGGAGTAAACATTTTTTCTGTGTGATGAAGGAATGTACTCTTCCGTAGGAGAAATTCTTTCAGCTGACCTACAATGCTAGAACACGTCTTTAATGATATTTTTACAGAAATTTGTGTCATCAATAAACAATTAGAACATTATGTCATTACTGTCATTACTAAGATTATTGCGTGAGTGAATTTTTACAAAAAAGTAATCATTCTAAAGAAAGACAGGTCTGAGTATCATGAAACTGAAATAGACAGAGTTCTCAGAGAACTGCAACATATATTAAAATTTTGAAAAGGCACAGAACAAAGGTATTCAAGTGCCAATCAGTTTAAAATATACAACAAAACTGTAACGAGACATAATACAAAATAGAGAAAACGCTTCAGTTATCGCCCTTGGATCGGTCAGTCGGTTAATAGGCCGACTGGGGTGCTTTAACAGGTTTTACAGAGCTTCAGACTCTCACTTCTCGAGGGGTTTCTGAGATAAAAGCAGGGAAAAGAAAACATATATGTTTAAAACAAAACTGTCCAAGGGACAAAACAGAAAATATATGATTTTTTTGTAAAATTATTATAAAAAGCGATGCAGTTTTTATCTAGAAAAAAGTAAAGAACACTGAATTATTTTAATTTCATTAAAATTATAATAAAATGGTTGCAGTTTCGATAACGAAACATACAGAAATACCATCAAAGTGTATCAAAATTTCCTTCTTGCTAACTCCGGATTATTTTCCTCTTTTGTGAGATGCTTACAAATGACTAAGTGGCGTTGGGCCCCTGCGTCTTTCCTTTCCACTTGAATCAAACAACATCGCGACTAAAGCTGACACATGGAGAAATAAATATTTCCAAAGAGAAATACAAACCTGAACGTTAAACACACGTGTCAAGGGTGGAATTATTTGGAAAGGAGAAAGCTCCGCAGGGAATATGGAATGATAATAAATCATTTGGTGAGACTATAAATTCAATTTGTCTCGCCTACACGGACCAACAGTGCCGTAGAAAGGATAAAAACAAATAGCATCCAACACTTTTCAATCATATAATGACGTAAGTTAGCTACCAAGAGAAAAGCGAAAATTGCTGGTGAAGTAACTTTCAATTTTGTGTTGCAAATTGCAGGATGTGGAGCAATGTTAGATTATGCAGATACATACGCTGTAATTCGGCAATAACACTCAAGGGATTGTGTTTGGTTTGGAAAATATAAACACAGCTTTATAGGCTTTTTAGCTTGAGAACTTTAAGATGTTAAGGAAGAAAGAAAGACTCATCGCAGGCACGCTCGCACGCACGCACACACGCGCCCGCACGCGCGCGCACACACGCACATGCAGACACCGGATCATGAACACTCACGTTTTAAACTCGAAAGCGTGTTTTTATTCCCGAGCAGGGCAGTTTAAACACGTTTCTTTTTGACCACACTTCGCATCTCTCCTCGTTTTGATATGACATACCCGTTTTTATCCAATAAAACGTGAAATATAAAGGTCAACACAACGATTTCTTAATGAAAGTAAACTGCCAGATTACAAAAGTCACAACTAATGTTTTATTTAGCTTAAGGCATGCACATGTCGATGAATCACTAGCCTTATTTGGAAAAATATATATTCAATAAGCGACAATCAGATACTTAATATATTAATCATGCATTTTTATTAATTGCAAAGACACATTTAAGATTAAATTATAAATAAATCTCGATGAATCTTCAGTCCTATTTAAAATAATAAATATTCAATTTTGGAAATTCATATAAATCATACATACAATGATAAATCTTACGTTTGGAAACGGTACTTTTAAGAATAAACAATAAAATAAATGTGAACAGTTTGTGAATGACGAAACACGCAAATGGGGATTTTGTTAATATTTTAAAACTTTAGAAGGTTCATTCATTCAACGTTTGTAAAATCCCCAGTGGGTCAACTGAAAACAAAACGTTCTGGCGTAATGACTTAATATGCATAGTAAAGTCTGTATTAATTAAGATGCAACATGGGATAAATGTGTCTTTTATACATTGAAACCATTACAGCTTTTTCCATGCATCGTTTCAGCCAGTTTTCATGTTGGTATTGACAAGCCAGTTGAAAGGTAAACCGTGGTTTATCAATCTGCCTGTATTCTACTGAGTTCAGTTAATTAATGATAAACTTTTGTTTATCAATCTGCCTGCATTCTACTGAGTTTATCCATCTAAAGGTAAACCCTTGTTTATCAATCTCATCAATAATTTTAGTAAATAACACTAATTTGCCACAGCTGAACAGCACTCTTTACAGCGCTATATTAAAAATGACCCATAAAAAAGCTTTTATCTCTTACGTCATGACGTCAACATTTTCCCATTTGTTAGTACACACAATAACTTTAGCGTAAATCACGTGTAAATCTTTGATATTTAATTCAAGAATGTAAAGACTATACTTGCATTATTTGTATATGTAGAAATAGCAAAACTTTATAATGACAACGGACCTTATGGATAACTTTGAATTAAACGATTATCAAAGACTGATAGCTTGGCAAATATTATTTTAGCTACGTAATGATGTCTTTCACTAAGCATTTAATAAATTATCAAAATCAGAAAAAAATAACTTACAAGTAAGAGAAACTAACATGAATCTTATTTATATAGGAAAAAATACATATTTGGAAATAAGGAGAAAATTAAGTTTCCAGCAAGTAAACCCGGGTTATATTTCATCCGGAATGAGTCTCATTGTCGTTGGTAAAGCAAGCAGTCTAACCACACCGACAGCGGTATAGATCGAGAAATAATGGTGGAAAATCTTCAATAGCCTATTTTTCATCGGAAAGTGGATATTTAACACACGACCAACAAACGTTTTTTTCCTCTCTCCCTCTTCCTCTCTCCCCAAACCTCTGTGTATAAGTTACTAATATCACAGACTCGTCATGACAGGCTTTTCAATTTGACTTGAAATATCACGAGAAGTTAATCCAATTTTCGCCAATTTTCTGTTGGAGAATTTGCCAAGAAACGTTCTACCGATCCGTTGCTATGGTAACGGGGATAATTTTTATCGCTGAAAATTGATGGTTCGGCGTTGCTAGACGGTGCCTCGATCTATATGCGCAAATACAATGCGTGAAGTAAGTTCCCGAGTTTCGATGTATATCTATATAATGTATAGATTCTGGTACGAATTTACATCGCATAATAAACAAGTTTAGTAGACCAGCGAAATACCCAGATATTGTTTTATACGAATTTGCATTCTACAATATACATGCATAAAGCGTTTTGGAAAGACCGGTTGAGATATGGAAAACGGAGCGCATAAACTTGGTGCTTAAGTACAGGGGTTTAAGGGATTGGACCATGGCTGAGACGTACAAAGTACTTTTTTCATTATTGACCGAACTGTGCGTGACCTCAGACATTTAGTGTATGCTATCACAGGCGTGTTGATTTAGTGTATGCTATCACAGATCTGTTGACCTCAGACATTTAGTGTATGCTATCACAGATTTGTTGACCTCAGACATTTAGTGTATGCTATCACAGATTTGTTGACCTCAGACATTTAGTGTATGCTATCACAGATCTGTTGACCTCAGACATTTAGTGTATGCTATCACAGATCTGTTGACCTCAGACATTTAGTGTATGCTATCACAGAGGTGTTGATTTAGTGTATGCTATCACAGAGGTGTTGACCTCAAACATTTAGTGTATGCTATCACAGAGGTGTTGACCTCAAACATTTAGTGTATGCTATCACAGGCGCGGCAACCATTATAAGAACCCGAAATCTCCGTGTGATTCCACATATGATTCCTATCATGTCTTGTTATTAATTAATTGTCATTAAATTTGTTCTTCTATGTTGTATATTGTGAATCACTGAATATATAAAGTCAAAACAAACAAGAGAGAAACAATATTAAAAACTATTTAAGTATTCAAATATGTCTACTGAAAAGTACTTGTAAGGATTTTCTTTAACGGTCCTCACAGTTACTAACATATTATACGGTAATTTGAATCCAATTTTCTCTTACAGTAATGAACGTACATGGTGTAGGCTGTGGGAAGGGCTCTAGTAATGAAGTTAATCGAATATATAAATATATATATATATACATATATATATGAAGACCTTTAAGTGGTCCGCATTAAAACAGCGTTTAAGAAAAAGTAACAAAACGAACACTCAAGTATTTATTATATGTTAACAAGATTTAATAACGACTTTATTAAATATATTTTCAGTAACAGACGGTATTTTGTTTATTTCTTTTAACTAAACTATCATTTTTTAAGTATTTGGATCCTATGATTCTGACTATTTTAGTGACACACTTTAATGCCATATTTAATGCCAAATTTAATGTCAAATTTTAAACCTAAATGGAGCTTGGCAATTTTAAATGAAACTTTCAATTGTAGGGTAATATCACATTTTTCTTGTTGAAATATGAATTATGGGGTGCCGTACCCTGTAATATGCATCATACTGACATGCTAGGAACACGAATCGGTATTTAACTTACATTAAAACTTCAATTTTAATGACGGGTTTTCACAAAGCCTTAAGTGGATTTGCCATAGCAGGAAAATACCGACCACATTTTATAACAGCATCAAAGACCACACAAATATGCGGATTTAAAAGATGAGTTTATGATGGAGTAATGTCTGATAATATTGTAAAATATGAAAAAATAAATTGTATTTTGCTGGTATGTTTTATTATTCAAGGTTATAGCAATATTTACCTGTGTTTAATGTAAAAAGTTAAATTAAAGTAAAAGTTAAATGTGCTTTTTTCATTATTATAAAAATGTGGTGTTCAAAATGGTTCAAAAAGAATTGCTACATTTTTTAAATTATAAACTGTAGATTATTAGCTATATATAATACTATACATTTTAAAAAGGTAATATAAATTGTAAAACAAAGCATACGTTAATGATTGTAAATAAACGTAACTTGATATACTTTTTTGGAATTCCTTTAAGAAAAGCTAAAAAACAAACAACTCTTGTTTTAATGTAAGACGTGAAAATGAAACAAGTTTACAAATATATATATATATATTATTTGATATTTTTAAATAACAAAATTCTAAGCAAAGAGGTCGCATAACTTAAAACATCAATATTTAAAGAACTCGCAACCATGTCAATAGACTTAAACGCATTTCAAAAATTCAAAAGCAATTTCTAAAATTCAGAAAACACACATTCACACGGCCTCTAAATACAATATGCAAGCTTAAAGTCTTTGCACTAACTGTGCTTGAATTATGCTCAACTTCACGAGCTGTTACAAAGAGTAAGATGGCGGGGGGAAAGGAAGGGGGAGGGGAGATGGGGGAGAGAGAGAGGGAAAAACACACACACGCACAACAAACTACAAAACAACCGCAATTTGGGCTGATATTTTGATTCTAAGCACCAAGCTTCCAAAATGACGGCGGGCAAAGAGAAAAAAATATCATTGCAGTTCCCAATGGTGATATTATGCTTCTAGTTGGAGACGTTACCATGGCGATCGATAAAAGAGGCGGGGCTTAGCCATCCTCAATGACGTCATAAGACTGGTTCCAGAAAATTACGATCAATGCGAAATTCTGAGGAAGTTGTCTTCTGTAGCAAAGATGTCTTAACAAGAGCTATTTCTGCTGCTTTTGATTAAACTTTAAACCTATTTAAACTGTTTCTGTTAAATTGGATTTTCATTTTATCGTCCCATCCAAACGAACATATATTCTTTAAGATCGTTTTCTGAAAAAGGAGAATTGAAACTTGAAAGAATAAATGAAATGAAAAACGAAAAAAAAAAGTTTTAATCATCTTTAGAATTAAAGTGAGATTCAATAACGGGCTTAAATAGTTGAAAAGAGTCTTATTCAAAGAGCCATTTAAAAAATCTGAATGCGTTTTATTTGTTTAAAAAAGTCCTTATTATAAAAAAGTGAGTTTATCTTAAAAAATAATGAAATGGCAGTTTTGATATATTAAAATGCCACCAGCTCTCATTCTATATGGCAAAACTACTTCTAAATTTATTGAAGGTTATAAAGTTTTAATTCATACTTATTTAAAAAAAAAATACGCCCCATATGTTAATCGGTTGGGGTTCGAGGTTGCACTTAAGTACGAAATAAGGAAGCATCAATTCCTTTGTACTTCAAAAATAATAAAAACGTACACACTTCCAGACAAAACCTTACTGTTGCTTACACAAACGTAAATAACTGCTGAATATTCATTATTTGTGTACTTTGCAAAAGATTACATTAAGCAAAAGTAAAATTTATTTTTTCAAACATAATTAGCTTTTATGTTTTAAATACCAGTAATCCCAGTTTAGAATTGTGATATTGTTAAGTAATCACCCAAATTATCATAACAATATCATTTAAATGATTTGTCTTTTCTAAAGAGGTCAGCTTTTTCAAATATTTTAAGAAATATATTCCCGAAATAAACTTTTTTCTAAGAAACTATTGTATAAGTGTTAAGTTATTTGCTTTAATAACAAATTAGACACATCTATTAAAAACTAATAATATTTTTAATTTAATCGATGATCAAGTAATCATTTATGAGATGTAAGCTATTCCAGGTATTTCTATTTTCTATGACTGCACTCTTTGTCAAGACACGACAATTAATCTACGTAAAACATAATAATGCAAGACTATTGCCACATATGTCCAAATGGGAACTACCTCTAGACAAAGACACACGTCTATGTTAATGTAAAAGTGAAAAAAATGAGCCAAGACAGTGCACACATGGAAAAACGAACAGGTAGTGCCTTGAAACATTTACTCAACAAAAGGCTCCAGCCTCGCTCTCCCCGAAGGTTGTGATCTATCACAAACAAGGTAACTAGAAATATCCTACCAGAGTGAGACAATTAACAAGTAGTACCTACATCAGGAGTCAACAATTGAGCAACAACTACAATTTACAAACAATATAACAATAATTACTATGAACTATCAAAACTATAAGAAGTAAACGCCTCGCCAAATAAAAAGTTCCAAAAGAGAAATCAGTTTTAAATAAACCAAAAGTCGAAGCATTGACGTGTAACAGGAACTAGTTAATAATTAGCATGCAGTAATTTTATTAGGAGAAGAATATGTACAATTTTCAAGCAAAAAGGAAATTATCAATCCAACAAAAATTGAATTGTATTGTGGACCGATTTATGGCAATGAGATAAAAAAAAATAATACTACAATAGGTCAATGATTTATCTGCAAATGATAAATACACACGTCTATGTTAATGTAAAAGTGACAAAAAATGAGCCCAGGCGTTCACACATAGAAAAACGAACAGGTACTGCCTTGAAACATTTACTCAACAAAAAGCTCCAGCCTCGCTCTCCCCGAAGGTTGTGATCTATCACAAACAAGGTAACTAGAAATATCCTACCAGAGTGAGACAATTAACAATTAGTACCTACATCAGGAGTCAACAATTGAGCAACAACTACAATTTACAAACAATATAACAATAATTACTATGAACTATCAAAACTATAAGAAGTAAACGCCTCGCCAAATAAAAAGTTCCAAAAGAGAAATCAGTTTTAAATAAACCAAAAGTCGAAGCATTGACGTGTAACAGGAACTTGTTAATAATTAACATGCAGTAATTTTATTAGGAGAAGAATATGTACAATTTTCAAGCAAAAAGGAAATTATCAATCCAACAAAAATAGTATTGTGGACCGATTTAAGGCAATGAGATAAAAAATAATACTATATTTGGTCAATGATTTATCTGTAAATGACATGACAAATAATAAAAGCTGACAATGTCACCTGCTGTGCGCTATAACTTAAGGACACTGGACACTGGTCAGGTTGTCTCACCTATATAGGGTGAGACAGAATTTCAACAGATAATAGCAAATTTCGATTTGGAGTCACAGTTTGCATGTAGTCTCAACGACATTTCTAATCTTCGTATAATTTAAAAAACAATACAAGTTCTTGACTGTAAAACTGTTGCGTAAGTGCTGTAATAATGCTATTTTACTTTCTAGCAGTAAAAACATAAGGGAGATTTTTTAATACGTTCTCCATACATAGTGAAAACTAAAACCTTGTTGAAAATTCTTGTGGTAAAAAATAAATTGATTTCTGTCCTTGAAATCCTCACCTTAAGCATACACTTGTGCAAAAGTTATAAGTTTGGATAAATAAGCAGCATACAGCACGAAGTGAATCACTAATTATATATGGGCCATTCGCTATACTTAGGTAAACATCGGTTTCTTGTTACAGACTTTAGCATAGATACTGTCATTGTAAATGGTGATCTCGATGTCCAGAAATGTTTCATTTAAATGTCAAGTATGTGTTTTGTCTAAGGTATTTATTTAAAATCTGATGGATTACTGAGCCAAGAAAGGTTTATATACAGTAAGAATATGCGTGACGTGAAACTGAATCCCCTTAGTCATATAAAACAAATCTGCAATCAATGGTTCTCAAAGGAATATTAAACATTTGGCTAAATAAAGTGTCACCACATTGATAAAAAATAATTAAGAAAAAAAAACAATAAAATTAATAAACATATACATATACATTGTTATTTAAGTGCTGCTCTCTCTGTTGTTTTTACCTTTAATAAAATCGACATGGACAAGTGGACAGAGGTACAGTGAAATGAACATTAAAATTGCACAAATACACAGACAATATTAAGAATACAGTGCAATCCACATGCGAAATATAATTTTCTTTTATCTATATATGCTCAAAATACACCTTACAAAACGAACAAATCATGAACGACAAAGCTTTGACTTCTGCATTTGAAACCCCTCGAATGTCGAGGCAGACGACCGATATCTTCACGAGACGTTGAACATTAGAGAAAGAGCGTATTTGGAAGAAAACTAATTCCTTTCGCCTTCTGAACGCCGTAGAAATTCTATTGAACAATTTATATCTCACTTCGGTTGGCCATCAATTTCGGCTGATATCTTGGGAAAACACGCACGGTTACCATGGCAACCACAAATGAAACGTTCCTTGGCAAATATTTCACGATGACTAGAGGGAGAAAGGGGGAGACGCGACCACAATGCAAAAGTAATCTTGCGATCTGTTTTTGGTCGTTCGCACAGATCTAAGTAAGTAGAAAATGAAATGGAGAACTACTTTTGCAGCCTGAAGTCATTCAGTCTGCGCGTAGTAATGGGATTGCGATCTGTATAAATGAAATAGAATGAAACGTTAATTAAAAGTATACAAAGTGTAAATAAATAAAATCAAAGATGTCAATAAAATTCCTTCCTCTCAGATATGAGACATATTTACAAAAGCGAATACATCAAATACTTTTGACGATTGATAAAACGATACAAATATTGCAAAGGAAAATGTACAATATGATTGTGCTCTTGAAGAAAGTGTTTATAAAGATGTCAAGAAATATTATAAATTTTAGGTGTAAATCTACAAAAAAGCCAACTCAAACAAACTAGTTACTGAATTAGCATGCAGTGCATATAGTTGTGTGCATGTCTTTTTAATTTTGAGGAATGTGATGATGATGTCAGATTAATCGTTGCGGTATACAAAGGCTATATAAATACTTGTGAAATAAACTCGAATTTTAGAAAAATAACAATTCAACAATCACTGGTCATTAATACCATAAATACCATAAAAAGTTCAGCAAGGTAATGCTGGAAAAATTTAGACTACGACAATTAAAACACAAATGTGCATTTAGTTTTCTTTTAGTTTTCTTTCATCTTATAATAACTTATAAACCCTGATCTCTTTTATGAACTGGTTAAATCTAGCATTCATACTAATTTATCAGCGAAATTGTAATGTTGACATTTTGGTTTTAGGAGACATTTAGCCAAGGCTGGCGTGTTTCAACAATTGCAAAAAAATCATATGATAAGAAGTACATAAAAGCTGACCAAAATAATAGTGATTGACCCTTCCTTGGGTCAAACTTTAATCCAAATTAACTAGTAAACAACCCGTCATAATCATAAAATAGGCTATGTGGAAAGTTATTTGTTAACATCTTATCAGTCGCAAATGTATAATAAATCTACATTAAACATGCAATATCACCAGAATCAGAAGAGCAGCGGAAGAGCATGGTATAGCAAAACACGAGTACCCATGTTTAGGCCAACCTTTTCTTCCATTTACATCTCCTCATTTTGTCTTTTATTTTACTAGCTCCAAACTCTATCGAGTAACACATTTTCTAGCATTATTTTAAAACCACAGACCATTTAATGGCTCATTTCCAATTCTTTCAGCAAGTCGAAGACATCCTCATGCATATGCAAATTGCATTCACGGTCTTTTTAGACGTTCGGGTGACAATACATCTCTGTGGCTGTCATGGTAACTGGAATTCCTGTTTAGATTGGAATCACTAAAGTTTACACTCTAATATAAATCGTCAAACGTAAAATTAGATACTTGTTGCGTTATTCTTTAAGGGGTATTTCCTGTGTGATTTGAGTTAATGTTTTGTTTGAAATACCTCTTTCTCGCGTCCCGATACAGGATTTATTTAACAATGCATTAAGGTTCTATTGAGTTGTAATGATGGAAAATTTCCTGTATATGCAACAGTGTCGACATAATAATGCACCCACCGATAACAGAACATTGTTATATTGCTTATATTTGTAGAAATATCATTTTTCATTGCAACAAGTATTGTATTGCTGACTTTGCATGGCTATTCAAGCAAATGATTTTTGTTTTTGTTTTTGTCACAATGTTTGTAACAAGATATTATTCGAATATCAAATATCTACAACTGTGATACGCCATTTTGGTGTCAACACATTTTCTGTTCAAGCCTCCGCATTTTAAAAAGGAAGTCCGCAAACATGTATATCCAGAGTGTGAACAGTTATGTCAAATAAAATACATTGGACAAAACTACCTCTGAACACTAACTTTTATGAGTATTATTTCAGATCTATATTTTATTAAAAATTCATTTTTTGCACGGTTTAGAAAGATAAACAAATCTATACAGAGTAAAGAAGTGTGGGAAATCAGTAAACACGTTTGCATGTAACGAAAAAGAAAGACAGAGCAAGACAACGAACATGCAAGTTCCAAACACATGGGCGCAAAGTGTGATTATTATACTGTTTTGGAAGAAGAACACAATAACTGTTATAAACTGAAAGAAACAAACCAAGAAAAAGCTGAAGATCATTTAACATGGTTATTAAACCGTCAATATTATTTTCACTTTTATCAATTCCTAACATAAATGTAAGGAGATTTTCTTTTATGCTCATATTCTTTGTGACAAGCAATTTTATTGGTCAGTAGTTTAATAGACAACCAATCAATTCTTAATTTAATACTCGATCCTGCACTCGCGCCTATGAAAACTTCTTCCAAAGAACAACAAATCTTAGAAACCCTCGGAAACAAAAATTATAGAAGTACAGTATGCCGTGATCTCATAAAACCGTCCTAGGATAATTTGTCCCTCACTAAACATCTCGCCTTATTTCTATCATTGCAATTATTGCAGGGATGTTACTGGCTGTAATGTACATTAAGACTCTGATTACTTCTTAACCTTCGTCATTATGCATTAATTTTCTTCCGGTCAGTTTCTAGAAAGGGGTTCCTCCCCCCCGTGCAAATTTTAATTATTTCACGGTCGTTAACCAACACAATGTCCAATGTCCGTTCGTCTTATTTAGCGAGAAAGATTGGCTTTGCCAGGCACACCACGAACGTGGAATTGTCATGGCCTTGGTCAGAACAGTCTGAAAATTCAGAACAATGACAATAAGGACTGTGTATAGTCGTCACTAGAAATACTAACACATTGCAGCGGATATCCACATCGCTTGTACATTGTAGTTATATTAGATTTGGAAATTATATATATATATAAAGGAAATGATCTCCTCAAACTAAAACAATACCCGCCAAGTTCATATACGTGACATGTTTTAACTTTGACATCATTTTATAAACGGTTGTTCGTTTCAGCAAAGATTAGCTTTTGCAATTTAAGTGTTATAACATTAACGCAATTCTCGTAACATAGAAACGCAAATCTCTTACGCTACAAAGCTTAAGTTGTTCAGACGTAAAGATGTATAAATACCCATTTCAAGCGAATTCAGATCAGCCATATTCCGACGAACGCCTTGTAATCAGAAAAAACGCACTTTTTTGCAACTAAGTCTTGAGCACGTCCATTCCTATTGCATGTACTTGTAACCAGTGAATTTTAATAAGAAGAAAACAGACGTATGTTTAAAGTGTATCTGGAGTAGAGATTAACAATGAAAATGATTCGGTATATTTATTATTAGTTTAAGTTTTAACATATTAAAATTGCCAAATGTTTCTTTGCAATACAGGTTCAGCTACAAGATGCAGAGGCAAAAGGGTTGCATAACAATTTTTAAAACTGACATTAAATTTCTTCCCGTAATCATTTATGACTCCTTTAGGTTTTAATGCATTCTGATAGTCTGACAATAAAACAATACAACATTGCATGCACTCGGTTTTACATTTTCCAATGTATGAAAAAATAACCCTACAATTTTGCCTTATTTGCGGTGGAGTGATCATGTGATCACGACTACTTTCCGGCAGCGACATTAAAACGTCAACAATGCCGTAATAAAGCTGTAATACTGTTCGGCAGTGTGCACACATGTGCATTATCATTTAGACACGAAACGAGCTTCTTGCTTACCCATCAACACCGAAAATTAGAACATTTGTGAGCCTTTGTTTTTGTTCTAACATCACAACATTGGGGGACGATATCTATTAAGAATCTTAGTTTTTTCCTTACTTTAACTAAGAAGATTTTTTTATTAAAAATACTTTGATTTTTTATATTAAATGGTTTCATTAATAAACCATTTGGAATTTTTTTACATAAAAGGAACCATTTTATGATTTAAGGCATTTTCGGTGATATAGCAAGTAAAAAATAATTAAGGTTCTTCACTATCAAGAGCCCTGGTTATAATTCATATTCTAGTGAATCGCCGAAATGAGCGAATGCATGCCGTTTGCATTGGAATGGGTGTGGGTGGGTGGGGGGCATGTAATTTACTTGAAGCCTTTCTCTTCATTCAAGAAGAAGATGTGTGATTCTGATAACGTGATCGCATTATAAGAAATTTTTTATGTTACATAATGAAGTCAAGATCTCTCGAAACGATTTCTTGTTCCTGAATGATCTCATTGAACATGTTTTACTTTTTATAGTGAATCGAAGGATCGACAATACAGTAAATTATGAGTGACTGTCTTGCAATAAGAAGATTACAAACTGGCGCCTGGCTTCTTAACAATCTTGTAGACTCATAATTTGAGAAGGACGTTATATTCTTAAAAATGTATGTTTATTATACTAGTCCGTTTAAGAAACAATATTCGGTAAAAAAGAAAGAGCCTCTTTTAAAACAACAAAAATAACATATAGTTATTAATATTACTTGATCAACTGTCTGGTCGCTGATACTAGCAGATCTATAAGCGGATAACAGAATCTCTTAAAAGATATAGTTTGAATTTTATCAACAACAAGCATGTTTTAACTGGTCATTTCCGCAAGTGATCTATTTTTTTTTTAAATGACTCGTGTTCTTAACGTTATCCTAGATGCTGAAATTTCATGAAGCCTTGTGTTTTCCTACCTGTGGAGGAAAAAAAAGGAATTTAAAGTGTAGTTCATTGTATGCACATCACTATCTGAGAACCGTCTCATTAAAGTGTTAATTAATTAATTGATCCACTTACGCATTGTTTTAAACTAATAACATCCGCTTTAGGAGGACCATAGTTAAAAGTTAAACAAACGTTGTAGTACACAATCTTGCACAAATGTTGGCTCCATGTAAGATAAATGATAACAGCAATCACTATATTTTTTTCTAAATTTTCAACTTAACATATAATGACCCTATATCTGACGTAAATGAGCACGTGATATTAACGTATATCTAGCAGAGGCGTGAAAAGGTCCACCGTAGCCAAGTAAAACAGCACTGCCATTGTACATATACAAGTTGTACCTATTTTAGTCTCGAAACAAGCACATATAGTCGCCATCAAAACTCGAGCTAGCAAATAATGTATGTTATAGATCTTCTTTCAAGTTCTTGTAATAACCTCATGTAACAACAACATAGAGCCTTTAATATCATATGTGAATCGCTGGAATGAGCACTTTCAAATGTACGAATTCGTAATTGTCGTAATTGATAGTTTTCTGCATGTTATTGATACATACGGACAACGTGATCGCATTATAAAATGCCGATTTTACAAAATAAAATCCAGACCTCTAAAATCGAATCAAGTGCGCGAATTGCCCTAGAATATTAAAGAATGATCCAAAAATCGAAGTCAATAAACCAATTATGGACATTTCTCAAATAGAAAAAAACAACATGACAACATTGCTGTCATCTTGTTCTAGATAATGCCCAGATGTGCTTCAGTTGTTTTGCATTTTTCTTTTACAAGAATAAAATTTAAATTTTGTAAATATACTAGTGTTATGAAGTAGTGTTATATCATTCCGGATGAATTCAAGGTAAATAATCTATTGTTAAAGTCTTCTGTTTTAACCAATTTGAGGAGGTGTAAAAATGCACTTACTAAACGGTTATCCAAACACCAAATAGCAGTGTTGTTTTGCGAGAATCGTATTTACCATTTAGTATTATAATAATCGTTATTCTCTCCATTTGTATGATATATTGAAAAATAAATATTATAAGGTCTTCGTTTTAGATTATGCCATGAGCAATACTATACACGATATGATAAATACGGTTAGAAGAAACATTTTGAAAAACAACAACAACATACCAACAAAACAACACACACACACACACACACACAAACACAACGGTACTGTAAAGCATTTTGGTACCGTTTACGTATATAACGTGAGGTAAAACATTTCTAATTTTTTATTGTTGCGACCGTTTATTTCCTTCAGATGGGTTATTCCACATTCGATTTAAACTGTCTCTTACAGCCTCATTAGTCGAAAACCGAAAATTAAGCAAAAATTCAGAGTAAAGGAAACACTTTTTTTGTGAGCAAATGTCGTCTGAATGGTGTAATTTTAAAATGCCTCTCTGCGATTTATACACGCTCGTGGTAAACCTAAAGTTCTTAGGTCGCCCCTTTACCCCTTAACTTGCTTTACGTGTATTGACTCATGCAAATAACAAAGCTCCAAAAAGTATAATACCTGCTGGAAAACCGTCGAATCATGAGCTACACGTTTTTGTTGCTAAGTCTCTTGATTTACAATCGCGTGTAGATTTCGGGTATATCAAAGAAAATGTACGGGATTGAACCACGTTCAGCAGGTCATGGATTACGAGACTTTAGAAGTACTGACGCATTTCCAATTCTGTCGGCAAGTCGAAGACAGCCTTATGAATATGCAAATTTAATTATGGGATTTTTAGACGTTCGGTGACAATACATCTCTCTGGATGTCATGGTAACTAGAATTCCTGTTTTGATTGGAATCACCAAGGTTTCCGATCTAATATAAGTTGCGAAACGTAAAGACTTTTGTGTTATATTTCAGGCATATATCCCATGGTAGTAGTGGTAAGGTTTTGGCTAACGATGTTTCAAATATTGTCCCCATTGCGTCTCTTTGCAGAACTTATGAAAATGGACCAGCAACACAGACATATTTTTAGGGATGGCAAAAGTTACGGAATCGGTTACCGATTTAAATTTGCAACCGTTTGAGCGGTTAACCAGTGAACCTAAACAATATAACTACTTTGTACCGGTGCTTTAACAGGTTGCCCTAAACAATATAACTACCTTGTACGGGTGCGGCCTACCGTTTAACTTTAACAATATAACTACTTTGTACCGGTGCTTTTAACAGGTAAACCTGAACAATATAACTACTTTGTACCGACGCGGTTAAACGGTTAATCTGAACAATATCACTACTTTGTACCGGTGCGGCTAACCGGTTAGCCTTAGCAATATCACTACTTTTTACCGGTGCGGTTAATCGGTCAACCTTAACAATGTCACTACTCTGTACCGGTGCGGTTAACCGGTAAACCTGAGCAATATCACTATTTTGTACCAGTGCTTTGAATAAGATACCTTCTTCTCCTTGTGTTGACATTATTTGCGCTTCTTGTTGACTTTTACATATTCTGAGAGACGAACGTCACTCAGCTTTGTGCAATACAATATTTAAGGAAATAATTAAAACAAAATAGTAAAGTGATAGTAAAATATCGGTAGTCTATTGTCGTGTCATTTATTTGACATAATCACAAACACCATGCCGATTAATGTATAAAAAAGTGTTAAATTAAGATTTTTTATCTTTCTAAAAACATAATGGTTTATGTAAAGCCGTTTCACATTTACTTCTAAGAATGTTTGAACATTTCTCCGCTTCAAAACACTGGTATATTGTTTTTGTGTAGCAAAGGCACACTAGAACAAATCAACCCCTAAAGGAAATACGTTTCGATTGGAAAGAAGTGTGAAGTTTGTCTGGGACACGCATCCTGAGGTGATGGGCTGTGTTTTCATAGCTAATTACACCTGGAGGTCACAAGCAGACACGCCGTGTTGTCAATCACTCGATAATTAGCGGTTTCGTGGGATGGGATGTAAATGTCATTTAATATAGCGATTTTGATAGACACTCACAATAATGGGAAAAAAACCGAAAACGTTATCCAATAAATAGTAGATATTAGTATAACTGGCGAATAACCGGTTACAGATTCCAATACCGGTTAACGTTCACGTGCAGGGTTTAACTGTTGCTATCCCTACTTGCGTTTCAATTTATACACATAAATAGTTTAAAAAATATGAGGTAGTAAGTGATCAACAGCAAAAACAAACATACTTAAAGGTGGTATCCGACAGTTTGGACCCGGATTTTGTCATAAACAGCCTTAACTTAAACCATAGTATGAGTTAATGCACCAGTTATGCACAAAATCAGCTGCTCGGGGGTGATATAATGTTACGTTTGTTACATATCGGCAAACTGTCGGATACCACCTTTAACGTCGAATCATTTCTGATAACTTTATCACCAAAAGGACCACCATATGTAGAATAATAACGATGGCTTGAAAAAGAAACATCAGACTACAAATAAATTCGATTTACGACTTTTATGGTATAAAGTTTGCTTTGAAATGTAACAAAAAAAACAACAACGTTATCCAATATACGCTTTGGCAAAACGAAAATGCGACAACTATGCACGCGGCATGTTTTAACTTTGTCATTTTTATTATGTATTAAGTATGTGTTCTTCTCGGCAAATATTCAATGCTAAATTCTGATCTTTTTCTTTAATACAAATATTTGAACAGACATACACTTCGCGATATCAAGACTTATTTAATGTTCAGCTTCTTTCAGCAATAAGACAGGTGTATACAAATACTTATGAGAATAGCCACCTTTCGTCGGACGCCTTCTTACCATTGTTACACGTTTTCTTTCGCTGTCAATCCTTGTCAATGTTTCTATTTCAACTGCATGTGTGTGCCCGAAACCAATTAGACGTTAGGGGAGGTTAAAGTACTGGAACTTTCGATGACATTTTTGTTATGGAAAAACATGAAGCTAAGAACAACATTGTCAGAAACAAATTCAAGACACAAAGACACTAAATAATAACGATGTAACAATAAAGCCTTATTTCAGTGTGGCATTCTACAACAAAACCAACACCATATATACATCCTGTATACAAATTGGCATAAGATAGTCCAAGACTCATTCACACAATTATGATGCAATAGAAAATTACGTATCTTGTGGTGATAAGAAATGGGTTTGACCATGTTTTTTGAAGATATTTATTGAGCCTGCAGACTATTATAAGGTATTTATTCCAGATTGAGTTAGCAAAATTTACATAATATCTTTGTTTTATAAAATTGATTTTAAGGAAAATTAGGACAAACTGTTGTTTGAAGCAGAGCGCCGATTACATTTTGTGTTTATGCAAACCGTCCTACTATCGATGCAATTTGAGAAGATGCCTAATGTAGAAAGAAGCAAGATACGATTACGAAACAGTAATTTAAATGTCAAAGGTCCACCACTAACATATAGAATCATATTTATATACAATCAAATCTATAGAAATACGGAGTAAAAGTTTTTGATGATTTGACCCCAAATACTTTTCGAGTTTATACTCGTACATGACTTTTTGTCCTCGCTACTTTCCTGACAATAAAACCAAATATTATTTCACCATTAAGTTTTACGATTTTGAATATTTGAATTGTCGCAAAGGAAAGCACAAGCTGTCCGCACTGGACATGGGAAATACACGTTATTTACATGTTTGCATCGTCTGGATTTTTTTTTCAGTACGTAAACATGTGTACATTGGCACCATGATCGCATTACAAGAAAAGTTTGATATTGCACAAGACGTCTTAACATAGCAAAACAAATCAAAATCATGAACTGTCTCTAGAAAACCTTTCATATTGTCTATCGAATAATCTACAAATGGAAAACAATAAGTCATAACAAACATCTTGCCAGACGATGATAAAATCCTGGCAATCCTGGTTGATTTTATGGTTCTTTACAAATATCCAGAGCCAATCTTGCTGGGTTTGCATGATTGTTATAAGCTTACAAATACACGAAAGCTTGGCCTTTCCGTTAGAATGGCATCGTTCCAGAATGGCATCGTTCCGTTAAACCAGAACATAACTTAACTACTTTTGCTAAAACAGTATTATTTAAAACCGATTAGGAGAAGAAATTCGTGCTGTTGGTAAATCAAGCTATATGATGTTGTTTCTTTTCTCCTTGCGAATGAATATGGTATCCAATAGATAGTTTCCACATCAGTGAAAATCCCTTATCTTGGCAGCCATCTTTGATGGTAACTTCAAGGGATTTTCACATGAATTGTATTGATGGGTAAGTTTTATTTTCTTATAATTTCTTCATTTGTGGTCCGAAAATTAAAAGCTATACACCATTAGAAAGCTCTTGAAATTCATGTTTTAGAATACAATATTTTTACAATTGATAAATGCACATAGCATTAAAACACAGAAATAAATAAAACTATTGGCTCATACTTAAAACAAAATGAACAGTGTATCATTTTCGGTTGTATTTCTTTAACATTTCAAACTATCAAAATATAGTTTTGATGTTTAAAATACTTTATAAAAGCTGTTAAATTTGATATAAAATTCAGTAAAATAGACTAAAAAATAAAAACTAAGTATTGAGTTTAATACAGCACATATTTCCCGATTTCGGCCTGCATTAGCTTCTTCCCACAAAGATGGCTGCCTTAAACTGTCTTATCAGTGTCGATGACATCACATGGAAACTATATATAAATGTTCGGACGAAACTATGGGTACATTTTTAAACATCGTAATGATTGTATGTTCGGTTCTTCGTTCTGGCTAACATTTATTTTTATGTTCTAACTAAACTGATGCAAATACAACTTTAAAAACTATGTCTACAGTACAAGTCCCAAAATTTGCACTTTAGTAGCACTTGACCGCATAAAACACACACGTGGCAGGAAATACTGCGTAGACAAAACACATGCGAATCCGTTGGAAGTGAACTAATCAAGATATGCAGGTAAATGCGTTAACTAATTTAGATTATATCTAATGAATAAGCCACAAATAGAACTTGCGCCGTGCAATTTTAACGAACTATGAAGCCCTCGTGATTTCTGGACTTTGACAGGCACCGCGCTGTTTATATATCTTTTCCCTTGCGTGGTTACGAAGTGAACGGTCGCCACACGGCTTCCAATGAGGGACAAAGGGAACAATCGGTTTAAGACACCGGGCTGCAAGTGGCCGTTAAACAGGCGGCACCCAGGCTGTGAATATGTAAAATCGGAACGATCTGGGGTAAAATGAACGCCAACCGTCTGCAATTCTTGATCTGTGACCGAAGCAAAACAACACAACAATACAAAACAACACACACACGCACAAACGAAGGTTTAGATCTAATTGGCGCATGAATACTACTATAATCCTTCCACGTTTACATGTCCTCTTTACTCCTTAAGTATTATATTGATAATTACTTGATAATTACTGTTAAACAGTTTAGTTGTGCAGGTGTTTATTCCTAGATAGCTGAAATGTCAGGATATATAAAATAAGTACTATGGCACTTACTTGCAAACTGAAGAGTAAAGAGCTTAAAGAGAAAGCCGCCCAAAAGATTACTGCTAGGGGGCGTGGCGTTAACTCAAGGTAATAAGTCCCACTATAAATATTTATTTATATAAACGTGTGTTTCAAAAATCAAAATTAGATATAAAAATACAAAAAGACGCGTCAACGAATATTTTTAAACATTCGTCTCTAAAACCTGACGTCAGGCACTTGTTGATTGACCACTGGTGTTACATGTAACTCAAGGTAACAAGTTTCTCGACGAATATTTTACGTCCTACTTATATAAACATACTTGTCAGAATTCAAAATAAGCTAACAACTGCAAAAAGATGTCTGTTTTATACACGCGTGTGGTAAACCTGACGTCAGGTACTTGTTGAATTGCCTCTAAACCTTCGAACTGAATAGTTTTAAGCAAACTGTAAGGACCTATAGAGTCTACTTTCGCTGGAAGCTGTATAATTAGGTGATGCATATTGTGCTGCTTAGTCCCTGGACGAATGTACAGTTACGTCTGTTTTACGGTTTAAGCAGATTTCAGCACTTCGAAGACAGTCGTATAAATATGTAAATTCAGTTCACAGTTTCTCTTTCTTCGTTAAGTTGACAGTACATAACTTAGTCTGTTGTCATGGTAACTAGTACAAATATTTATGATTGGAATCACCGGGTTGACAATATATCATAAATCTTCAATCATTCAAATAGATAAGTGTTCTATTATTAGTTCAATGGGAGTTCTGTATAAATTTGCGATATTATTTGGATGAAATATTTTTCTATAGTACCCAGTTGCAAAATTTATTAAACGAAAATAACGGTTCAATTGCTATGGAAAACAAAAAAAAAGTTTGTAAGATTATAAAACAACAGAATTATGATTAATAGATGAATTAGGGATTAGGGATTAGCCGGCATTTTGGCCGATACTGCGCAGCGGCATTTCTATCATTATAGCACAGGGGCACTTATGAGGTGCCCAGGGACTGAACCCGGCCGGTCCATTATACTGACACCGACGAGTCAGGCGTAATGGTGTCCCCTTGGCCCCGAGCGTTATGAGGGAAGCCATTACTACCAACTTTAAAGTCTTTGGTATGACCCGGCCGGGGATCGAACCAACGACCTCCCGATCCACAAGCCGACGCTCTACCACCTGAGCTATTGCGGCCGGTATATTAGATGAATTATTTATAAGGTTAGAGTACAATAATTGTCTTATCAGAATTTCGTTGAAAGGCCGGTTGAAGCAGAAATAATTTTTGGCATATGTTTGCAATAAGCCCGTTATGCAAATAACTTATTAACACAATTATTTTTTCTGACGGTTCTGCCTTAATACCTTTCTTCTATATAGTAGGTGAAGAAGCTGAAATGTCATAGGAAATTGGGCATGCAAATATATGTGCCTGGAAAGTTTGTTAAGTATTAATGTCCGCATGATGGTTTTTTATTAACAATTATGAACTTTACTTTGCCTTGGCCCCATGCTCAGTGCCCAGCAGTTTCAAATGTCAGTAATTTAATTGATAACCACGAATCTAAACCTGTGCGTAGCAAAACTTCGGCAAACCAACAGCAGAACGTTCGCAAATGTAACTGTTATAATAGAAATACAGTATCCAGTGTTAAAATAAAATTATTCTTTGAGTAATTTGCTGTTCACTAACCATCTTGTCTTATTGCTTTCATCGCGATTGTTGAAGGGATGCTAGTGATTGTATTGTGCATTAAGATTGATAACTCACTGAACTTCGTCATTTGAGTTTTGTTGGTTTGTTTGTTTGTTTTGGCCAATTTCTAAATAAGGTCACGTCCTCGTGTAACTTATGATCATTGCCCTTCACATTCTCATTTGATTGCTTGTCTTATTAAACAAGAGTAATTAGCAATCCGGACAAAGTGCGCACCTGGAATTGTGTTGGGATTAAACAGAACAAAAACTGCATTCGAATCTACTAGCTCAGGAAAGCACAACTAGCACGGTATATAGTACGTAAACAAGAACAACATCACCATACGTGAAATTAAACGAACATTAGTGTAGGTAATTATCGTAAACGCATACAGCATCATTTCAAATTCAACGTCAACAATACCATATAAAAATTGATTGTCTACAGTTTAAAATTTTGTTTGATAATAAATAAATGCACTACTGAAATTTTCTGACAGTCAAAAACAACAAGTATAATTTGAACGTCTATTACTCGCAAGTTTATTTTGTTCTGACATAAAAATATAAGTCTTTTGAAATGATAAAATAAGTTATTTAAAAAATACATTTAGACATATTGGCTAAACATATTTTCAATACATATTTAGGAATGTAGTCACTCCAAAACCAGACACGAGACACGATAAACTATGATTGTATTGCATAAGACATATCTGCTCTGGTCAACACTCGTTTTTGCGATTCAATTATCATACAGTTAATGACACTTACACTCCACCTACACATTATTCACAGTACAGATTAAATTCTAATTCAGTAACCAAAGCACAAATTACACACACATCTATACAATCAAAGCAAGTCCAAAATATCGTGAAAACTTCCCAATACTGTCATGCACTGTTAGCTGCTAAGTCAAATATCTGTGCAGTATTAGTACTTTGTATTTAAATATAAACAATAAATATTTAAATTGAGTAACAAATATGTGTTCCTAAAATGGGACTACTGGTTTATCTTGCATATATGATATATATTGGGTGTTTTCTATTGCAGATTTACAAATGTTAAAAAGTAAATAGCAATCCCACCTTTCCACTTGTTTTAGATTATTTCTTTTGAACTGTATCGATAATCAGTTGTTTGGAAGTTTTTATTAGTTGAACTCTTTCTAAATTGCCTAAATCTTATCGAAATATAAGCAATACAGTTGTTAATTGCGACAGTTTTTACTTCAAATTGAAGTTAGCTAAAATGGAACATGACTGGGCCACACCAAAAGTTAAGCTAGAAAATAAAGAATGCTACGAAATTATGGATACGTTTCAGGCTGTACTCTGAAAATCCTTATGTGAAGCCCTAAAAGCCGATGCAGAGCTACAGAAATAAACAAACTGCACGATGTTCACATTTAATAAGCACTCTCCTATACTGATACCGTGATAAAAATTATATTACAGACTAAACCCCAGGCCTCAAATCCGCAAAACGAATCTAAAATATAAATTGTCCACGTGCAGATGTATTGATGGCTATATCGAATGATCCACAAAATCAAAGAAAACACACAATATGAGCGACCGGCTTGCGGAGAAAATTAAACAGTGGCGCCATTGCTGTCGTCTTAGTTTCTAGTCAATGTATAGAGACGTTCTTGCACTGCAAGTTTGCATTGCTAGAAATATATACATGTGCATGTTGAAATCCTAATTTCGCCTCACTTATCACCTCATGCTAAACAGGAATTTTTTCATCTAAAACTTTTTAGTTTTTCAGAAATAAAATTGACAATTGATGAAAGCATGAAAGTATATAATGTTATAAACTTTTAGGTCGAAGGCAATACGTTGTCTTATTTACAGTGGGTTCTGAATATATGACACAATTCTATGAGCATTGCAACATATACCAAAATTTGAACAGGCACATGACAAAGGTACTCACATGCAAGCCAAATGCAAAAGAACAAATCTTTGATGAGTCATTTAACAAATAAAGTAAACCCAGTAGTTACCGCCTTGGAACGGTCAGTCGGCAATATTGACTGACTGGTGTGATGTAAAAGTCAACGATATGAAAATAAAGTTGCATTTGAGTTCTTTTAAGCGGCGTACACATTATAGTGGTCTCGACACACGATTCTTACTATCCTTCAGTTGGAAAGTTAAATATTTATAGTAGTTTAGTTAACCACACTGCTGAACTCCTAAAATTTAAATAACATTCGAAGAAATCAGCACATATTGAGCGTTCGAAGAGAGCATGTGCAATGCATGTCTTCTAGTTCTTAAGAAGCGTCATGGATTATCTGGTTGCCTTTGTAATTATCCCTACTGTAAATACAGGTTATAAAAACATTAATGTTACATTTAAGTCTTTGATATACTTAAGTGATGGTGAGGAAGTTGCGAAGTATGAAGGCTTTGGCGTACAAATAGATGTTTGTCTCGGAAGCTTGTCAATCGGTTTCGTAGGTTTCTCAGTTGTTGAAATAAATCATACTAGGTCTGATTTGTTACCAACAAGTACGTCCTAATAATCCTAAAACAAAAATAAATATTTTGTTATAAAACAGACACGAGACAACCTTTTCAATGGAGTTCGCAAAATCAATACAGACAGAAACGTAATGGACAGAGGTACTCATTGTTTAACTTTAAACTCCTGTCAAAAGAACAATGTAGATTTGTGTTAAATGTTTGTTGTTATCCTTATAAAGGTAAAAACCATATACATGCCCAGATCTAATCCTGTCTGATCTAAAATGGAAGCATTGCACAAGTTCTGTTTCGCATCGGAGAAGGAGGAAATATATTTGCACTGACATTTAATGTGTTTAAGATACCATAAGTACTTTTAAATAGAATATCTAGTAATAATATGATATTTTATGATAATAATATGATATTAATAATATAATGTTTTAAACACTACTTAAATGAATCAATGACAATAAATGTCCAAATACGGAAGATAAATTGTTGATTCGGGATAAAACGATTCACAAATCATAGAGTATAGCTCGCGGACGAGCATCTTGCAAAACAAAGATTAAATCCTGGCGCCGGGCTAGTCTTCGTGTTGTTAATAAAATGTCGAGAGTTTTGCTACACTTGCAAATTCTGCTTCAGCTGAAGTTGAAAGTCGTCCAAGTTTTTATATTTAATTTAATCGAACACCTCAGAGGGACGTTTGTATTACGGAACAAATTGCATGGCGAAGCTAAAATTAATTGCGTAATATAAAGCATTTTTACATTCTCAAGGGTTGTCAGTTTTATTGACAAATGGCTACCAATCATTATTATGCAATTTTCTTTTCTCTATAAGGCTCGCTATCATGAATAGATCGATCGTTCAACGTGGATAAATCGATTGTTCAATTGATATTTTTGTTTTTTCACTTTAAATTATGATTCAAAGCATGGATTTAAATTTCCATATAGTCAGAAATTGGTAAGTAGACATTCAGTCATTAAGCATGTTTTAGTAATTAGTACAACTAACACTTTATGTATAACATTTATTGATTCATCAATCGTTTTATTTAGCACTGTCAGTATTTTCTAAATTTCTGACCAAGAATACAGACCAATATAACTGTTGTCTATTATTGCTAACATGATATTATTCTATACCCTTTATAAAGATCCCTCAAACCCTAGGATACATGTCTGTCTGCTATCGTTAAGTCCATAATTTTGCACCGCACTCTCGCATAATCTCGCTTAAAATTAGAGCAAGACAACTGAGAATTTTCATTGATATATTTATCTCAGTAAACAACTATGAAAGTCCTACATACTTAATCGGATACGAAGAAATCTCCATAACACCCTTTAAGCATTGGAAGAGGACACGTGCAAGGCGTATCGTCTCGTTCATAACAAGTGTCCAGGGACTGTGTTGCTGCCATTGCAACTATGCTTTGGTGTAAAAATAAATGTTACCGGAGAACCTAAGAACTTTACTTCCTTTAATTTAATTCAATTAACAATTTGTCTTTTCATTAATTATTTTGCATATGACAAGGTTTTGACTTCGAAACCTTGTAATTTATTTAGAAGTCTTCTTAATCTGATGATCTTAATTGCATATTTAATCTCTAACATATTATGTCCGATTTACTACCAAAAATAAATTTCGAAGTATAGATTCGCATATATCTTAATAATCCTCAAATAACAGAATCTTAAAAACACTTAAAAACAACTTTGAAAAATGTCAAATGGTGAATCGCTAGAGCAATACAGACTGAAGTTTTGTATTTTGAGTTTTGCGGCTTTATAGGTCATACGGTGCCGAATAAAGTGAAGTGTAATGTGAACTGAATATAATCAGGTTAAATCGATAATCGATAATCAATAATCAATACTAGTAAAGCTGGTTTGAAAGTCACGTAGTTACCTAGTTAGCTTAATTATGTTTCTTGATAGCTTTATTTAGCTTATGATAGCTTTATTTGGTGTATATAGTTCATAATGTCTATATCTCGACTGTTAGTATATCCTAATAGCTCGCATAATATGTACACAGACTAATATCTCCTTAAAATGTCTAAGTTTCTAATGTACATGTATATTAAAATTAATGCATAATTATAATTATAATGATCCATGTATATACTACTTCAAACGCACTGTTATGTTTATACATTTATTGACTTTATTTATCATAATTATATATGTTCACCTGATCACATAAACAATATGTACTATGTACTGTGGCCACATGGGCTTTGGCCTTCTGGTTTGAAATTAAAATGACTTGACTTGAATCTAAATATGTTAGGAGAAATATAAAAATCTATAAGGTTAAAACAATGTGAAATATATTTGTAAACAGGTAGATTGAATAAGAATATATGACAAAGTCCTATGAGTATTGCAACATATACCAAACTCCGAAAAGGCACAGAACAAAGGTATTTCACATGCAAGCCAAGCGAAAAGTAAGAACAAATTTGTGATGAGTCATTTATGGAAAAGAGCAAACCCGACAGTTACCGCCTTGGAACGGTCAGTCGGCAATATGGACCGACTGGGGGTGCTTAAACCGGTTTTACAGAGCTCTAACCTCGCACTTCCTGACGAGTTTCTCAAATGCAAGCAAGCAACGAAAAGAAAAACGATCTATTTGAAAACAAAATGTCCATGCGCTGATATTTTCTATACGTTATGACGAAAGTAGTTTTATTAACAGAAATACAAATAGCTTAACTATAAGTGTCCTTTATAGATGGTTCCGCATTCAAAACAATGGAGAGAAAAATAATGTTTATAAAATAATGTTGATCAGATAATGATCAGAGTGTATAAAGTGCTTTATCGCACCGGAAAAAGAGGCAAGGTACGTTCATTTGCATTTTATAAGATCGCACAATAAGTACTTATTTTAAAAGAACATTGTGTTATTATAGAATATTTAAAACACTACGAAAACGAATCAATGACATTAAATGTCCAAATACGGAAGATTAATTGTCGATTCGGTATGAAACGATCTACAAATCGAAGATAATAACTCATGGAGGAGCATTTTACAAAACAAAGATTAAACCCTGGCGCCAGGCTTGTCTTTTTATTTTTAACAAATGTCCAGGGACAGTTTTGCTACACTTGCAAATTTTCCATGAGCTGAAGTTGCAAGTCGTCCAAGTATTCATATTCTATTTTAATCAGACTCCTTAGAGAAATGTTTGAATGGTGGAACAAAATGACGTGGCTTTGTCAAGGCTAATTGTGTAATATAACAGATATGCATATTTCTAGCCTTTGTCAGTATTCGTTTTTGACAAATTATTATCATGTGATTTATTTTTATAAATTTGGGTCGGTTTCAAGAATAAAGTTGATCTTTCAGTTTGTATTTTATTGTTGTACATTATTAAAAGCATGGATTTGATTATATATCTCCACAGACAGAACTCAGTAAGTAGATAATTCATAATTTAAGCATGTTTTAGGAAACAAGAAGGCTACAACTGTAACATTTATTGCTCCCTCCCATCATTGTAATGAGCATCGTCTTGAGTTTAGTTTTAGATCAAGTTAACTGGACCAGATCCTTCTTTCTTTCTTATTTTCTTTCTTTCTTTCTTTCTTTCTTTCTTTCTTTTTTTCTTTCTTTCTTTTCTTCTTTCTTTCGTTCGTTCTTTCTTTCTTTCTTTCTTTCTTACTTCTTTCTTTCTTTCTTTCTTTCTTTAATGTGAGTTCTCTCTTTTCGGGTTTGTTTAATTATCACATTTTCTAAAGGCAAGTCACATCTTAAAAATGTGGGTTTTTATTAATAAAATCCAGATTGCTAATTCTATTTTCCATCTTAAGGCGCGTATTATCAAGACCAAGCACTCTTTATTATTCTATTTTTGTGGAATCCTGTTACCTTCAATTCTTCATATTATCCGTAACATCCCTCAGCTTCTTATGACACGTTAGCTTTTTGATTTGCTCAGACAGCAATGGTAAGGCTTCGGAAATACAGTAAACACTAAAATCACAAATATAATTATTTTTTTTTGCAATGAATTAGGAATAATGTGATTTTATAAAAAAAGTAGATGGATTAGTGGCATGACTAAAGTTTCTATTATTACTACCGACATCACTCATCACCTATCGCATTTCAGTAAAAGGGCAGTAAATACTCATCAAAACGATGTCTAGTTATCATCTTTACTATCTTAGATTCCATGCGCACATTACACGGAATTATTATTTGATGGCGACGTCCGTGGTGTAGTGTAGAATCGCTGATTTGTAACTCCTCCGACTGCTTAACCTTCCACCGCGTGGGTTCGAGTCCCGTTCTGGGCGAAGAACTTAGGCCTGTATTCACCAACAATTCCTAAGCCGCAGTCATGACTTAAGCCCAAGTCACAATTTTCATACCAACAAAAATAAGCTTATTTATGAAGTTTCAGCTGGAAGTAACAAAGTTAAAGTGTCATGCAAAAATACAGACATGTGTCAAGTAACATGTTGCAAATGTTATTTAGTCAGGATTCAGTATGTTTGTAGCAAGTGTACAAACATACTGTAAAAGATATTATGAAACGGCGGACCTTCCCACACCATCACAACCTCTTTTCCCATCTCATAGGCTTGAACATGCTTTAACAATCTTTCATTAACACCATCAAATGAACGACATCAATCTTACTTGACAAATGACTATTACTTGATTGATCATTTGTATTGAAGCATCGTTGACCCAGCTGTATTATAGAATAGTTTGGTTGTTGGTGGCCAAGAATTAGCCTTTATATGCGTTGTTTTTCAATGCTGCGATATTTCGTAAAGGTGTTTTATCTGCAAAGCTGATTTATTCTTCACCATGTCATTATTCATGATTTCTTGACATCCTTTTTCGATTGCGACTAATCGATCTTTGCAACGAGATGTATTTCTTTTGCATACAAAGTGTTAATGATATCGGATGTTTCTGGAATTATTTCCCTTCCAAGCGCCTCATAAATATTCATAAAAAATAACTTGTTGGGCATTAATAACACATCTGAATTTTATTGTCGACAATCAAGTAGTACTGTTGAGATTTGTATATACTATAATGTTTTGACTTTGATTTTCTCAGAAGAAAAAAGAAGCAAAACGAGCAACTTTCTCTATTGTCATTTACCGATTAACTTTACGGAAACGTTCACTTAGAAATCAAGACGCCATTTATTATTTTAGTTGAATTATATTAGATAAAATTATCTTAAAGGACAAAAAAATAAGTTAAATTAATGTACAATGAAGAAAAATGAGTTCACGAGTGATGTGTTAAGAAGATTCACATCAAACGGCGCATGAAAATAAAGTTGTCTTTATCATTGCTGTCTTTTGTGAAACGTCAGTAAAACTTCAGTGGTGGAATTGTGGTTTTCAACAGAAGTTGAATAAACAGACATAAGCAATTAGCAAATTCTACTACACAAGAAATTACAACGGCAGTGCCCATGCAGTAGCATAAGGGACAACAACACCAAAATTATATTGATGCAATATGGTAATCCAAAAAAGGCAAGTAATTCACACATATTTGGTTCCTAGACATGTGACTTACGTTCAATGTAGCACATTTGTTCAACTATTCCTTATCAAACTATCACAGAAGACAATTGATGCAAGATGCAATGTTGCGATTTGATTGTCCAATATAGTGTGGGGGACTAGGAAGAATGTGACCTCAATTACATTTTCACTGAGATGTCATCAGTGAATCATCTATTTGAACAAGACATTTCGTTCTCTAGGCGAATATATAGTGTTTGCTCAAAGACCGACACTACAAACATATTCAATTCTTTTATCTTGCATTTGTGTCCGTGGATATTTCTGGAGGGATTCCGTTGTGACAGGCGACATAAATAATTCACACGACCGTGACGGAGCCCGGACTTTGTAAACCAATTTGACATCTGCAGGAATAACGGTTGTGGCTGTGTTGTATGAAGCTGGTCTTAACTGTGTGACAATGTTT
Organism: Sinonovacula constricta; assembly: GCA_007844125.1. Classification (NCBI taxonomy): domain Eukaryota; kingdom Metazoa; phylum Mollusca; class Bivalvia; order Cardiida; family Solecurtidae; genus Sinonovacula; species Sinonovacula constricta. The sequence continues at coordinate 16,181,254 of CM017562.1, forward strand.
AAGTACTAAGTGCAGAGAAGAAAGCGAATGCCATCATTATAAGAACAGTCGTTGATGCGAAGCATCAAAGGCGACGCAAATACTGGAACAGGTTTAAGCAATATGGAAGCAAGTAACAAAAACATATTTGAAAAGTTCTGGGTTTTTAATTGAAAGTTTTCAGTAAACTAAAAATGTCAAGAAAGACTATGTATAATGTTAATTCCTGAGACCATGTGATGATTTAAAACAAAATTAAATGCAACAACCGAAATTTAAAAGGTTTTCCAAGATGTTGCAAATGTAGAAGAAAAGAAAAAGTTGTCAACATTTTTACACTTTACTATAAAACCAAATATACAGGCAGAAGATGAAAATATGCAGCAGCTACACATTACACAAATCATTATTGTTATGGTAGTATTTTTCTGGAACATGACATTTTAGGTTTCTTATTTTTTATGTTTAAAGTTGTTTTGTATAAAAGCTTTTTCGTATCTGGGTTATGCATAAAAAGCACAATTTTTGTTATTATCTAACCTTACCCTACTTCACACATTTAAAGTAAAATGTCAAAGTGAGAGAAACAGTAAAAACAGAAAGATCTGGTATGTCCTTAATTCCGACTGAACTAAAGTTGTAACAAACCAATGTAATTACATAAATATGTGCTACTGTAATTTATAACTACACACTGAACTGACATTAAGAACTTAACAAAAGTTGCTTTCAAGGGAGAGGCTGTATGTCATTCAGTATAGGTTTGAAATACATGGACTACAAAATATCAAACTGCCTTATTATGAAAAGCAATATTTAAATATTATCCAAGATCGATACTGCTATGTTGTAAATATTTAGTCTGAACATATTTTGTTTTTGCACAATTGTGCAATAGAAGTCATAGATAAGGAAGACAATTTCATGTCATGTGTAGGGTTTGAATGTCACAACCCGTGATCCAGTGTCCAAAAACCTAATCTCTTGACCACAAACACTTTAGAGATGAAGCTTATAAAACATTCCTGCACGCTGGCAATACCGGAAATGCTATTTTTAAATTTGTGCGGACCTTACAGAAATCGTTTATGTATTTTGCGAATATCTCTAGATATTGCATACACGTTGCATCTAAATCGAGATTTTACCGTGCATACTTAAAGGATCTTTCAGGACAAGCTTTTTTTTCTGGTTATAATCCGTTTTTGTTGCTTATAGATAAATTTAATTTATTAACATGCAGTCTGAACATCGAAGGACGTATCGAGCAGCATTTCTCGTCAGTAAGGGCATACAACGTTTCCATGTACATTTACGTTAAATGTTAAGAAATTTTAATAACATTTTTTTTTTTAATTTCTTTTTTATCTGCTATGTTTTCATGAAAGGTATAGACAGATAAAATAAATATAAAAATAAATAAATAAAAATTAATAGATTAACCAAACTATTACCCGTATTTCATCAGGTTTAGAAAGTCCGCTACACAGACTTTCCCCATGTGCAAATTTCAGTGAGCATTCCATATATATGTGTAGAGCTCCAGCGCGTCGCTATTAAGCAGCTTAGGCTTCTGGTGCATGTTATTGCTTAGATTAACCGTCAGTTATCAACTATCACGGCCATACTTGTCATATGTCCATGCATGTAAGCACGAATGTAAATTTTTTCCGTGGACATTTATATACATATTTAGCTTGTATGTAACGGCCCTGCAATGGCCGTATGCTTATTAAAGAATAACTTAAAGCAGGAATGATCCCTAAAATATTGTGACGGCACGATATAAACATAATACCGCACTTTGAAGCATCAACATAAAACTTGTAAAGTTATATCAAATGGATTATTGGCCATTTATGAATAATATGTGTTTCTATAACTTAAAAAGTTATCGAGAAGAAACTTACGGAAATATGATCGCCACCGACCGTTGGGTTTGATGAACCAGACTGTGCATAAAAGAGGTCTGGGGGTGAACAACAGTGGAAAATTGGCAAATTTCATACCAAAATAACACGTAATGGGCTAAAGCTAGACAAAAGTCTGTGGGTTTTTGATGGTATTCTTGATGGTATTTGTGGTGTACGAATGGACAACGCATTGTACTAAAAATACCACCAAGGAAAATTGTGATCTTGTAAATCATTTCGTTTCCATGGGAACAAAATTGTTAAATCCAAGCCTAGATTGACCATTCACTTGGAGTTAAGCCAGAATAAAATTAACAACCGATTGTACATTTTTTCCACTCTGCCTGACGTACACAAATGCGTCTTATTAAGCCTATATTAGTGTGTCTATCCCCGCCATTAAAATAAGACATGCAAGGCTAGATAGTTGTGCGTTGTTGCCATTCCTTATATATCAACCAGTTGGGAACCATTTGCAGTTTAAGTTAAAATTAACATTATCTAAATGAGGAACTTGATGGAGGCCCGATAAAATGGAGATTATTTTTGCAAATAGTGTAAACATATGTCAGAAGTACATGTATGATTGCATGTTTTCATATTATATGTGCTCATATTATAGAATATGACCCAGACCTAATAAACAGACCGCCGCAATAGCTAAATAACTTGCGGATCGGGAGGTCGCTGGTTCAAACCCCGGCCGGGTGAAACCAAAAACTTTAAAGTTGGTAGTGGTGGCTTCCCTCCTTACGCTCGGGGCTAAGGGGACAGCATTACGACTGACTCGTCGGTGTCAGTATAATGGACCGGCCGGGTTGAGTCCCTGAGCAGTTCACAAGTGCTTCTGTGCTTCTATAATAATAGAAATGTCACTGCACAATATCGGCAAAAAAAGCCGGCAAATCCCAATCCCTAATAGACAAGCTCGTGGATTGTTTGTTTCCTTGAATTGTCTTATAACAGCTTTGTTTCTAGCGAGTCACAAATCAAAGGGAATAACCTCTTTGCGATAGTCTTTCAAGATTCAAAGTTAAAGCTAGGTGCCATTATTGCATCAGAGCACACAAAAACTGACCAGACATGGCTTTGAATTTTTGTGTGTGCAAACAATCGTTTTAAAAACACATCTTCTTATCAAATATTTTGTTGTAAACAGTTAATTAAGATCAGCCATGATATAATTGACCTATACGTATTTTAGGAACCTCATAAATTTAACAGAACCCACAAACACTGAAGAAAAAAATCTTTTCTGTTCGACTATTTAATATTTATCACAGTATGTTTCCTTCCTGTAGTGGGCTAATTGTGACATTAAAACGTCAAAATGCCTAAATATTCAGCCAAACCGCCTTTAACGAAATCTATTCTAGGCTAGAAAATTACTTTTATCTCCGTCTCGTACGAGACATAAGCCTTTATCCTTGAATTGCGCCCTTCAAAAACACACAGCACAGCAATGCCATTTTTGTATGCCGAAATGATGACATACATGACGGCCTCGCCTCAGAGAAGAGTGACGTAAAATTATAATTTCTTTGAATTCGAATGCCTTTGATTATGTCTTTGATTATTGTTTTGGTTTGATCTGCTAATAACAACTACAAATGTATAAGGCAAGCTTCTTAAAAGAATTTTCCGTATAAAGGAAAAATCTACAACTTTCGTCAATATGCCCACTTTTACAATACATACAGTGTTGCCGAACTTTTACTAAATTTCCATATTATATTACAATGAGTTTGAATAACGAATCTTGTGCACGAATTACTCAAGTACAGATGATGAGTTTCGGTATAGTTGCATATAAACCTTGTTTCTGTGTGAATTGCAAATATTCGGAAAACAAAACCTATGCATGATTGGCCCAGTGACTAAAACGCTTTCAAGAGTTTGTTTCGAATAATAACGAAATCGAAGACTATAAGTCACATATGAGCATCTTGCAAGACGAAGATTAATGTCTGGCGCCTGGTTTATCGCCCGGTTCTTAACACAAAACACAGAGACGATTTTGCTGTGTGGTCAAGTTTGCCCTGTTGAATAAAATTGATTGTTGTCCTTGTGCCCCTATTATTCAACTGAAGTGCTCATGGAATCTTTTGAGAGATTGCAAGATATATTAACGCTAATGGCGTAATATAAAGATTTGGCACATCAACTATTTTTATTCTCTTAAGGTTTTTTGTTGTTGTTGTTGCTACATTTGCTTTTATAGCAGTTCTTTTTCACCATGTCCAGCAGCAATAGGCATAAAATCAATCGTCCAATGTTTTGTGAATGAGGACAAAAAGCTTATTATAATTAACGAACCGATCTGAAAGATGAACTCGTTTTCGCTTGAAAATATCATGCTTCTTTTTCTTTAAATACTATGTTTCTTTTTTGTACACTATTTCCCAAAGGAATACATTTACCGTGTTCGAGACAATACTCCATATTCGTGATCGTAAATATTGACTGCCCGTAAATATTTACGAAAATTTCTGACGGGTTTAAATTTGCCTTTTTATTAAGAAATTTAAATAAGTCTAGACATCGTATACGTTGTTGTATACAAAATATAATGTATTGCAAGCTGATGGACATTGTGGCATCGCTTCACCATTCTCGTGTCTTACGTGGTTGAATAAGTTGGAACATGTTTGCAATATAAGCACCATCATGTTTACGAGATCATACCATTAATGATAGTGTTCTCGCGTGGCAAATGGCTATTACATAATTAAGCTTTTTTGAATGATGCTTCACTAACATATTTCAGGGGACAGCGTATGGTAAATGTGTTTCTATCTACATATTTTCCTCGTATGTTTTATCTGACAATTGATTCATCATGCCATTATTCACAGCTTCTTGTGGTTCCTTTTCGATTTCGCCTTATATATCTTCAGAGGCTATTTGTCTGCGTGAATAATATCGGATGTACCTGAAACAAATTACTTTCCTCGCGCTTGATAAAATATTTAAAGGACGGCCGGTTATTGTTCTGCGCAGTTTTCATAAACACTACTTCTACGTTTTATTTATGTCAAGCAATTGATCAACTATTTGAGTTGTGTGATCATTTCGTATCCGGAAATATAACATCGTCATTTCAGTACTGCATCATTTCTAGATATAGAAATAGTTATAGAAAAACACATTAAATGCAAAAGTAAAAGAATTACAGCAACACTAAGACAAGACTTTAGACAAATAGAAAAAAACAACACACAGTCAAGTGTATTTGAAAATCGAATGCTTTTTTTGTGCGAGTTGTTCACAAGCACACCCTTCAGAGTAAACAGTTGGGTGTATTTTGCAAATGTTGGATAAATGAAGCACACTTTGTGGGATTGTGGATATAAAGAACAAATTACTGAATCAATGCCATCTAGGGACAGCTGGCTGAAAAAGTAGTTGTAATAGTACGACATATTTAATAGGCTCAGAACAACAAATGAACGTTCAAATACAAATAAAGTAATTGCCACATCTCTCTTAATTTTTAGAATTATCTTTTCGAAAGCTGTCTCTGTATACAAGTGCTGCCAAATGTAAAAATGCAATTTGGCTATCCAAATTTGCGATAGGACAAATTTTCAGCGATCGCAATTGCACTTTTTCAAATCGAAATAATACCATATTCTTTTCTAAACACTTTGTGGATATTATTTTTCACTGACATCACTACTTTCGTCATAACTTATTAAAGAAAACATCAGCGCTTGGACATTTTGTATTCAAATAGATCGTTTTTCTTTTTATTGTTTGCATTTGAGAAACTCGTCAGGAAGTGCGAGGTTAGAGCGCTGTAAAACCGGTTTAAGCACCCCAGTCGGTCCATATTGCCGACTGACCGTTCCAAGGCGGTAACCGTCAGGTTTGCTCTTTTCGTTAAATGACTCATCAACAAATTTGTTCTTACTTTTCGCTTGGCTTGCATTTGAAATACCTTTGTTCTGTGCCTTTCGGAGTTTGGTATACGTTGCAATGCTCATAGGACTTTAATATATTCTTATTCAATGAGGTATGTTAGCTGATCTTAATCAAACGCGTACCTTTATTTATTAATAGTATCAAGTCCCAAGCGAGCTTTTCCGTTTGCGTTCGCCAAATTTCGCTTCGCATTGACGCCAGTACGGTAATGGAGATTTAAGATCCAGGCGAACCTGTCCACCACACTTCAGTCACATTATGTCTCTTTGTGAACCCGTTTACATGACAAGGCTAGTAAACAACACAATCAGATGTCCAAATCAGGTATAAACATAGCATTCGTTTGACCAAAACATGCTACACTTGTCGACAAACAGTTTGTTTAATATGTTTAAAGGGATTTATATTTAGTGACATCAACATGGCGATTGCAATATACACCAACAATATTGGTTTTCTAGTGAAAAACTATGCTCTGTGTATTCGTATGTCTTAACCTTGAGGAGAATATCAAATTTATAATTTAATTACAACTTCCCTAAAATGGAAAATAATTATCAAAGACGTATAGGGTAAAGTATTCACTTTGAAAATGTGTTGTTATAAACTTATAATCATGAAAAAATATAAGGTAGATGATTAATCAACGGTCTGGAACTATTTAATGAAGACATTGTTAGGCAGTCTGGTGAGCAAGGGCAGTCAATTCAGTTTTCTTTCTTGACGGCAAATTCGGATGCCAACACCCTACCAAAGGCAACAAAGGGACATTCAGGTATGTCAAGTGTCGTCTATTAAAAGCACAAAATGGTCGTTCAAAGCATATACTGATAGCCACCATGAATTTTATTATATATTAGCAATGGAGGTGAAACTCTCGTGTTGGATGTGACCATAAATCATTCAGAACATTCCGATTTTCATATCACTTTAGATTTACGCGTTTTGTACATGTGTTGATAGTGCATTATCTGTGCAATTTTCTATTTTCTTTATTGTATATAGTGTTTTGTTTACAGTACTCTTAAAAATTGGAGGCGATAAAGATATAAATATTAATAAGATCTAGTCATGTGAGAAAAAGCACGCCAAGAAGAGCGAGGTTGGGGCGCTCCACGGGCCAGCTTTAAGAACCCCATTGGGTCCTTTTGCCGACCGACTGTTCCAATGTAGTATCTCTTGGTATTTCATTCTGTGGGTAATATCTCGTCTCTGTTTTTGTCACTGTTGCATTTACTATGTATGTCTTTGTTTATGGTTATGGGAAGTTTAAATTTAAATATTTGTAGTGATTCCCATAAGACTTTTGTCATTCTCCTTTTAATAAACACGGTGAATTATTCATTTGAACAAGACAATTCCTTTGAAAGCCGGGGACATAAAGTTTGTTTTATGATAGACTGTGAACCAGAGATCATACATATGTTTATATTAGACGCGATAAAGTTGTGAAGACTACGCGAAAGCCAAGGCAACTAAAGAAGAATAAACAATGAGTCTTTTCGTCACTTTTGACAACAGCAGCACCACTATCATCACCACTTTTATCATAATTATTTAACAAGTAATGAGAAGTGTTTCAATGTCCGTAGACAGCCTTAAAGGCGGAATGATACAGTGACGCCATAATTATTATAGCTTGCATGGAACGGCAGGTATGACAACCACAACCTCTCACTCATCGCACCAAAGGGTTGACCAGTCACGTGACTTCCAATTTAACCTGGTCCTATATAAGCCACACCATTACCATGTAAAAGAACAGAGGAATTATTATAATTTTAATTAATTTTAATTATTAGATAAAAGACATTGCTTTGTGGATTGCCAGACTTCTAATGTGAATTCATCGACACCTACAAGAATGCAATCGGTTGTGTGTATATTTATATGGAAACTACAAAATATATCTTATCTTGATTCATATTTTTTGTTTAGATTTATCAGTCTGCATGGAATAGTTCGTGATATATAATTTTCTTTTCAATTTAAATGAGAGAAAATGATATACAATAAGACAATTTTCAAAGTCGAGTATTGAAAGGGATGCTAATGTTGTATTAGGTTCGTCTGAAAGAGACTATGAAAGGAAAACTGTATTACTTCTAGACGATGTTTGTCTGAATTTTGAAAACAATTTTCGAAGACTAAATCAATGGAGAATATATTTTAAATCTATAACACTGGCAAGATTACGTCAGATGTTCGGTAAATGATATTCTTTTCCAATTTATTTCTTTTGTAAAAAAGAATATATGACAAAGTCCTATGAGTATTGCAACATATACCAAACTCCGAAAAGGCACAGAACAAAGGTATTTCACATGCAAGCCAAGCGAAAAGTAAGAACAAATTTGTGATGAGTCATTTAAGGAAAGAGCAAACCCGACAGTTACCGCCTTGGAACAGTCAGTCGGCAATATGGACCGACTGGGGTGCTTAAACCGGTTTTACAGAGCTCTAACCTCGCACTTCCTGCCGAGTTTCTCAAATGCAAGCAACGAAAAGAAAAACGATCTATTTGAAAACAAAATGTCCATGCGCTGATACTTCCTATACGTTATGACGAAAGTAGTGACGTCATCGAAAAATAATGTCCACAGTGTTCAGAAAAGGAATATGGTAGTATTTCGATTTGAAAAACAACACAAAAATGGTTGACCACAAATAAAATTAACTTTCTGAATCATGAACAAACATGACCAGACACGAATAAATGATTGTAGCATCCTGTTCATGTGAAGATGGAATTGAAGAACCAAAGTTCAATGTCCATCAAAGGAAATACACGTAACAATCCTTATAGGATGAATTAAACGACAACATAGATTACATGCACGGGGAGATTTTTTACGACCGCCACACTGCACAAGTAACATTGTTGTGATCATGAAAAAGAATATATGACAAAGTCCTATGAGTATTGCAACATATACCAAACTCCGAAAAGGCACAGAACAAAGGTATTTCACATGCAAGCCAAGCGAAAAGTAAGAACAAATTTGTGATGAGTCATTTAAGGAAAGAGCAAACCCGACAGGTACCGCCTTGGAACAGTCAGTCGGCAATATGGACCGACTAGGGTGCTTAAACCGGTTTTACAGAGCTCTAACCTCGCACTTCCTGCCGAGTTTCTCAAATGCAAGCAACGAAAAGAAAAACGATCTATTTGAAAACAAAATGTCCATGCGCTGATACTTCCTATACGTTATGACGAAAGTAGTGACGTCATCGAAAAATAATGTCCACAGTGTTCAGAAAAGGAATATGGTAGTATTTCGATTTGAAAAGAATGGTTCATATTGCCATATTTTCAATATAACATCTGACATTTCGCCTATACCTAATACATGTAACACTGTCTAATCCATGTCCTGGGGAATGTGGGTATAATTACTGCTGAAACATATATACTTTATATTAAGTAAAGGCGTTTCATGACGGTACCTCAATTGTTAGACATTGTAGATGTGGTATAAATTGCTATAAATGTTTGTTCTTTTCAAATCTATAAATTAGAATGATGGAAATTTAAGATATAGATAAAGATATCGACGTCAGAACCGATTATCTGGATGTTATTATAATGTGATCTCAAAAGGTAAGCTGTAACGTTGTTTTCTCAGTTTACAAATAGCTAACTGTCCAGCGTGGCTCGGAAAGGAGAAACAATTCTGCAATGGCACGTGGGTTGTTATGCTTTACTTTGTACGTGGGTGATGGGCACGAATTTCAAGGGATCTTTATAGGTATCAATATTTTTTTATTGTATGAGAGCGGAAGAAAAGATCCAAACTGTCAGATACCATCTTTAAGTATTTTGCTAAGATTTACATTGTTCATGTCCATGTTTGAAAACATCACATCTTTCTTTTGATTGACGTCACTACTTAAATGACATATGACGTCATAACTAAGTAATTAAACGTCATCGCATTTACTGTTATAATGTTTAAAATGAAAATAATTTGATGTTCGATGGCACAGTTTCAGTAGATATTATTGTAAACATGGATATTAATTCCAGCCTTTTAATATTTCATGCAATCATTTGATAGTACGTGTTATATCCCGTTATCTTTATTTGTAACATACATGTAACAATTTAGACCATGTGTTGCAGAATTAACTAGTCTTAAGGAAGGCTGCCCATAATGAACTTCGGCCGATATCGACACGTTCGGTTCGCGACGGAAGCTTTCGTTTTTGCCCGGTGAAAAACGTAATTTTACCAAATAACACAAATTAATTGTTAATGTTTAGGTTAAATGTTAAAATGGTTCAAAGTATGTCATAGAGGACAAAAATTTTAACATATATCACGTTTAGAGAGAAAATATTTTCAAAAATGCGAAGTTCCTGTCACGTGACGTTTTGGGAATTTCCTGTTTGCAAACCGAAACAACAAAAAATCCAATGCCACAAGAACGTGATTTTCGAGGAAGATTTAAGGCACGTAAGCGTCCAACAATACGGAAACAACGCAGTACAACGTTATTAACGGAACACAATTACGCAAATGTGTATTTGTGCGATGGAGATACCTGTGCAAACCCGAATTTTATACTTTGTCATTTTGCTCTCAGTGGTTATATCTCAGTGGGTAGTTAATTTCAAATCTTAATTTCTGAAGTTAACTACGGTAAAATATTTCAAATTGTTATATTTTACTCAGTTATGATTGTAGATGATATTTATGTATTGTTTAGGGATGTACCTACTTTATTTTTTTTAAATAGGGTAATGTGACTTCGGCAAGTTTGGTTTTTCGAGATATTAAAGGAACTTTCATATACTGTCATTTACTTTTTTCACCAATATGATAGTTATTTTTTAAAATCACTCATGATATGAACTTTTTTAATGAGAACAATTATATCTGCAGTGAATTTATGCTTATTTGCATAGAAATTTGTCCAAAAACTTAAAAATATTTTTTTTCGAAATCTTGTGCCATTGTATTTTTCAGATACACAAAAAGTCTAGTCTGGGAATAAAAAAATGTGAAAATGCAAAAAGTACACGGTAAAAGTTTGTTTAAATGTGTATTTCAATTAGACAATGCAAATACATCACAAATATTGCAAGTTTTAGTAAGTATGAAATTTTTCCCATTAGGGGGAGACTTCCTTAATTTCAAACTTAAATCGTTTGACATTTCCTCATAATTGGGTGCGGCATTGTTTGTCATTTAAACGAGTAAAATGTCGATTTTATTACATGTGTATATATAGTGTAAATTCTTTATAACACATAATTAACTTATCCACAACCGAACACTATAGTAAACATGACTTACGTTGCATGGTGTAATTTTTGATTCTTGAAAAAAAATATAATTATAATTATGATCATTTTTACAGCGAACACTGTGAAATACGCCATTGAATAATACCATGTTATGATAGGTTTGTGTATAATATACGTTTCTATTAACTAATTAATGAAATAGCAAGAAAACATAATGACATATCATAAATATTGGCGAGTGGGGGTTTGAACCAGACACTATATATGGGAAATATTCAATTCTGATAAACTGGCAGGCTTCATTTTGAATGATACTTACCGGCTCGGTGCAAACCCTAAGTCTGGGTTTTGCAGTTTTTTTAGCATTTGTTTAGTATCACTGAAAAGGCATTGCGCTTCCCAAGTGTAGAATGAAATAAGTGTACGCGCCGCAAGTCTGGACATATTACGAACAACCGAGCGTTTAGTCTTGCAAGATGAAGACAAAACTATTGCCTTACCGGCACTCATGCAATCAAATTGTTTAACTAACTGAGGAGGGACAAGCAGCAATGCATGTAAGCGGTGCTTGAACATGCATTTTTAATTTGTATATTTTAGTCTCTCATAGCCTGGCATAAATAAATATTTAAAACCAACTAAGTCAACATGAATTTAAGTAGGTAAAAAGAGACACACAAAAAATAAGAATATGCTCTTTAATAAATTTTCATGTTCTTTTTCTTAAGGGGGTATTCACCAGTGTGTACCACTTTCGTTATCCATTTTTGAACTTCCATTTGCACGATTCCAAAACCGCCATATATTTTTTAAAATGTTATAGTCCAGACTTTGAAAGATAAATTTATGGCATGAAATAAGTCAGAGAATATTAAGTGTACTGTATTGAATGCATCCCAAAGCGTAGACAATAACTCATAAGCGGCCATCTTGCATGGAAACGATTGTATCCTTACGCCAGGTTGTTTTCCAGTTATTTTGGCACAATTACCATAATAAAAAAATTCAATGTTATCAAGCTGCTCATGCTTCTATGTACATCTTGGAGAAACGTTTGAATGATGGCAAAAGTGACCATATAGTGTTAAAGTTGTTTACGTAATATGAAGACTTCTGCGTTTGGTTACTATTTGTTATTAATGAAAAGCTTATCGCTTTATTTGGAGGGGGGGGGGGGGATTGGGGGAGCGGTTGGGGGGGGGGGGCTAAAAAGAGACAAGCTTCAAATATTGTTTTTGATAATAATTTTATCGGATCATTGGATTTTTTTTTTTTTTTTTGGAAGAAATGTTACTATTTTACATGATATCTATATATCAATATTTCAATAATATTAACAATTTGTCGCAAGTTCACAATTATATTTATTTATAATTATATATATATATGTGCTACTGTGTTCTACTATTTCCCACTTGAATTTGTAGACTTGCAACAAAGTGTTGGTCTAATTTCATAACAATTTTGTAAACTTGAAAACAATATCATCTGTAATACCATTTTTATTACAAATGACACGAATTGGTAGGCGCAATTTAGTTTGTTTGATGTTGTTATTTGTTTTGTTTTTTATTTGTTGTATAAATACATTGCAGTGATAATATATGATATTATAGCAACGTCCAGCTTTTTGGAGGAGGAAAACCCCAGACACATGGTAGTGTAGAACCAACGGCTCACCGCAAGTCAGCTGGAAGACCTTCTCACATTAAGTCCTTCGCCCCGAACGGGACTCGAACCCACGTGGTGAGAGGTTAAACAGTCAGGGGAGTAATTTATACCATGTATTTGTTATATTATGGTCCAATGGCCGAAAAGCGAAGTTAGTGCTATAATAGGCACAGTGAAAAATATGTTCATATTGTTTTGATTGACAATTTATGAATGTAAAATTATTACAAAAAGGAATAATCCGTTGCTCGTGTTCTTGCTCTGAACATATGTCCACAGACGGACTTGATGTTGCTGTTTTTCAGGTTGGTCATGATATAAATGTAAACAGGGTTTTGTGTTTAAAACAACCGAACATCATAGGGGAATGTATGAATGATAGCAAAAATAAACAAAACCATATTTGACACGTTGATACTTGTTCAGTCTATGAAAGTTTAAAGTTGTTTTATACAAATGTGTTTTATGAAAGTTTTATTTTCTATAAGAAGCTACATTGCCTAAATAAGATATTTCAGAAGCTATTTTTTTGTTTTAAGGAACAAAAGTATCGAATAAGTATAAATTAGTAAATAGACAGTTTAAGGATTCTTTTAACTAAAAATTATGTGTACATGCATTTGTTTGTAGAACATTTCTTGTAATTTTATTTCCCGTATTTTCGATACCGCGTCATACTCAGAAAGTTCCGTCTTGACATTTATTTTTGACCTTGGATGTTGTTCTTGGTTTAACTTATAGAGATGTGTCCATATTTCTTTTATCTATTCAAAAACTAAAGGTTACGTCTCGATAAAAATGTGAAACAGACCACACAAATAGCCCGACTTGCTTTCCTGTCAACTGTCTTTAGGTATATCTGTCTCACCCTATACTCGACACTACCTGAAGTAGAATTATTTGTATAAATAGACAAATGTGTCAATTAAGATCAAAGCCTTTGCGTGATTACCCCTTACCCGTGCTTAGCATTAATTGATCAAATAGTGAAGAATCTGGGGATTGAGATCTACACCATTTCGCGTTTCTTTCAATATGTCTAGTTGCCTCTGTCATGTTGTTGTATGTACTAATAGTAAGTATTTTTACCTCATTTAATTTTACATGTATTCTATTCGCCTTTTTACATTTTTGTATGTTTATAACAATTTTTATATGTATAAATTATTTTTAAATTACTTAAAATGTGTACATTTTGTGTATATGGATGGTATTAGAAGGGGTTATCTTGAGATTCTCAGACCTATAACGGGTACAAGATTTGTTAATTTATAAAAATGGTGCTTCACAAACGTAGCAAGGTTATGAACATACGAGTAGCTGGAAGGTGGAATTTTTCTGCCATCAAAACCCATTTCCGCATCTCACATGCTTGAACAAGCTTGCAATACAAACACCATCAAGTGTTATAGATTATACTGTTTATGACAGTTATCTTGCTTGGAAGATGTCTATCACTTAATTGAACCTTATTGATCGAAGCATCTTTGACCCACCCAGCGGTGTAATAACATATATTGGCAGGGAGTGGGGTGGTATCAGTTTTATAGGACCTTCTTGTCAATGTCCTCTTATTTCGTACGTGTTTCATCTACTAAACGGATTTATTCTTCATCATGCCATCATTCTGTGTGGCTTGACGTTCTATTTCGATTTCGTCTAATCTATCTTCATAAAGAGATTGCTTCTGCTGAGTGGATTTCCCTCCACGTGAATGCCATTGGATGTATCTGAAATTATTTACTCTCCAAGTGCCTGATAAAATATTCATAGAAAGAAATTAGTTTCCATTTTCTCTTTGTGTATGACTAGCGCATTAGCAACACATTTGCATTTTATCGACAAGCAATTTTGCATTCCCGCGTGTTGTATGCATGATTTCTTAAGACAAATCTAGGACTGAGTTGTTTGCTTTTTTTTCAAATTGGATTTGAAATAATCTTTCCCAAAACTATCTTTCCATAAACAGATTTGCTTTACCAAATAATTTACTGTGAAATCAGGATATAACCCAATTAGTTAAATGGAAGCATAAAAAAAGTTTGATAAAACCTTAAATCATAAAACAAGTAAGTTCTGCGATACATGAACTGCCATGACCTTAGATTAGAGGCCGGTAATCAACACATAATAAGGACGTTGTCCTCGTTCTAGCCATTTTTATTTCAAAACGCGATCAAAACTGCAGTCGTGGAATTGTGTGTTTTGACAGAAGCTGTTTGATTTTTGTTTGTTGGGTTTATCCACACACCAACATTATATGAGTTATCTGGAGAGGGTGTCCACATGAAGCAAATTTAGTGCTGCTTTTAATGTGTGTCACACGCCGCGAACACCTGTCATGATATCACACCCAGTCACATTCTCCTGACACCGAGCCAGCCAGTCGTGGAACTACGTTGACATCTTCTTCCTCGTTAGCTATACCACTTGCATTTTTAATGAATTTGTTATGTCGCGGCCCGGGATCGAACCCGGATCTCCCGTAACCGGAACATACGAATAGTCTCAAAGTAACAACAACTGAAATTTACCTTAATGACCATGATTATATTTATTATCACATACTTGCTAATAAGGTATGCGCTTCACGTGATTGCATGTTATTTGAATACTATAATAAAACTGTCACAAAATCAATTGCTGCCAGATGTAATAATGTCATTTGATTGTTCGGTATCATGAGGGGACTAAAATGGATGTACGTGACCCCAATTACACTTTGCTAAGGTGTCTCTGCTGAACCAAACGGGTGCCTGCATCAATTAGACTTAATTGCATAATGACCCAGGCGAGCCATGCTGTTATCTTGTCGTCACATCTTGTTACCGACACCAGCCACATAACAGAGGTCATAGATCCAGACGAGCCATTTTTTATGTTTTGTAAAATTCCGCTTGTTGTTGATTTTGTTGTTGTTGATGTTGTTTGACACGCGTTGAATTATAAAGTTCGTAGACAACGGTCACGCGGCAAGCTTTCGAGTCGTGTGTTTCTCAAATTATCACTTTATCTTAGTTTTAAGACGTTAGGTCAACATTTAGAGGGTTTTTTACCTGTTTCATAAAACAGAATAAAAATGTTTTCGAAACCAGACAATTGTTATTCACTTTGATCCATCATAAAGCGAAGCAATCTTTATAATGCGTTTTTCTTTTTGGTAAATATTATTTTAATACAAATAGTAGCATGCCTAATAAGATAGTTGTAAATAAATCAAAAAAGAAAGATGGTACATTTATCGGTACATTTTGGTCGCAGGCCGCTGTGAATCACGTTGAAGCTCGGCGACCCTAAATGTGCGGTCACGGATGCCCATTTGCCAATGTAAAACCAGAAGTAAAAAAAAACTAACTTAAAAACTATCCGTAAGTGTTTTTTTTTCCGAAAACAATCACAATTCAACAACATTTTATGATCAGAAGTACACACTTACGATCCAAAGCAACCGCATTGACAGTACATAGAAGATTAACGAGAAAGTCGCATCGATGACATATGATAAACGTGTTTTCATGCTAAGTTGTGGGCGATTCGTTCATTTGAGCGACACCGTCGGGTTTTACGGCAAGAAAAGTAAATTTTGCTATATTCAAAATCCTAAAAGCAAATGTCATTCGTCCATCTGCAAAAATATTCCGTAAATAGTTCTGGCAGACGGTGTTTCCGCTGTGACGGGCTACATGACCGTGAATGTTCTAAGTGACATAATATATCATTCTCAGGAATAAAATGGACGATTGAGAGCGAAAGAAAGAAACAAAGAAAGCAAAAAAGAAATAAAGGAAGGAAGAAAGACAGAATGAAAGAAAGAAAGACAGACAGAAAGAAAGAAAGAAATGTCAGGCAGACAGACTAACGGACATCATAATAATTATAGTCGGAGCCGTCATCATCTTCATCATCATAATCATAACCATGGTTGTCATCATCATCATTATGGTAGTTGCTGTCATTATCATCATGGTCGCCGCCGTCATCATCATTATGGAAGTTTCCGCGATCATCATCATGGTCTCCGCCGTCATCATCATGGATGCTTCCGTCATCATCATTATGGTCTCCGCTGTCATCATCATGGATGTTTCCGTCATCATCAACATGGTCTCCGCCGTCATCATCATGGATGTTTCCGTCATCATCATTATGTTCTCCGCCGTCATCATCATGGACGTTTCCGTCATCATCAACATGGTCTCCGCCGTCATTATCATGGATGTTTCCGTCATCATCATTATGGTCTCCGCCGTCATCATAATGGATGTTTCCGTCATCATCATTATGGTCTCCGCCGTTATCATCATGGATGTTTCCGTCATCATCAACATGGTCTCCGCCGTCATCATCATGGATGTTTCCGTCATCATCATTATGGTCTCCGCCGTCATCATCATGGATGTTTCCGTCATCATCAACATGGTCTACGCCGTCATCATCATGGATGTTTCTGTCATCATCAACATGGTCTTCGCCGCCATCATCATGGATGTTTCCGTCATTATCACCATGATCTCCGCCATCATCATTATGGTCTCCGCCGTCATCATCATGGATGTTTCCGCCATCATCATTATGGTCTCCGCCGTCATCATCATGGATGTTTCTGTCATCATCACCATGATCTCCGCCATCATCATTATGGTCTCCGCCGTCATCATTGTCGCTGTCGTCATCATCACCATGATCCCTACCCTCGTCGTTGTCAATAAGGTCGCTTCTGCCTTCATCATCATGGGCGCTTCTGTCTTCATCATGGGCGCTTCTGTCTTCATCATCATGGTCGCTATCGCCTTCATGTCCTTGGTCTCCCACGCCATCATCATCATGGTTGTCACCGACATTATCATCATGGTCACTACCGTCATCACCATCATCATATGAACCCTGCATATTATCTTTAATTGAACATAACCCACGTCTACAGAATGTCTACGTTTAGCCCCAGCTGCCAAAACTGCCATATTTCCGTATGTTTCCTATTATTGATGAATTAGGTTATGGAAACATATTATTCATAATCTCGTAGTTTATGGTACAAGTCAATGGTGTTTATTCAATCTATTTGTAAGAAATGTTAAGACAGATTTTGCTAGCGGTCTTTTTTTAGCGAGTTACGTAAGTCAGATTTATTTTATCTATCGGATTAGACACTAGCGGTCTGTGCCTACTAATAAGACAATCTCACAATTTTCTTACAAGAATAAAAAATGTGTGTTTTTTTTTTATTTGCTCTCTTTATTACAACGCATGACACAAGTATGGTCATATTGGCGATGTCCTGCTATGTATTGGTGAAGGAAGACCCCAGATTTATATCTAGGTAGAACCACCGGCGCACCGCCGGTTAGCTGGAATACCTCCTCACGTAAAAGTTCTCGCCCCGACCGGGACTTGAACCAACGCGGTGAGGGGTTAAGGAGTTTCAAGTCAGCGACTCTAACCGCTCGGTCACGGGCGCCCCCACGAATAAATAATACTACATGCATATAATATATACATGTATAATGAACATTATATATAAAGTTTCTCATCTTTCTTGTGTTTATATTTAAGAAGGTAACCACTCCAACCCCAAAGAAAAACAAAACGCCGTCGTGACTTTAAAAGGAAAACGATTGTAAATGTAAATGTTACCCACACAAACACAAACACACACACACACACACACACACACACACACACACACACACACACACAAAAAAAAAAAAAAATATGTATGTGTGTGCTTGCGCGCGTGCGTGCGTGCGTGCGCGTGTGTGTATTGTGTTAGACTGTTTCACCCTAAATTGTTATCCAAACTGTGTATTTTTACTAGGGACATTGTTTTATTAATGCAGAATATCAGTTGATTAAATATTTATGAAACAAATATTTATGTTCTTGGATGGAAACACATTAAATCATATGACTTCATCAGAACAACTCGATCTTATGAGGATGTTGTATAGGTACATATAATACAACAAAGGTCGACCATTTGTTCAGTTTCCACAAAGTCTGGTGTAATGCCTAAAATAAACTAGCTTTGTACAGATCTCGAACAGAAAATATATCATACTGTGTATCATTTACTTTTAAAATCTACTTTTTACCCTTCATATTATGTTTCAGGCGGACTTAATACAATCTTGGGAGCACATTCTATTTTCAAACTATCAAACTATCAAAAACACGAGACTACCGCCTAATTATATCTCATTAAAAGTTAATATTAGATGATATGTCACGAACAATATCATCCAGACTGATAAATCTGAAGGATTTTTTAAAGAAACGGATTGACTTTTGAGGATTACTTGTAACTATACACGAGAAGGATGTCTTTTCTTCAAACCATTGTTGGTGTCGTCTTCAAATCAGAGTATCCTAATTGTTTAAAAAAAAGAACGTGGGTGTGAGACATCCAAGGTGCCACAGAGAGCATGCGATTTAAACATGAAGATGACTTTTCTCGGAACGAAACACTCTCTTACACTTTTGATTTATTACATGAATTTAAGAGAGTCACGAACCGTAACTCTGGTGGAAATCAGACTATATCCTACTTTGCTTTCTGCCTTATTGTCTGCTATATCTGTAATTACAAGCTGCATTGTTAACATCGGTATACTCGGTTTCTTTTATTAAACAATACCTCGCCAAACAGCCGCGACTTCGTATTAATGCATTCTTCCTTTTTATAACTGCAAGCTAGTTTTTATTGTTGCAAGCTATTCTGTTGAAAAAAGCGAATACTCGAGTCTTTTCTTTGAAAAAAGGTATTACAGAACAGTTGCGATTTCCTGTTACAGCCTTCTACAATATCGTCCACATAAAGCATGCATTCCATAGATAGTTTCCACATCAGTGAAGATCCCTTATCTTGGCAGCCATCTTTGATAACTGCACACAGAAAAAAATAAAACTATTGGCTCATATTGAAAACAAAATGAACAGTGTATCATTTTCGGTTGTATTTCTTTAACCTTTTTAAATATCAAAATATAGTTTTGATATTTAAAATACTTTATAAAAGCTGTTAAATTTGATATAAAATTCAGTAAAATAGACTGAAAAATGAAAACACAGTGGTGAGTTTAATACAGCACATATTTCCCGATTTCGGCCTGCATTAGCTTCTGCCCACAAAGATGGCTGACTTAAACTGTCTTATCAGTGTCGATGACATCACATGGAAACTATCCATAAGAGGCACCACTCTCCAGAGTGGTACCAATCATGGGTCTCTATCATACAGTTTAGAAGCATATTATATCTACCTTGTTTCTTTTCCTATCCAGGTCGAGATATACCGGGTTTTTAAAAATGGTAACCGACAGTTCGGACCAAAGAAAAATTCTCAAATAACCAAATAAGTCATTGTTACTTGAAAAGGTCATGGAAAATTATGTTTATTGTTGCCCTAGATCTGTGTGAACAGTGAAGCATCAATCCCTACTCGTCATTGCAAACAGGTATTTCCTATCTGAGCCAGGCTGTAGTGACAGCTATTTTCAACTTAAGAAAAACACATGACAATTGACTTTCGAGATCATGCTATGTATCGTTATCGGCGTAATCCGCTCTGACGTCGATTTTGAGCAGAGATCATTATCGTGGTTATTCATGGACTTCTAAAGCATGCACCGTCTAAATATATATAGGCAGTATTACAAGCCGTCATACCGGACCTGTTAGCGCAATCGGTAGAGCCTCGGCTCCAGGTATGGGAGGCCCCGGGTTCGACCCCGGGCCGCGACATACCAAACTCGTTAAAAATGGTAGTGGTATAGCTCCCTTGCTAACGCTCAAGCAAATATAAGGGTAGTTCTACGACTGGTTGGCCCGGTGTCAGGATAATGTGACTGGGTGTGTTATCATGACAGGTGTTCACGACATGCTATACACAGTGAAAGCAGCACTATATCTGCTTCAACGGACACGGTCTCCAGATAACTGAAATACTGTTGGTGGGACGATAAACCAAATAAACAATAAACAAGCCGTCATTACTATTATGCTAATAGTATACGAAAATTCTCCAGAGCTGTGGTAATATATTGTTACACGTATCTGATACAGACAAACTGTCGGATACCATCTTTAAAAGTTGTATGTAATGGCTTTATCGCTTATATATTTTAGTCATTTATTGCGTGCGACAACAGTGATGGCAGAATGTTTTCTCTTGTCTTGACTGAAAGATAAGTGTGTGTAAAAACGAGGTAGCATCTCCTTTGCTAGACATTTTCATTAGATATTAATTAAAAGATAGCAATGTAGAAAAGGCTGATGAAGACCAGGACGAAGGCGACGAAGACGACGACGATGGTGATGATACAGCTGTTGTTACTACTACTGTTGATTTTAATAACATTTTTTAATATTTCAGGCATAAGAATCAAAAACTATTTCGCCAAACGTAGAAAAAAATATAACCGGTAGGTTGCATCGAAATACACATTCTTTCCACTTCTCTGCAGATGTCAAATTGTGTTACAAGTTCATGAAACCTTCACTGTCGTGTGAATTATTTATGTTGCCTGTCACAACGGCATTCCATTTGTCAGACCTATTTTCGGAAACAAGAGCAGATGGAAGAATGGCATCTGCTTTAAGAGTCCATTATAAAGCAAATTGTATGTTCCCGGCTGTAATTCCTATTGTTTTGCCGAAACGGTCTCTTCACATGCCTGAAAGGTAGTATCTAGTTTGCCTACATGTATATCAAATGCATGAAGCTATACTTTTACACCGTTTGGAGGAATTAAGGCATACTTTCTGTATTACCTCGTTTGTTTTGTTTTGCTTCTTTTTGTTTTTGAAAAACATTGCAGCGACCATTTATGATCATTATAGCAACGTCCAGCTTTTTGATGGAGGAAGACCCCATGTCTGAGTAGAATCACCGGCGTACCGCAAGTGAACTGGAAGACCGTATCAACAGTAAGCTATTAACCGCGAACGTGACTCGAACCCACGCGATGAGAGGCTAAGCAGTCAGAGGAGTTACAAATCGGCGACTCTACCACTACGCCACGGGCGCCCCCGTATAACCTCGTACCTTAGTTAAAATAAAGACGATTTTAAACACTACCCATATTGTAAGGCAGTACCAATTGCGAATAAAATCAATCCATAGGCTTATTCTTTACAAATCTATCTTTCAGCAAGATAGTGATCACTGCTATAAATAGATCGATGTCAGAGCAGACTACCCAGAATAAACTATAATGTAATCTCAAAAGTATGTTGTCACTTCGTTTTCTTAGTTTAAAAATAACTATCTCCGCAGCGTGAATTAGATAGGAAATACGTGTTTGCAATGGCGAGTTATATGAAGATTTATATTTCACTGTTTACATAGACATGGGGCATCAACGAACGGCATTCTGGGGACATTTTCAGGTATCAATAACGTATTTGGTTATGTGAGAAAAAAAATCTTTGGTCCAAACTGTCGACTACCACATTTAAAGTCGTCATGGACAATCGTGAAGTCGTATTTTCATTGATAATATGTTCTTGGTGAATCGTTCAAAGTGATGTTAATGGATCGATTTGGATCGCTAGTGAACAGATGGGATTGTTTGTGTTTTAATTTGTATTCAACATCAAGGACAACCACCTGACCTTTGTGGAATATGAATGAAAAAGCATATTTATTGTAAAGGTGACCTCTTTTGATTTTCAAAATAACACAGTGAAAACATTGTCTCGATTAATTCAAAGATTCAAGGCTATCTAAACCGTTGAAAAGTGTACTGAATTACCTCCCTTGCCCACGTTTGGTTGACGAAGTGGGAGTATTTAGATTCGTTTTTATCATATCAATATGATATCCCATCGAACGCACCATTATACTGTTCCCCGTCTATGGAATATTATTGGCTGGGTTCTGATCATCTTGTAAAACACGTACATGTAATAGTCGTCGACATTTAACAGAGTTGTTTCTCATTTTTCTGGACTCGGGTTCAAATGCTGACCCTTAAAGAAATGATCTTATTTAGCCTTATAGCGTTAGCCTTTAACTTAAATTCTACATATACATTTAAATTACAAAATTACAAAATAGCAACGTAAATAACGAAACCGACCACAATATGCAAACACTATTTTTATTAATACCACTGTCATCAATAGGAACTGACAGCAAAATCCAATCACAAGAGACACTGAGTACTTTAACTGACGTTTTAAATTTTCCTTGTCTGCTACACATCCTATTCCAAAACTCTTGTGTATAAATATTACATAACATCTGTGTAGTAATTAGATATATTTATTCAGACACACAGATCTCTCTCAAACTACTTATCAAACATGTTTTGGGGGAAGCCTCTGGTTAACTATTTATATATGTTTTTACACCAGCAACGGCAAAGACTATTTGAGGCTAAAGTCCACGTGCGATTCAGAAGGCCCATGTCTCAAGATCGACGACGCCCATGTCTCGATCTTGATGGCGCCCATGTCTAAAGCTCAACGACGCCCATGTCTCGATCTCGATGGCGCCCATCTCTTAAGCTCGACGACGCCCATGTCTATAGCTCGACAATGACCATGTCCCAAGCTCGACGACGCCCATGTCTCATTCTCGATGGCGCCCATGTCATAAGCTCGACGATGCCCATGTCTCAAGCTTGACAATGACCATGTCGCAAGCTTGACGACCCCCCTGTGTCAAGCTCGACAATGACCATGTCTGAAGCTCGACGACCCCCATGTCTGAAGCTCGACAATGACCATGTCTGAAGCTCGACGACGCCCATGTCTCAAGCTCGACGACGCCCGTGTCTCAAGCTCGACGACGCCCATGTCTCAAGCTCGAAGACGCCCATGTCTGAAGCTCGACAATGACCATGTCTCAAGCTCGACGACGCCCATGTCTCGATCTCGATGGCGCCCATGTCTCAGGCTCGACAATGATCATGTCTCAAGCTCGACGACGCCCATGTCTCAAGCTCGACGACGCCCATGTCTCAAGCTCAACGACGGCCCATGTCTCAAGCTCGACGACGCCCATGTCTCAAGCTCGACGACGACCATGTCTCAAGCTCGACAATGACCATGTCCCAAGCTCGACGACGCCCATGTCTCGATCTCGTTGGCGCCCAATGTCTGAAGCTCGACGGCACCCATGTCCCAAGCTCGATGGCGCCCATGTCTCAAGTTTGACGACGGCCCAAGTCTCAAGCTCAACGACGGCCCATGTCTCAAGCTCGACGACGCCCATGTCTCAAGCTCGACGACGACCATGTCTCAAGCTCGACAATGACCATGTCCCAAGCTCGACGACGCCCATGTCTCGATCTCGTTGGCGCCCATGTCTCAAGCTCGACGACGCCCAAGTCTCAAGCTCGACAATGACCATGTCTTAAGCTCGACAATGACCATGTCTCAAGCTTGACGACCCCAATGTCTGAAGCTCGACGACGCCCATGTCTCAAGCTCGACGAAGCCCATATCTCAAGCTCGACGACGTTCATGTCTCAAGCTCGACGACGCCCATGTCTCAAGCTCGACAATGACCATGTCGCAAGCTTGATGACCCCCATGTCTGAAGCTCGACAATGACCATGTCTCAAGCTCGACGACGCCCATGTTTCAAGCTCGACGACGGCCATGTCTCAAGGTCGACAATGACCATGTCCCAAGCTCGACGACGCCAATGTCTCAAGCTCGACGACGTCAATGTCTCAAGTTCGACAATGACTATGTCTCAAGCTCGACGACGCCTATGTCTCGATCTCGACGACGCCCAAGTCTCAAGCTCGACAATGACCATGTCCCAAACTTGACGACGCCCATGTCTCGATCTCGATGGCGCCCATGTCTCAGGCTCGACATTGACCATGTCTTAAGCTCGACGACGCCCATGTCTCAAGCTCGACAATGACCATGTCCTAAGCTCGACGACGCCCATGTCTCAAGCTCGACGACGTCATAGCTCACGCTCGACGACCCCCATGTCTCGGATAGATGTTACAGTACTTATTGTTCTCTTACAGCCTCGGGCCATAAATATGAAGTCGAGTTTGTTCAATGTTTGTTCAAGTAAGCTGAATAAGCTTATATGACTAAGTCTTATGACCATTGCAACAAATACCAAAATTTGAAAAGGCACAGGACAAGTGTATGCTTATGCAAGCCAAATGTAAAAGTTAGAACAAATCTGTGATGAGTAATCAAATAAAAAGAGCAAACCAAACACATGCAGTTGGCCTTTAAGAAGGCCATATTGCGATGGACTATCTTATAATGATATTCATCGTTGTGTACATGTAAAGTTATGTGATCTTTTTTTCAAGAAAGTTTAAAGAGCGCAGAGACTTAAACCGGAAGTGCATGTAAACTCGACCCATGGCATGCAATTATCAAGCAAAACTTAAAAGAAAAAAACAAGGGAAGCAGCTACAGTAAGGATGCAAAGATTTGCAAAAGATTTGTTTTTATTACTTCAGATGGTCAGCAAATGAGTGTGGATTTTTGATAACAAGAAGCTGGAGATTGAAGTCACAGTATACCAATTGTGTTAGATGTCATTGAAAAACTAGATTCAGTTAGGGACTGACGCTGTAGATTAGTCGATTAAATAAGTACCTGTTAAAGAATAAAGCCAGATTAACCAGTTCATTTGTTTGAAAAGAAACCATATGTTCAATGTTCTGTGTACCTTATTTAGACCTTTGAATGCTTTAATACCTCCATTAAAAGACGGGATGTTACCAAACATTACAGAATGGTTATTTCAACTCATTAAGATGGTCTCGAGGGAACTGGCGGAACGTGACCAAAAACTTGGCAGAATGCTCGCCAGGGACTCGCTGTCACTAATTGATGAAGGCATGCATGGTGGATTTACCGGCGGCACCTCAGTGAAAGGGTAATTGGGGTCACATTCATCATAGTCCCTTCACAATGTTGGTCAATCGAATCGGATTGTTACATCTGGCGGCAATTATTGTATGTGACAGTTTTATTAGACTTCTTGCCCGAGTCGAATATCAAGTAAGCTGGGATGTTCATTACTTAGTTTGACAATTAAAAGTCACATTATAACAACACTCTGATGTTGTTACTGTTGCTTACAGAACTATCACTGCTGCTACTATTGTGCCAAGTTGCTGCTGATTCGCCTTAATGCTCAATGTTATTACAAGACTGAAGTTACGCTTAAAATTCTGAAATACAAAAGACCACGACAAGAACGTTGACCTAACAACACTCCTTGTCCTTGAGATTTCCACTCCCTCCAAGTTGTACAATTCCATTTTATGTATTTAAGGGACTTAATCCGTTTATCTGCTATAGTGATAAATAACCCTTTACTGCTTTCACGAAAAACCATAGGATTACATTCTGAGTTTTTTAAGTAAAGTAAATCTGTTAATGGAAATAGTTAGTTGTCCCGATTTATATTTTATTGAAGGACAAATGTTCTTCATAGTTCATTTGTCGCAAGAAATGCTACAGTGAAAAGTAGGGATAAGTTTACTTGTTGCCAATGAAAAGGCAAATGTACTGTTAATCCATGCGTCATACGCAAAAGGAAATGAAGATAAATCAAGATTCAGGAAATGTTATATATGACTGTATGGAATATGGAATTTGTAAAATGTTTGAATCCGGGGCCCGGGAAGGTGAAGAATTTAGATGCATCAAATGCCATTTATGGCGAAGGATATTGCATATAATAAAAGCAATATCCCTGGTAAGACCAATTAGTTTAAACCAAAGTAGAACGTCAATGAAAACATTAAAGATAGCATGACGAAGAATAAATGCGATCAGCGGATGAAACGTTTGAAAGAATCAATTCTTCAGTGAAACACGGTACTTTTTAAATATGATACCGTGTTCACTAAAACAAAGAAAAAGTAGTTAAGAAGATCAAAGATGCTTTAACCAATAAGATTAATTAAATGGGTGTCACTCAAGCAAGTTAGCTTATCATCAACAATCTAATCTAGAAAACTTGATGTTGTTTTGTATTGCAGACTTTTTCAAGTATGTGCGTTGCGGAAATATGTTGTGATGGTGGTGGTTGCGGCCAGTGGGGATAAGAAGTTCCATCTTATCTCTTGATGCAGAAAATGGCTGCAATGGCGATGGTGGTTATTGGGGATACGAAACTCCGTTTTATATTTCGACCCGAAAATGGGTTGTAATGGTGATGTTAGGATTGAGGTAAATAAATTCCATTTTAAAAATGCACTGCAATAGCGAAAATGTTGGTTTATTATAAGAAATAATTTGCTATGGTGATGATTGTGATTCGAGATAAGAAGTTCCGTTATATCTCTGGATGGGGAAACGGGCTACAATGGTGGTGATAGTGATTGGGGATAAGACATTTCATTATATCTCCCGATGCGGAAATGGGTTGTGCCGGGGATGTTGGTGGTGAAGGATATGCTCTTTTAGACCGCTATAGTTGTAAATAATACCTGCTTATAAACTGACATGTATCTTCATTAACGTAAGGAATAAAGCTTCATTTCAAGTGTCATTTTACTGAAATTACCAGATTATTATCCATCCATTTAAAATCTTAATTTACAAAACTCAGCTTCTGAAATATTGTTTTTTTACAACTGAATTTGTTAAAGACAAACAATGGTCATTTAAACTATTTTTTTCAAAACAAGCCTTCGGATAAATTAAAGATATTCATAAAAGTATTTCTGTTCTTCGTAATTATGCAATGACATTGACGCCCTATTTCCGTCTTTTCTTTATTGAAACATTCCTCAAAGGGGTTCGATTGTTTAAACGACAAGTACATGAAATCATTTACCGATCATTCGGTAGTTCAACAAAAATTCTCTCAAGATCAAATTCTTAATTGTAGGCTGTTTGTCTGTTATATACAATGATGATTGAGTGTAAAAAAAAGATCTCGTATAGTAACGTCTGAACGAAAATAATTAACACTTTGCAAAAAATAAACTTTTTTTTCATTTCGATAATTCCTATTCTGATACTAAAGGTTTTCAATGGTTGCCAGAAAAAAGACACACGTCCAGAAACCAGACAAGTCCTCTAGAAGATGTCTTTGCCTTGACTAAATGAGGCGCAATGGGGTATATCGCGTCGACTAAACAACGTCAAATGTAACTCAAGTAACAAATATAAGTCCCCACTTGGACTGTTTTGTTTCATATTGATATGTTTATTTTACAGTATTTGCCTTCTAAGAAACCCACAGGAAAAGCGAGTCTAGAGTTCTTGTAATCGGTCATGCTGCTGTCAATATAACGTTTTGATCACGTGATAAGCTTTCTGCACGAAGGGCAAGACATTGTGTCTTTAATTGACAATGATCGAATAGAACACTGTCTGCTTTTGGCTGTTTTTTTTTGCGAAAGTTAAACAAGAAGTTTCTTGGGATTCAATGTATGGGCGAATCAATTTTGTCCTGGTTGGCATTACATGGTAGTTTATGCCAGGCTAAGATGTATACATTTATAAAATGTATGTTCTAGCAGCACAGACTTGCAGCATTGAAGACATGTCTTGTCAGCTTCAGAAGACACCCGTCGCATTCCTTTTTCGATATAGTCGTTCGGAAACAATATTCAAATACTTGCGGCACATTTTCGAGTTCGTTTTAGACTTAAGAAATTGTTTTTAGCATAAATGATAAATAAATGACAGTAAAACTGCTAAATCCACAGACTTTAGTCGTGTATTGTGCCTTTAACTATTATTTACTATGACTCCTGCCAATTTACTACGATTGAATACTCCCTCTCCCCCATGTATAGTCTACGTTCCACCCATCAGCTGTTATCTATTACGTATGTTTCCTGTCAATAATGGTTCAACTATAAAAAAAACATAAATTATTCCTAACAGTACACCATAAAGAAGGAGTCAGTGACGTATATTGGTTTAGATTTGGATTTAAATGTTTATATGTATCTCTTAGGGCCTTCTTTGTCGAGAGTTACGCATAAGGAAAATAGAAATATTTTCTATGGGAATTACCACATACATTAAAATTTGAACTAGCCAAGACAAAAGCACTCACAAGAATAACAAGAACAGTATGCCTTAAACGGTAAGTCGACAAAAGGACAAACAGGTGTGCTAAAACATGGTGTGCGGAGCGCTAAACGTCAAATATCCTGAAGGTAATTTTTATAAAATATGTATATAAAACAGTTCGGCAACTAAACAGTACATCATAAACTTTGAGAGATCAGTTTGAAATTTAAACACTTCAAGCAATGACGCAAAATAATAACAATTTAATGACGTTATATGATGAAATAAACTTCGACGTCATTTGGAAAAAGTTCAATTTTCTGACAAGAAGGAATTATCGAATTTAACAAAACCATCCAAACAAACGACAATGAATGTAAAATTCAAAATTTCTAGGCCGCGGATTTGTCTGCAAATGGCATGTTAAATAGAAAAGGCAGACAATAGTCCGGATTTTACACCTACTGAGAAATGTTACATAAAGGGCATTGAAGGCCGCTAAAGTTGCCTTACCTGTACTAGACTGTAGTGATAGACATAATTTCAACTGTGACTGTACAAATTATGGCATGAAGTTACTGTTTTCATGCCATAACAACGTCCTTTCTGGTCATCGTTTAATGTAAATGCAACGCATGTTCTTGACTGTCAAATCGGCGGTTGCAGCTTATGCGGTACATCGAATGATTCGCGAGGGTTGCAACCACCAGCAATACATGTTTGTTAATAAGGAAAATTGACAAAGTCCTATGAGCCTTGCGACATATATCAAAATTTAAAGAGGCATAGGACAAACGTATTCATATGCAAGCCAAATGTAAAAGAAAAAGAAATCTGTAATGAGTCATTAATCAAAAAGAGCAAACCCAACAGTTACCGCTAACAGCGAAAGCGACAGAGTGGGATGTTTGAACCGGTTTTACAGAGCGCTCACCTTGCACTTTCTGAGGAGTTTTTCAAAGGCAAGCAATGAAAAGAAAACCAATCTATTTGAATAAAAATGTCCAAGCGCTGACGTTTTCTTAGGTAAGTACTGACTTAGTTAAACGGAAGGAGTGACATAGTTGACAAATAATGTCCACATAGTATTTAGAAAAAAGAGAAATATTATTTCTATTAGAAGAACTACAAAAATTGTTGATTATAAAGGAAATTAAATTTTTGAATCAAGAAAAAAATCAAGAAAAAAGAGGAGAAGTGTACATGGCTATAGCATCCTGTTCGTGTGTAGACGGAATTGAGAAACCAAAGTCCAATGTCCATCAAAGGAAAATACACGTAACAATCCTTATTAGCGACGCGCTGGAGCGCGACGCCTATATATATGTAATTCTCACAGAAATTTGCACATGGGGAAAGTCTGTTTAGCGGACATTCTAGCCCTGATGAAATACTGGCCCTAAACGAGTTCTATTTTATTTATTTTTTTTAATTTTATTTTCTTGTGTCTGTAACTTTCATTCATCGCAGAAAACAAGAGATTTGGTGTGTTTTGTTTTGTTTTTTATTTTCTAAACCTTTAGCAACAGGAAAGAAGATTTTTCGGTACTTCGGCATTTCGGTACCTCCTTTGATGTACGGACTGCATGTTCACAAATTAAGATTATCTATTAGTAAAGAAACAGTCCATAGCTAGAAAAAAACTTGTTCTTAACCATCCATTAAGAATGGACGGTAAAGTTTATATTTAGATGCAATGTTTATGCAACATTTAAAGATATTCGCAATATACAATATACAATGTACATAAACGATGTCTGTTAGGTCCGCGTCGATTTGGAAATAGCATTTCCAATGCTGCAAGCGTGCAGGACTGCTTTTATAGCATCTCAAAAGGCTTTGTGGTCAAGAGGTTATGTTTTTCGACTCAAATTTAAACCATGGCAATGTCACAAGTTTTCAAATGGATCTTATTAAAGATTCGGATGACCAATTTACTTATAAGAGAAGGGTACAGCACACCATAATAGCATCTATAACATGGCTGAAGTGTTCAAGATGTTAAGGTTATGGACTCAGGATCGGAGGGTTCCTGTTTCAAACCCAAGACAATGAGATTTTGTTTCTTGTCCACGAACATTTCGCAAAACAGAATATGTTGAGACTATTGCTTCCTCACACCCAGAATTACCAAATAGCAGTATCCACCTTGGATACTACTAAAATTTCGGTTCTATATATATTTAATAACATTCTACAATTCACATGACAGCAAATGTTGATCAGTTTATGTCAGTTCAGTGCGTAATTTGAAAAAAAACAACAACACAGGAGCACACACTTAAGTAATGACATTGCTTTGTTACAACATTAGTTCGACTGGGATTAAAGACATATCTGATCGTTCTGTTTTAACTGCTTCTTTTAGAGTTCATCAATTTCCCTTTAAAGTTTAGGACATAATAAACATGGTTCTGTGTATACATTATCTAGATACAAAAAATGCTTCCATACAAAACAATGTTGAAAATAAGAAAATAAAAATTAGGTTACAGAGAAAGAAAAAGAAAACATAGCATGTTCCAGAAAAATTATTTCCTATACAATAATGATTTGTGTAATGTGAGGCTGCTGTACATGTGCATTTTCTGCTTGTACACTTTATTTTTATAATTAATTGTATTAATGCTGGCAACTCTTTCCACTGCTATATGTATATAACATCTTGGAAAACTATTAGATGGTGTCAGGTGTCGCTTTTAAGTATCGTTGCTATTTTCTCAGGAATTACCATTCTACACAGAAACATATCTGGAGATTTATAGAACGCTTCTTAATAAAGCCATAACTTTTCAAATATGTCTTTGTAACTTACTCCCACATTGCTTTAATCTGTATACCCGTTCCAGTTTATGCGCCGTCTTTGATGCTTCGCATCCATTACAATTTTTGAAAAATGTATTGAATGACCACAAACATGGCGGGATTTGTACACTACAAAGGTAAAATTGAAGTAATTATGAATAAGGAAATATGTCAAAGTTTAGTAAAGACAAAGGTTATTAAGAATATTGATTTTGTTAATCTTATTTAAAGGAAATGTGACAAAGTCCTATGAACATTGCAACATATACTAAAATTTGAAAAGGTACAAGACAAAAGTATTCACATGCAAGCCAAAATGTAGAATAAGCAAATCTGATGCTAATCGTGAAGCAGAAAGAGCAAATCCAACAGCTACCGCATTGATGTGATCAGTCAGCCATATGACCAACTGGGCTGCTTCAACCGGGTTTTCGGCGCTCTTACCTCGCACTTAATGCGGGGTTTCTCAAATGGAAGCAATAAAAAGCAAACATACCTATCTGTTTGAAACCAAACTGTCCAAGTGATGACGTATTATAAAAAAAGATCTGTTGTGACGTTATTTAAAGAAAGTAGTGACGCAAGTAAAAATGTCCACATCATATATGGGAGATAAGTATAACTTTTTTTTAATAACTACACACAGTCTCAATTATAAATTGATTTTTTTAATTAAGAATTAAATGACTAGAGAAGAAGTGTAAACGGTTTAAGAATCTCCTGGACTATTTTTTTTCAAACCACTCTCTTGTTTGGAACATTTAGGCTGCCGAGGCTTCTGCCTCCTATAAATAATAATAGTTATTTTGTTTGTATATACTATACTTTTATCAGTTTTAATTTCCCGATGCAGGTGCTTGCTGTTAGTTGTCTCACTTTGATGGGATATTTTCATTTACACTGTTTGTGAGAAACCCCTTCAGAAAACGCGCCCCAAACTAGGTTTAAGCACCCCAGATGGTCCTATGACCGACGGAAAGCTCCAAGGCGGTAACCGATCTTTTTTTCTCTGAAGATTTGTTTGTCATGTGTTACTTTATTTGTGTATAATGTAAAATATAATATTGGGGTTCTATGTTTTACTATATGTCCACTGCCTTGGAGAAAAAAGATGGAAATGCGAGGTTGGAGCACTCCTTTAAACAGGTTTATGCGCCTTATCTGTCGTTTTTGCTAACTGACCGTTCCAAGGCGGTAACTGTTAGTTGTTGTTTTGGAGTAATATCTTGTCTCTTTGGTTTTGTCACTTTTATATTAACTCTATATGCTTTTGTCT
This sequence comes from Sinonovacula constricta, assembly GCA_007844125.1. NCBI lineage: Eukaryota > Metazoa > Mollusca > Bivalvia > Cardiida > Solecurtidae > Sinonovacula > Sinonovacula constricta. The sequence continues at coordinate 16,214,047 of CM017562.1, forward strand.
AGCGATAATTCAGATTGAAATATATGTAGTAATTCGTGTAGGACCTTGCCATATTTTCCTGCTTGTTTTAGGTAAAATTGAGGAACCAAGCACTTTTCAGGGATGGCTTATATTTGTCGATAAAATCATAGGCTAATATAGTATTACTTTCTAATCTTTTAATATATCTCTTCACAATACCAGATCGTGTTTCCTTGGTTGTTTCTATTCTCTACAATTGATGATTTCAGTTTTGGCACACGACATTTCATTTTTTCGTATGACGGCATTATCTGATAATGTTTCGACGAATCGGTGCTTTTTGTCGTCATGTCGCACTTCCTGGTGATTTTTGTCCAAAGCAGTGAACTTGTAGTACAACATAGATCTCTTGTCCAAGATTTTAATATAGACAAGCTTTGGGAAAGAGTAAATAATGTTAGCACAAAGACATCACACTCAACTAGGGAAAATGACAATTAGGGAAAAGTCCTATAAGCAATGCAGCATATACTAAAATCTGAAACGGCACTGAACAAAGGTATTCACATGGAAGCCAAATATAAATATGAAAACAATCTACGACGAGTCAATAAAGGCATTGAAAATGGCTTTCATTAGTCAATATTGATAAAGATTTCATGTTGAATGATGTACGGGAATGGGGTTGCAAACGTTGTCATGGGTTTATATTGTACATTGCCTTTCCAGATTTTGTCTGCGTCTCTGCAATAAGTCCCAAATTTCAAACAAACCGTGCTCATTGTCACGTCTGCTTAAGCATCTGTTGAACCAGTTTCTCAGCACAAGATCAGTACATACGTCTATCTGTTATCTGCTCACCGTCTGGAAAAAAACGTCACTTACACGAATTTAATCATATTCGCAGAATTCTACTAGTTCAATGGTAAACTTAAGCTCATATGTTGATCACAACTTTAATTAGATACTAAGATCTCTGTGTACAATATGTTCATCGTCAATGTTTTGAGCTGTGTGTTCAACTTAGTTGTTTATATCGAAAATTGTGCTGATGTCTTTCTGCTACGTAGTCTTTATCCGAATCTTCTGAATAGTATCCGAGAATGCATACGGGCAAATCATTGCTGGAAATGTCTTTTGGAAACAATACGAACACATTACGGCACACGGACATCCAGGATCAACAACAAACAATTACGCTCTCTAGACAGTAAAATAAAATAAATGATTCCTTCGTAAATGTTAGTAAAATATCGGTAAAACCATACTCCAGTACATGAGAATCTTCCGAGCATTATTAAAATCCAGTCTTTTAACCCAGAAGAAAATGAATCATAGGTTTAATAAATTGATGACCTTTTTATCCGAATGCAAATAAGACCCCTTAGTTCCAAGAAAGCAACTAGCCATGATGGTGTTTCTTTAAAACTCTTGAAACATGCCTGACCATCTATTGTTAAACCCATTGTACAGCATTTAACAGCTCTACCTATCCAGATTGTCTTCAATCGAACAACTTGTTTCAGTTTAAACGAAGACTAGTTTAGTAGATAACAACACATTAGACCAGTAAATATCTTACCAGTTATGTCAAAGCTTTTTGAGAGAGCCATCAATTTGCAGCTTATGAATTTCTTTGATACTTGTTTATTGTGTATCTCTCTGCGATTAGGCCTGGATATGATTGACACTATACTGTTGAAAGTAGTCGAGGATTGGAAATATTCGCTTAATGATAATTTGTAAACTGCTGCATTTTTAATGGATCTAGCTAAAGCTTTTGACTGTCCTCAATATGCTTTATTGCTTCTAATATTGAACTATTATGCAGTCAAAGACACTGCCTCTGACTTGCATAGAATTTATTAAGAGGATAAACAACAATGAGTCATACTTGAAAACAATCTTAGTCTAAATATAAAGGTGTACCCCAAGGGTCAATATTAGGTCCCGTCTTATTAAATATCTTTATAAACGAAATTGTTAGATTGTGAAAAGAGTCTTTATAACTATACCGAGTCAGCCCTAAGACGGTCCAGAGATCGAAACAATCCAAATGCTGAAACCAATCAGAAAATGCGTCAACCTGACAGTTTCCGGAGCCTATGAGTCTTTTGTTAACTATATATTCGTGCATAATGACCGAAATACTCGATTTCTGAAACATTGAAAACTGTCTGCTAGATGATGATAACGACTTAGTCGTGCTTTGGTTTCCAGACACAAGTACATTTTCAGCACTTTCGTAATATTTCTTCCTATGCCTTGTATTTTTTTACTGTCTGAAACTTTTGTCTTGAACTGCACCTCCTAATCCTTACATTTTGTTCTTTAGTCAAGTTAGTAATTTTCTCAACTTCTATCTTTTTCTGCTTATGCCTCTTGTCTAGTGTTTCATTGGCAACCGTATACTTCTGAAACGATGTGTTGCGCTTGAGAACAACTGTCCTTTTTCGCAGGAATTTTACATTTCAGAAGTGGATATTTGATAAGTCTCTTTTTTCGTAAATTGAGCACTCTGTTTTACTCATGTGGAAAAGAAACGCTCTCATGTGACACTTACATGTGGTGACACTAGCTTCGTTACATCTCCCGAAATAATCTCACTGTCTCTGTCACACTGTAGTATGTCAGGAAAATCATTGGCTTTCAAAAACCTCTTGCAAAACCTTAGCAGCATGTTTTGCAGATTTTTTAATTTTGCAGATTTTTTTAATTTTACATTCACGAATCGTGACCAAACATCAACTACAGAAACAATGTAGTTGTACGTTGTGTTGTCGCGGCTTACAGCATGTGATCAAGCCAATATGCTGTGTACCCGTTCGAAGAACCTCGAAGACTAAGTGCTTTTCAATTGAGCTTAAACATGCCCATTTGCTGCTCATTACTGGGACCTTTCTGACACCTCTTTTACTGCAGCAAGTACACTTGCTGTCATTGGGGATGTAACTGCTCTTGCCCCGAGACCTTTCAAATTGCTTAACTGTTTCTGGACCTTTTTATAAGATCAGGCATACATCGTACTGAGAATTTCCTGATCCTTGTAAGAATCGTTTCCTGACCTGCTTCAACTGTCATGGAAAAGCGTCTTTATTTCTAAAAACATGCGTTTTCATATCGGCTGCGTTCTACGTGTTGTATAGCATGTTGTTTTTTAAATCCCCTGACACATATTTCAAGATTACTAGATAGGTTTCTTGGGTCACCTCGCGTATTTGCTTATGTTATATTTACCTGTGTATGGTGTGGTAAAATTACAATAAAGAAATTGTAACACAATGGCTAGTACTGAAAATGTTTGATAAAAGGTCGGTATATGTGGACTTTATTTACAGTGAAGTCGAATGTCGAGTGTAGAAGACGTAATGTAAACAACGTAGCATATTTACATTATAAGGCGTTCGGTTTGGTCGTCGAAAACGGCAAACTTATATTTATCATTGGTTTTGGAAATGTCTGTGTGTTGACGTCACAGATTTAACAAGCGATCATGGTTCTGCTTTTTCAGCAGTAAAATGACCACATTGTTTTATATCTATTATTGTGTTTGGTTACTAGGTGCCAATGTAAAATGTGCCAAATATGAATTTACAGATAGATACCTAGTTCAATTTGTTTCCTTTTGAAATTGATGTCTATGGGTAACAGAGGGGTACATTTTATATGATTTTACATATGTCTATATTTAATAACCAGTAATAACAACTTAAAAGCGCAAGCGGAGTACATACTTGAATCAATACATACAAGATAGGTTAAGTGAGCATATATACGAAAAACATCAGTGCGAATTAACATTGTAATGACCAAACATGACCAACAAAGACAGGCAAAGACCAACAGTTCGGAAAGTTTTCTTCAGTATTAAAAATTAAATTATCGTGTTTTAACAATATTTTATGGATGGTTGATTTGGATGATGATTTATTTATTAAAACAGGATCTGTATTAATGAGTTGTTCTGTAAATGTTGATCCGAGGAATAAGATAGTATAAATATGTGAAAATCAAGGTTCATAAATGCAACTGCATTGCGAAAACTTGTGTTGAATGCTCTGTTTACCACACATTATTTTTTAACATTATTTTCCGACAACTTTGATTCTCTGCAACAACTCGTTCTTGTTAATATATTTATTCTCTTTAAACCGTCGAACAACAAGACAAAACCCGAGCGACAAAATAACGTACAAGGTATTTGCGACTTTGGTAAATCAATGACGTCATTAAATTAAATGTATGTGCATTTAAAATGACGTCAAAATACATATTTTGTAACAATCGAACTCCTCAGGTAATTCCGTACTCGGGACAATCATCCCTCGGATGTATCAGGTGCAATGATACTAATAGAATCACTATTGTTGTTTGCTTGGAGAAGTATTCGCCATTAAAATGTTCTTAAAAGCGATAGGTGTAGTGTATACAATTATTTCATCCTATAAACTTCATTTATCGATTTAACTGTTCACATCTCTTTAGATATAAATTTCATAGAGATAACAAAACATTTATCGTTGTTGTTTTGGTGGCGTCATAGGCACCGACATGTTTATATTCGCGGGTTTTTTCCCGTCATACATCCGAGAGATAATTCGTAAATTATCCGAGGCGTTCCGATTGAAATTGTAACTGCAAAATGACTGTTTTGCTCCATTTGTATTGGTTATATTTTGACTCATCTTAATTTTAATTGGAACCGTTCGTAACACACATGTCTTTGAAGCAGCTTATAGTGTGGACTACTCGGAACACCATGTTCATTTTACTTTCAGATGAAGATAATCAGTGCAATGCTACTACTCTAATATTTTATATTTATGAAGCAATCAGATAACGCAAGTGCTTCATATTTGTTGTTCAGTTTAATGTCCCACCACGTGTATTTTAGTTGTACGTAGAAGATGTCCACTTGAATCAGATATAGTGCTGTCGTAGCTTTATATAGCATTCAGTGACTTCCTGACATAATACTATAATCAAGCACATTATCCGTATTCTCGTCAGACCAGTCCTTGACGAGTCCTTATATTTGCATGAGCGTTAGCAAAGAAGCCATACCATTTCCATTTTAACCAAATTCGGCATGTAGCGCCCCGCACGGATTTTAACCCGGCGCCTCTCGTACCTGACGCCGATGCTCGAGCTCTGTCAGAGTACTGCGAATGTATATACTTGTTAGTATCTTGTTTGTTGCTAGTGTTTGTATTGTTGTTACTGATGCAGCTGTTTATGATGATGCTGTTACGTTGTTGGCGGCTGTGTTGGTGGCGTTAATAATGATAATGGTGCAGCTGCTTTTGTTGTTGCTTCTACAGACGATGCTCTTTTTGCCTTAAGATACTTAGGCTTTTCTGTAGACCTCTACCGCGCTTAAATTTTTGCACAACACTATTTATAAACTCGCGCTCGCCTTATCTCCGCAGATTCTAAATTGTGCTACAAAGTCCAGGAATATTCACGGTCGTGTAAATTATTCATGTCGCCTGTCACAACGGAAATCCCGTTTATGAAAACAAAAGCAGACGGAAGAATGACATCTGCTTTAAGAGTCCGTCATAAAGCAAATGCTACGTCCCAGGCTATAAAATTAATTCTGGCTCAAATGAATTATTCACCAGCCTAAGCAAAGTCACTAAACAACAATTCTGTTGTATGTAATTGTCATTGATAACATTGTGTGTTTTTCGGCTTACATTTCTTATGTCCGCCTTAGGTACCGACCATTTTTATGAAATAATTACTCATGTCACGGATATTAGCATACACTGTCTTTATGTTTTCTTATTGATCATGACATACATCGCAGCGAATATTTATGTTCACTATAGCGACGTCCAGCTTTTTAGTGAAAGAGAAATACCCAGCAAATGTCTGGGCAGAACCAGCGGCGCACTGTGGGTCAGCTAGAAAAAAAATCTTGGTAAGTCCTTCTCCCTAAAGGGGAGAGGCTAAGCAGTCCATGTGTTATTATCACAACACCACAGACGCCCCCTCAAAGAATTGCACAATCCATGTCCAAAAGAGTGCATGAAGCTTAACTTGGGATAACCTTTGGGGCGAAAAATTCCGCTGGAACGACAACGAATGCTTAATCTTGTTAGGTAGGAAATAGTAACTTAAGTTCAAGTGGGGCTTAGCACCAGCTTATAAATACGGAAATTAACGGTTTTATTTCGTGAAGATGGCTGGTCTCCAAAAAGGTATTTAATACAAAAGAACGTGACCATAACGTGTCCGCTTTGTTTGCAAAAAATTGTCACTTTTGCAGATGACAATACACTTCTTTGTATCGACATTGTTTGTGTATGAATGTCTCGTAAGAAGGAGTAGAGAGGATGTTTTTAACCTTTTCAAGATGTATGCATCTCGTTTTTATAAACATAAATCTGTACAAAACAGTTCATATTCAGGTAAATTGTGATCACTATATTTAGTCCTAGCAGGAATCCGTCCTTGTTTTATCCACGATGCTTCTTTCTTGAATTTTCTTTCATTCCCAATACAGGTGTTTGCTGTTAGTTGTCTCACTATAATGGGATATTTTATTTAGAATGTTTGTCTTCGAGAAAAAAAAAACCTTCAGGTAGTTCGAAGTTGGAGCTTTACAAACCAGTTTTAAGCACCCCTGTCGGATCTTTTGTCGGCTGACCGTTCCAAGGCGGTAACTGTTTTTCATTTTGCGTGTAATGTCTCGTCTCTATGTTTTTGCATTTACATTAAGGCTGTTCGCCTATGTTAAGTGTCACCTCCAGATTAATATTTGTGGTAATACTCATAGGACCTTCGATTATTTTCCTATGTATCCAAATCTCATTAAATGCTTGAAAGTATGTTTTATAGGTGTGACACTTCTTTTAATTTGTCCAGATTATTGTGCCTTATATAAGTTTGATAGGAAATGAATACATATGTAAAGTTAGAAAGAAAAATCGTTTTTAGAAATAAAGGAATCGCTCAGGGAGTAAATTTCTGGGTATTACAATAAAAAGAATCAAGCCCATATTCATCTTAAGACAGTTTACGTATATGTTGCATTCTTTGCGAAACGGCTTGAGGAAAATGTTGCCTTGCACAAATAATGCACACATAGAAAATGTAACAATTTTCTGCAATTCCACACAATTCCAATGCCAATCACGCGGAGATTGATCAGTCGAAATAGGAAAAGACTTAGTTTAGATGATGGAATGAGGGAGAATACATCCGATTAACAAATGAAACAAGCGCGTACAAAATAATACAACAATGAAACACACGCGTACAAAATAAACGACAATGAAACACACGCGTACAAAATAATACAATGAAACACACGCGTACGAAATAATCGGCAATGAAACACACACAAAAGAAAGAAAACGACAATGAAACACACGCGAACGAAATTATACGACAATGAAACACACACGAACAAAAGAGAAACGACAATGGAACACGGTGCCTATAAGACTGATCCTTTGCCCCCTAAAATATAGTATTAGGTTGCTGGGTGGGCCAAAGATGCTGCCATCAATAAGGTTCTATTAAGTGATAGTCATCTTCCAAGCAGGATAACTGTCATAAACATTCTAATCTAGTGCTTTTTTGATGGTATTTGTATTGCAGGTTTGCTCGAGCATGTGAGTTGCGGAAATGGGTTGTGATGGAGATGGCCATTATAGTAAATTCCGTTGTATCTTGTATCACTAATTACGCTACATTTGTCAATAACTAATACAAAAACTTCATTGTTTGAATACGCCAGTATGCAAAATGTAACTATACAGTCTTTCTTTTTTCCAGAGCCAAAACAGCAAAAGTTCAGATCTGACAGCTCCCAGCTGAAGATAGTTGATGTGGATATTCACTATTTGCAAAGATCTGATTAAATGACGGTGTGAAAGGTGGTGTCCTTAAGTTGAGATATTTCTTTCAAATAACATAAAAAGTCATTGTTACCTAAAATGTATAGCAAATGTTCTTTATTGATGTCCTAGTCCGAGATCTGTGTGATCAGCCTAAATCACCACTCGCCATTGTAAACGGGTATTTTCTATCTAAACCATGATGCAGAGAAAGTTATTTTTAAACCAAGAAAACCACGTGACATCTTAGTATTGAGATCACATTAAATCGTCATGCAGGTAATCAGCTCTGCGGTCGATATCTATTTTAGTAGCGATTATTATCGAGCTTATTTATAGATTTGAACAGAATAAACAGGGTTTTTTTCCAAATTTGTTCTGTCTAACAATATAGGAAGTGTTCAAAGTCCTCGTCACGTACATGTCGAGTAAGGTAAGAGTTTGTGCAGAAATAATGCACATATTTCCCAAAGCAGGTAAGATATTGTTATACGTATTTATATAGGCAAGCTATTGAATACCACCTATAAGGGAAAATAGCTCATTTAAGGTCAAGAACTGTAATGGATTATCCGTAGAGTTGGTTGAAATACAGGACTCTTATGCAAACATCGTATGGTGACTTATAATGTGCGAAAATTTACTTTAAAATGGTAAAGATGTTAGCAATAAATATACTTTTGTGAGTTCACTTCTACACTTCATAATGACGTGAATGGTCTTTCTTAAAATTAAAGTATTCAATACAATATACTGTCACAAAATGCAAACTAAGACAAGCAGAAAGTGGCTAGAACTAACGTCAAAGGTGACGCAAAAACTGGATATATGGGAGCCAGTTACAAAACATTTTAAAAGTTATTGTTTTATTAGGAAATTTTAGTATACTATAACTCTCCAGAACAAAAAATGTGTATAATAACAATTCCTGTGACATATAATGATTTAAAACAAAATAAAAAGCGAAACCTGACACCATGTAATAGGTCTTCCAAGATAATGCATATCTAGAAGATATTTGCCAACATTATTACATTTAACTATGAAACTAAAATGTACAAGCAGGAACTGCACATATGCAGCAACCTTACACAACACAAATCCTTATTGTTTAGGTAGTATTTTTTCTTGAACATAGTATGTTTTTATTTCTTTCTCGGTATATTAATGTTTATTTTTCAAGTCCTTTTGTATGGAAGCATTTTTGTATCTGGTTTTATGTATACAAAGAACACTGTTTATTATTTTCTTAATTAATGCAACTTTACACATTTCAAGTGAAATGGATAAAGACAAACTTACAGAAACAGTCAAAACATAACGATCGGGTATGTCCTTAATCCCGATGGAACTAATGTTGTCACAAAGCAATGCTATTACGTAAATATGTGCTACTACGGTTTATAAGTACACACTAAACTGGCTGTCAAATGGAAGGTAGTATGTTATTCAATATAGGACCGAAATACTATAAAATATCAAATGTTTTATTATGACAAGCAATATGTTGATAATATCCGAGATGTATAATGCTATTTGGTAAATCATGGTGTAAGGAAACAATTATTAGTCTGAACATATTCTGTTTCTGCAAAATGTTGTGTAATAAAAGTCTTGGACAAGGAACAAATTCTCATGACAGGTCTGTGTTTAAACCCACGACTCTCCGATCACGAGTGCTTAACCTAAACCTCTTGACAGAGAACACTTCCGCCATGTTATAAATGCTGTTTTGGTGTGCTGCACGTTCTTCTTTTGCAAGAAAATTGATCATCCAAATCTTAAATAAATCCTTTTGGAAAGGTGTCGTCAAAGGGCTACGCTTTAAACTTTAAACCCTCCGATCCAGTGTAAAAACATAACATCTTGACCATAAACACTTTAGAAATGCTATAAAAGCATTCATGTACGCTTGCAGCACGGGATACGCTATTTTTATTTGCGCGAACCTAACAGAAATCGTTTATGTATATTGTGGGTATCATTAAATGTTGCATAAACATTGCCTCTAAAGTCTGGCTTTACCGTGCATACTCAATGGAACAACGTTTGTCTGTTATGGACTGGATCGTTGCTAATAAATAATGTCAATTTGTTGACATGCAGACCAAACATCAAAAGACGTACCATAGAGCATTTTATCCACTTTCGTAAGTTATTAAATTTTAATAGTAATAAAAATAAACGAAAATCTCTCTTTTTCCGCCATGTTGGAATGAAAGTAACAAAGTAAATACAAATATAAATAAAATAGAACGCCGTCCTAAGGGTTAGAAAGTCCGCTTAACAGACTTTCCCCATGTGCAAATTTCAGTAAGAATTCCTTACATAGTCGTCGCGCTCCGGCGCTTCGCCAATGACACTGACGTGTTTCATGTAATATGGAAAAAGTAATTTTGTGTAGTTTTTTAAATCGAAATTATACCATATTCTTTTCTCATCACTATGTGGGCATTATTTTTTAATGACGTCACTACTTTCGTCATAACGTATAGAGAATATCAGCGCTTGGACATTTTGTATTCAAATAAATCGTTTTTCTTTTCATTGCTTGCATTTGAGAAACTCGTCAGGAAGTGGGAGGTTAGACCTCTGTAAAACCGGTTTAAGCACCCCAGTCGGTCCATATTGCCGACTGACCGTTCCAAGACGGTAACTGTCGGGTTTGCTCTTTTCGTTAAATGACTCATCACAAATTTGTTCTTACTTTTCGTTTGGCGTGCATGTGAAATACCTTTGTTCTGTGCCTTTTCGGAGTTTGGTATATGTTGCAATGTTCATAGGACTTTGTCATAAATTCTTATCACTTACACGCTGTGTGGAACAGTTAATTAACCAATTATATAATTAACTATGTTAATATTTACTTTCATTTTTTATTTACAAGCCTCCAGACGATTATTTTTATATTTTTATAACCAAACTTGTAAATGAAAAAGCTACAATAGTAACCAAGTCGTCTACAACAAACTTAACAAAACTTCAGAGATTAAAAAAGACTTCTGATATACCAAATTCTCAATATTACGCTATTACATGTAAAATAAAACACAGATAGTTTGATGTCTCTTACCATAAGAGTAAAAACTAGAAACACTGAAATGTCATCTTTTGGACATTTATTAAGAATCAGAAGACAAGCAACAGTTTAAAGTCCCCTTGCCAGATGCTCTCTCAAGGGGTATTGTCTTAGATTGGCGACTTGCTTTCATACAAATCTTTTTCTTAACAGAGACAATTCACGACACTTCATTTTTTGTCAGGGCCATGGCCATTGTACAGAAGTGTAAAAGGAAATCTTTAGTATTTAAAGTTGATTTGGTCAAACTGTTAGGGAGACATATTTTAATTGCAACGTGTGCATTTTCTTGTCACTTGTTTTTCTAAATCTTCTCGTGTTGGCTGTGTTTTAAGGAATGTAACATGTATGCAATTCTTGCTGTTTGTTTTATGAATAACATTCAAATGTTGGAAGTATCCGCCTGTTAGGAGTGTCCTGCACTGAAAGCAGCCCCATCGTTTTAAACAGACTTAATATCTGGTAAGTGATTCCTATTATTCAATGAATATTGCAATCTTGTAAATCAAAGCACATAAAATACAAATCACGCAATGTTTGCTCATTCATTTATACATGTAACTCATCCTAAAATAATGCTAGTAAGCATTCGCTCAATATTGAACCAATGTGGAATGACGTCATTTCATTGCAGTGGCATTCAATTTCCTGGCTTGCTTCTGTAATTGTATTCGGAACGAAATAGATTGTATTTGTTCATTATTTCTTAATGCAAAATTAATATATATGACAATAGCTTCGGGTTTTATTAACTACTTTTATTTTCTACGAAAATAATTCACCCCACTGTCACTAAAATGCTGTCTACGAACTGTTTCTACGGAATAGACATTTAACACGCCAATGGAGGTTTCCCACATTTACAAGTTAAGTTGAGACGACAATGATCAAGTTGAGATGACCTTGATCATGTTGACATTACCTTTATACATCTCAAGCAACTTTGCTGTATACCTCTCTTACCGATCTAACCGATCTTAAGCAAAGTGATTTAAGCAAAGTGGGAATGTACACGTTGTGCTTTGTGGGCTTTGATTTAAGGTGAGGTGCCAATACGACCATGTGATTTGCTTATGTAAACACAACATTCCTGTCAGGTTTGGATTTAGATTTATAAGCACTTTAATACAACTTTTTTAACAATGTCACGCTCCTTAGCGCTTAATAAGAACTATACAGTATATAGTGTTATCTTTAATTTCTACCAAGGAGCGTTTTTTTGCCGACTGACTGTTCCAATGCGGTAACTCATGCTTTTGTTATGCCTCGTCTCTGTGTTTTTGTCACATTTACATTTACCCGGTTTGCCTTTGTCTAGAGGTAAATAAGATTTAAATATCTGGAAATTTGATAGGACATTTTCTTATTTACCTGTTGATATTCATTCGGTCTGACCGTGCGTCTTTCATTAACTTTTAAGTAGGTCAAAAGTGAGGACAGCTGCACTGAATTAAAAATGGTTAATTTGACAACTTTCAATTTTCTATCAGGTCAAACTAGCAAATGTATCAATACCTTCTCTTGACATTTGTTAAGAGCATTAAGTAAAGCCATGCACCTTGGTTTACTTTGGAAGATGCTGGATACGAACCTAGCGCGCTAATTGATTATTACGTATGTACGGTAAGCAAGAGAATGGTTGGCTCTCCATCCTGCAACACGTCATAATGCGCGGATTTAAAACAAACAACAACGTACTTACACAGCTAAACGAGTTAAAAAAATATTTACTTCTTAAGCTGCAATCGTCGATGAGGATCGTCTCAACTCAGTCTGTACACATTTTATTACTTTAGATTTGCTCTGTAAATTAAAATAACGATATTGTCTGATTATACAAGAAAACGTTGATGTAGAGCGTCAAATTCGCCAAAAGAAATGTATCAGAAAGCTAAGTATGTTTTGCATAGTATCATTTAGTACCACTTCATTTGCTAGAATTATAGAATTACAAAAAATGTGTTTTAATATTCACTCTGTTAGTCGGAATGACACTATTTTATTTTTTCAATTTCTAAGGTAACAAAATAACAGGTGTGATCATCACTTAATTTACCATTGCGGTATGGAGTATTGTAATGCGTTATATAATATACGTTGTTCGTTTATAAGTTGTACGACTTCGAAGTGGAATGAAGTATCCAAAATAGTAAATGGGTGTTGTTGTTTTGTTGTTGTTTATGGGGTTTTTTTTGTTATTTTTTGCTAGTTTTTTTTTTTTTGTTTTTTTTTTTTTGTTTTTTTGTTTTTTTTTTATTTTAGCACTAGGGTCCTTTATCATTTGTATCCTCTTTCTCATCCTCATCGACCTCATCATCGCGATTGAGTTCAAAGTACCATTTTACGGGGATAATAAAATAGATTTTAGCTTTACCTCAACCATTGTGAAGCTGATAACACCATAATTTGGAAATTATTTGGGTCCGATTCCTCTAGGACCAAGACGTCACTGTAGACGAGATTCTATGGAATTTGACATTGATGATCTATTGACCACAGTTTTTCTGGCATGGATAAAATTGTACAAGTTAATAATCATCATTTTACATTCCTCCACATAATAAAAACACAATAACTAATTAACATCTAAACATAAACTTAATATATTGATATCTCGACCAAAAAACTTCTGAATAAGGACGTTAAAGGAAAAGATACACACCGTCGACGCCGACGAGAGGTTCACTTCACTTTCTTCGAAAATTTGAGATAAAACGACACATGGATAACGATGGCAAGTGGTAAGTGATCAGTAAGTGGTCACTGAGTTTCTGAAGTAGTAAAATTGGTCTGGGGCACATGTATCTGACATTAAGATACTGTATCTTGACATATGGCACTTTAAATAAGCTTGGTCATTCTCTTCAAGATGAGGAACTCTATTTGCCAGAGTGACCGTTCAAATATTTTCGGTTACTAAGTTGCTTTTTTTCGTTTTTCCGTTCCAATTGACACACTAGCATCTTCCAATCAAATCTAATACTTTTCCATATGTGCATATTTGCCTTTTTATAGTATTGGCTTTGATTTCTCGAATTGGTCCAGTATCATAAAAACTATCAACATATCCGCTCTCCAAATTTGATACAAGCGGGAAAGTATATGCAAAAAAAAAACACAATAAAACAGATGCAAAAGTTAAAGTATGATTGTTGTTTTCTCGATATTTGCATTGACTTTACATTACTCTTTTTATTTTCCATTACCGCCAACTAATTATCTCTGTTAATAAACATTTTGGCTCAAGATCATGGAATCTTTTTTTCATTTTCCTAGTTTACTTTTGATGGAGGAGAGCCTATCGATAACCTTTTGCCGCGACTAAATGAGGCTCCTGTACGTTTAACAGAATAAAGTGAACATTTTCCTAAAGTAGAGTGTACACTCAGTGGTCAGTTGTCCAGACAAACGTCCATTTAACAAGTGCATTCACCAAAAGAAAATCGAAATTGCAGGAAGATCTTCTCTTACTGTTGTTAATCATTTCCCATACTCCAAGTGAGCTTTTTGTTATTTGTACGAATCCCTTTCGGATTTTATGTGAGTTTTTAAAATGCTGCTATTATATGAGCAACAGACAAAACAAAAATGTCAGACATCAAACGCTTTCTTCTGCTTTTTGACTTAATAAGGCGCATTAGTGTACGTCCAGCAGAGTACAAGGACAGCTTCATTACGGTACCGTTAACAATTAATACCGCTCTCGAATGTCTTGTTTACGTGAATAAATAGCTCCATTAATTATTGAGGGTTGCTCAATGTAAATAAAATAGCAAAGTACGTGTATTGTTTTTTTGTATGTACTTTACTATCAGTTGTATTGAATATATACAGTTAATGGCTAAGGTTGAATTCATTTTTTAAGTCACAAATCATAAAGATCGTCTTTTGGCATTTGTCCAGAACAATAAGAACACAGCATTGTCGCCACGGTACTTTCTCACGTTTGTGAAGGTTATCGCCCTTGGTTCATCATAGGATAAGGGGTATTTCCACGTTGCTAACTTTCTATTTTCTAATCAAATGTGCAACTACGCAATCTCATATGTACAGAATGCACAGGCAAACTTTGAATTAAATTACATTTTCCAGGATCCCATTACGATTATGCTGCAATATGTTTTTTTTCTGCGATTGTATATCTAAAAT
The DNA here is from genome assembly GCA_007844125.1 of Sinonovacula constricta. NCBI lineage: Eukaryota > Metazoa > Mollusca > Bivalvia > Cardiida > Solecurtidae > Sinonovacula > Sinonovacula constricta. The sequence goes on from CM017562.1 coordinate 16,229,086, forward strand.
AAAAGGTAACATACTGTTATTTAACGAGTACTGAAACTGCTTAATCTTCCTCTAATTATAACTGCAGTGACAAAGGCCCTGATTCGTGACTAAATTATGAGCATTTGGTACACACTGCTAGCTGCTTCCAAGAAGACAAGTTGATCTCGTGATCACGATTAAATCCTCTGTGGCGAATGACATAGTGTCCTCGATTTGCAGATAAGTTGACAGATGATATTAATACAATACATCCTCTTCATCTATATATAATTTATGCCTTGCATTTTTTTCTGGGTCTCCGTTACTCAAATAACCGAAACCAAGACGTGTGGGGCGACCATGGTCGAGAGGTAGAGTCGCCGACTTGTAACTCATATTGCTCCCCGGTATCTCACTACGTGGGTTCGAGTTCCGGTCGGGGAAAAGGACTAAATGAGGGGAGGTATTCCAGCTGACATGCGGCATTTGCCTGAAGTCTTCCTCTATCAGAATATCTGGACATTTCCATAATAATCATAAATGTGTTACTATGGAGTTGTTGTTTTTAAAGAAGCTTTACCCAAATCAAGATTTGTAAAAGAGAGTGTTAGCATAAGCAAGTACTTACAAAAGTTGTCATTTTATTTCAAACCAGAAGGCCAAAGCCCATGTGGCCACAGGACATAGTACATATTGTTTATGTGATCAGGTGAACATATATAATTATGATAAATAAAGTCAATAAATGTATAAACATAACAGTGCGTTTGAAGTAGTATAAACATGGATCATTATAATTATAATTATGCATTAAATTCAATATACATGTACATTAGAAACTTAGACATTTTAAGGAGATATTAGTCAATGTTCATATGCGAGCTATTAGGATATACTAACAGTCGAAATATAGACATTATGAACTATATACACTAAATAAAGTTATCAAGAAACCTAATTAAGCTAACGAGGTAACTATGTGACTTTCAAACCAGCTTTACTAGTATTGATTATCGAAAGCGTGCATTGACTCATACAGACTGAAGATAATTTAATTCCACCATGACACCTAACGAAAACGAAATTGTAGGAACCAATCAGGAAAAGTTAAAATGTCTTAACAAATAAAGTGCACATTAAAGTCCTATGACGTATTTTCGAATACACAAAATCAATAAACAATTAGGGGACATAGAATTCATGTGCGTGTTGGCTTATATTGAGTGCGTAAATTTTATTTGCACATAATTAAGACTACCTGAAAAGTAAAGCTGGCTTGATGTCTATCTAATGTATATTAATACACTTAAATAATAATGCATAGCTATACACAACGATGATACGTATACTAATTCCGCTAACTATATTCAAACTACAAGGGTCAAAGTCGTGCCAGGTGATACTTACATTGCTTTAAAATTTGGCGTGCTCCGGGGTAACGTTGGGTGGTAATTATAAATATTCATAAAAATGAAACTAACTGTTCGATTTTAAAAATTTCTGGTTAAAATATTTAAAATAAATGGAAAAATATTTGTTCAAAATTTGAAGCGCATATAACGTCATATATAGAAGTTATAGCACCATTCTACGAACTTTCTGATCAACCCTCGTACATAGCGTCATAGCGTTTAATACAAATGTTAAGTAGTACAGCATTTAATAACGTGTAATTAGGCGTTTTCTACATAAGTGTGATGAGATCTTATAACAAAAGCTTTGTGAACAAACACACATAATAATTTCTTTATAGCATTTTCGTTTTCATTAGAAATTAACTCTACTAATTTTTGCCTGTTAGGTCTATGTCTATAATAGACTTGAATATAAACATTACGTAAGTAAGTATACAAAAAGCATTCTAAAACAAAATGGTATTCATCTTCTATAACGTTGCTTGTTAAACATTTTCTTTTATTAACAGGAATTGAATAAGGTTTTGTCCATCTACCGGTCAAAAGTAAAGGTTACTATTAACGTACAGGTAAACTGCAAGACAGTACGACACAAGTTTTTAAGACAGTTGGTTGCAAAAAGAAACAAAAAATTGTGTGTCGATTCTTCTAGCTTTAGTTGTAGTGGCGTTTATAGAAGACTGATTAGTGACTAAATGAAAGGCACATTAGTGTGTGTCTAGCAGAAGACAAGTGAAGCCTAATTACAATGCCGTGACGTTTTAATGGTGCTGCTGCCGAGAACAGAATGTAATCACGTGAACAAAACAATGCATATAACAGAGTCCAAAATTGGAAAATCGCAAATTGAATGCTTGCATGTTGCTTTGATTGTGTTGTCAGAAAATTTTAAGTGGCATTCGAGTAAGTACTATCATAAACCGGCAGAATGATTATTTGTGATAAAAGATCAGCATACAGTAATGTGCTGTTGAAGCCGAATTTATTTAAAACATTTTGATATGAAAGTAAATAATAGTTTGACGTTATGTAATGTTTCTGTAACAGCCATTCTTTCCTATCTGATTTTCCCTGTTACATTGAAGCCGTCTGCTTTGCATATACAATACTAATATTAGGGGGTCTGTTTATCCAGCTATTTAGAAATAAACGTCTACATCACTTAATCATTCAGCAGAAGTATCGAGAGTGTACTTTAGAAAAAATCAAATAGAGAAAAGCGTGGGCAGACAAGAGTTAGGTTGAATTTACAATCTAGATCTAAAACTTTGCCAGAGAAGATCGTTTCTTTGAATACAACCTTTACTTGTATAGCCGTGTTTCTGCTACATTTGAAAAAAAAAATGTTATGCTTAAAACTACATCCAAACAAAAATGGGCGAATTGCTCTGGATTTGGCAGCAAATGGGACATTTTTTATCAAAAGGCTCCCAACCAAGATGGATGTAATGAATGAACACGGCCTGTATTTTAATCGGAATGCATTGATGTATATCATTAGAATGTTCGTTTGTTTTAAGTTATTTGTTGTAGTATAATTTCCAAATAGTTACATGTGCATTTTAGAACGAAATACACTCACTAAATAACAGCCATTTGATTATATTTGTTGTTGTTTTTTAACGTCTGAATCTTTCAGGAAAGCAATATTTTATTTTAAACACAAACTTTCAACTGTAAAAAAGTCCAATACTTTTAAATATGATATTGTTTTTGTTGACAATTTTATTTCACATGTGCTTAATTGATAGTGACGAAGGTTTTCTATTGTCACACTGGCAATTCACATAACCACTCTTTTACACTCTCGGTTCATTACAATTACCTCTGTAACAGGCTCAGTATTTTAGGCCACGTGACTCATTATGACGTCATGTAAAATTTCTGTTAGAAATTTGAAAATAACAGTTTCAAATCGGCTACACACTTAGCTTGTGAATTACCAGTGGGGTAAAGATGGAGTGTTTGAATATTGTTAAATTATTTGGTGTCAGTTAGTAATTTATTTAGTTTTTGTATCGGCGTGTGTGTTTAAGATACAGTGTTAAACATATACTTACTATCTGTAGTTATCTACCTTGCGTAAAAGTACAGAAAAAAATTCCATAGTTATTGCTAAATTATTCAAGTAATCTGACGTTTTCAGACCAAAACAAAATATTTGTCATTTAAACACGGAACTAAACTACGGAAATAAAATATATTTTTCCTAATCCGGGTTATGCATCGACTTTCTCAGTGTTTTTGGTACTTTTAGATTTTCGATTTTTCGAACGGAGGTTACGCACGTGCGTAAAGTGCGTTATGGCAGAAACGCGCCTGATATAGGTAGTCGGATCACCTCGGCCATTTCCCTAAATGGGACATATTTTGTGGCAGAAGGTCAAAACAAAGATGGCAGCTCGAATGACGGCTCGCTATTGTACGATGCCAGTTAAACTTCAATTTGTGGCTACTTCAAATTTAAATCATCCATGTTTAATTTACAAAGCGCAGCAAACAAAACAGCTGTCAAACGACGCCATTGTTTATGTTTTGTGCGAACTACATTTTAGGCATATTCTTTCGACTTCCGGTCGAAAACGATCGTGATTTCTTTAAGTATCATTGCACCAGATACATCCAAGGGATGATTGTCCCGAGGACGGAATTACCCGAGGAGTTCCGATTGGGTCTGTAAAATGTTATAGGTGTATATGTTAGAATAAGGAACGATAACTCTGCTTAGGATGATATCACATAACATGTGTTGATTTGTTAATATTGTGACTCCTGTATGTTTTAATTCCATACTATAAAGCTGGAATGTGTTAATTAGTTTTGTCCAAGGCCAACACAATTCCACATATCTGAAAGCCAATCTTTCTCACTAAACAAGACGAACGCACATTGTGATGGTTAACGACCGGGAAATAACTAAAATGGGTTGCACGGTGACGAACCCTTGTCTAGAAACTGACCGGAAGAAAATTAATGCATAATGACGAAGGGTCAAGAAGTAATCAGTCTTAATGTACATTACAGCCACCAGCATCCCTGCAATAATGACGATGGTAGAAATAAGGCGAGATAGTATGTGAAGGTTAAATTATCCGAGGATAATTTTACGTGATCACCGGATACTCTACTTCTATAATTAGGGTTTTCGAGAATTTCAAAATTATGCGGCTGTTCTGCTGAAGTGTTGATAAGCACGTGCGCGGTTCATACATTTATTAAGTACTTTTGTTATCCGAAGATGGTGTTCCTTTATAGCAGGTGTGATGATTCTATCACTCTGAAAGCATGTATTGACACCTCACCCTGTCACCGAAATAATCAGCCACGTGAATAATCGGATAAGAACAGCATAACTGAACCGAACTGAACTTCTCTATTGGCTCAGATGTTTACAACCATACATACGTCATAAAATTGCCGATGTTAACATGTGACGTAAAAAGACAATGCATGTCGGGAATTTTAACGACTTGTATTTTTGCATTCTTTTAAAGGAATTAATGCAGAATTAAGCTTATATGGGTGTAGTAAATCGGATGAGAAAATAGGTTAAATTCTTGGAAAATGTACTAAAATTTGTATATTTATTTATTTTATTGAAATTAAACGAGACCACTGCCTATTTAGACTCAGTGCATAAAATTGTTCTGAAATGTGAACAAATGGATATATACAATTAAAGTTGTTAAACAAGTGATGCGTACGCATCGATGACAATGATGCCAAGTATGTCGATCCTCCTATCGGGATTATTTCCTAGATGTATTTTTTAGCAAGGGATTGTTCGTGTTGTTATAGGTTGTATTTTATTTTGTGACATAATATTTTGTATTGTTATTTCGTTATGTAATATTTTGTATTGTTATTTCGTTATGTAGTATTTTGTATTGTTATTTCGTTATGTAATATTTTGTATTGTTATTTCGTTATGTAATATTTTGTATTGTTATTTCGTTATGTAATATTTTGTATTGTTATTTCGTAATGTAATTTTTGTGTTGTTTTTTCGTTATGTAATATTTTGTATTGTTATTTCGTTATGTTATATTTTGTATTGTTATTTCGTTATGTTAAATTTGTATTGTTATTTCGTTATGTAATATTTTGTATTGTTATTTTGTTATGTAATATGTTGTATTGTTATTTCGTTATGTAATATTTTGTATTGTTATTTCGTTATGTAATATTTTGTATTGTTATTTCGTTATGTATATTTTGTGTTGTTATTTCGTTATGTAATATTATGTATTGTTATTTCGTTATGTAATATTTTTTATTGTAATTTCGTTATGTAATATTTTGTATTGTTATTCCGTTATGTAATATTTTGTGTTGTTGTTTCGTTATGTAATATGTTGTATTGTTATTTCGTTATGTAATATTTTGTATTGTTATTTCGTTATGTAATATTTTGTATTGCTTTTTCGTTATGTAATATTTTGTATTGTTATTTCGTTATGTAATGTTTTGTATTGTTATTTCGTTATGTAATATTTTGTATTGTTATTTTGTAATGTAATATTTTGTATTGTTATTTCGTTATGTAATATTTTATATTGTTATTAGTTATGTAATATTTTGTATTGTTATTTCGTTATGTAATATTTTGTATTGTTTTTTCGTTATGTAATATTTTGTATTGTTATTTCGATATGTATTATTTTGTATTGTTATTTCGTTATGTAATATTTCGTATTTTGTGATGTAATATTTTGAATTGATTGTTATTTCGTTATGTAATATTTTGTTTTGTTATTTCGTTATGTAATATTTTGTATTGTTATTTCGTTATGTTATATTTTGTATTGTTATTTCGTTATGTAATATTTTGAATTGTAATTTCGTTATGTAATATGTTGTATTGTTATTTCGTTATGTAATATTTTGTTTTGTTATTTCGTTATGTAATATTTTGTATTGTTATTTCGTTATGTAATATTTTGTGTTGTTATTTTGTTATGTAATATGTTGTATTGTTATTTCGTTATGTAATCTTTTGTATTGTTATTTCGTTATGTAATATTTTGTATTGTTTTTTTGTTATGTAATATTTTGTATTGTTATTTTGTGATGTAATATTTTGAATTGTTATTTTATTATGTAATATTTTGTATTGTTATTTCGTTATGTAATATTTTGTAATTTTATTTCGATATGTTATATATTTGGAATTGTTATTTCGTTATGTAATATTTTGTATTGTTATTTCGTTTTGTAATATGTTGTATTGTTATTTCGTTATGTATTATTTTGTATTGTTTTTTCGTTATGTAATATTTTGTATTGTTATTTCGTTATGTAATATTTTGAATTGTTATTCGTTATGTAATATGTTGTTGTGTTTTTTTTTGTTATGTAATATTTTGTATTGTTATTTCGTTATGTAATATTTTGTATTGTTATTTCGTTATGTACTATTATGTATTGTTATTTTGTGATGTAATATTTTGTATTGTTATTTCGTGATATTTTAATTTGTATTTTCTTTAAATGATGTAATAGTTTGTTGTTTATTTAAGTGTTGTGATATGTTGTATGTTATTAAAGTGATGTAATATTTTGTATTGTTATTTCGTGATAAAATTACTTACTTTTATTTCGTGATGTAATAGGTTGTATTTTATTTCGTGGTGTAATATTTTGTATTTTTTTTTTTTTTTTTTTGGTGATTATTTTATTTTTTGTGATGGGGGAGTGGGGTGGGGTTGAAATGAATATTTAAGTGAGACCGAGGAAGACGGGATCAGTTCTTGAGGCTTTTGCAGTAATGGCTGAATTCAAATAAGAATGTGTATGTCGGCACCAGATTACAATCGATCAAATAAATTACTTTTTCGTGACGTTGTTAAGTTGAACTTTAAAAACTATTTCTTAGAAAATATTAACAGAAAATATATATTATCCTTTTTTTGTAAATATTTAAAATTTTCTGTGAATGCTTATTTATAAGATTGTGTCAAACATTTACACAAATCTAGCACAGGTTCGACTGAGCATTTTAATTTAAGCCTTAACACTTCTAAGTCTTTATTATAATATTTTTAAGATGTGAACTTTGAAGCCAATTCAAAAATACCGCTGCAGTTTCTTTTAATGCATAAAATATGTCAAAAAGAAATATTCGGTGGATGTACTAAACATTATATTCCTAAAATATAACACAACCTGTTCTTTTAACAAACAAAAATGTTGTTGTTTTTTCTTCTGTTGCATGTAAAACTATTTCGGTTACAAAAAAGGTAACTCGTCAATTATTTATAGTTATTTTAATCATACAAAATATCTTATGCGAAAAAAAATACCCAACAACATACTAAAAACAAGTTTTTCGTGATACAAGTTATAAATATCGTCTTTAAAACTTGACCTGTTTTCTTTAAAGTTATTACTTTGTATTTTTCTTTGGTGAGGGGTGAGGTGTTCTAGTAGTTTTAACAAAAACAAAGAAAGAATGGACAAATACGAAGGACAACTATGATACAAACATACATGTTTTGTTTTTTTTTATTTGCATAAGGTAAGGATGATACTGTGTTTTGAGATTCGCCGACTTAAGTATTTGATAAATATAAAAGTAAGCCCAACTTACGTAACTCGCAATAAACAAAGACCATGAATTACTCAATGTGAACATTTCTTGCAAATAAATCCAATATACGCCATTGAATCGTACCAAGAGCGATGTGATTATGAATAATATATATTTGTATAACCTAATAATTATTGATAAGGAAATATGATAGATACTGGCAGATGGGGGTTTAACCAGACTGTTTGTAACATCGGGGAAATAATGGGTTGTGCAAAATTGGCAGAGATCTACTAAATAACACTTAATGGCTCGGAGCAAGACAAAAGTCTGCAAGTTTTGCAATCTATATGGCATTTATTCAACTCATGGAGAAAAATATTCGTCTCTAGTGTAGAACGAACAAGTCGATGTACCGCAGGGGCGGATGCAGAAAATTTTGGTGGGGGTGGGGTATGAATCAAGATCCATTCAATTTTATCGAAGTAAATACTCGATATGTATTCATAGTAGAGCCCCTTACTTCGACCTAAGTAGTTAACAGACAAAATTTACTTTAAAAGCTAGCATTTTTAAGCTTACATGTTTGTGCTTTTACAGCTCTACTTTTTTACCTGGTTGGTGGGAAAGGGGTGCATATCGCCATCACCCGAACCCAGGATCCAACCCCTGAAGTGAAAAATGCAATATATTACGAAGCAAAATAATAGAAGTATATCAGTCTATAGCTTTAATGAGTTTTATGTTTTTAAAAAGTTTAAATAACACTAAAAATGTTTTTTGTTTGTTTTAATCAAGATGGCAAATATACCCAATTTGGAAGAACTTCCGAACATGACATGCAAACACATGAATGTTTATTTATTGTACGTTGGGACAGACGTAAGGGAATATCACGCAATGTATATAAAAATGTTAATATATGACAGCTATTATACTGTGACGAACACAGCACGTATTTAAAGATCGATTACAAAGGTCTTCAGTTCTCACTGCGGTTTTTGAAGTCGGTATTTCATCCTGCCGGAAATCTGACGCTTTTCTATTTTAAGCAAGATTGCCACACTAGTCAACTTCGGTATTTGTTTATCAACTAAAAAGGCAAAAGCCACGACAGTATTTTTTAACAATATGAGGTTTATAGTTAATAATATGACAAATAATATCCTGAAATGGACACAGGATATTGTTTACAGCAAACAAACATTAACTTAAAATGATGTCAATGTTTGATTAAATATGTACAAATGTCTCAGATGAATGAACACGTGGCATTCAGTGCGTTATTAAAATAAATTTTGAAGCAAAATTCCTATTGTTATTCCTCGGGTAACTCCGTTCTCAGGACAATCATCCCTCGGCAATCGGAACACCTATGATAATTTACGAATCATCTTTCAGATGTGTGTAGATAGTTGGATCACCTCGGACATTTCCCTAAATGGGACTACTTTAGTGACAGAAGTCAAAACAAAGATGGTAGCTCGGATGACAGCTCACTACAGTACGATGCCTGCAATACTTCAATTTGTGGCGTCTTCTAATTTAAATCATCCAATTTTAATTTACCCAGCGCAGCAGACAAGCAGCTGTCAAACGATGCCATTGTTTATGTTTTGTGCGAACTACATTTTAGGCATATTCTTCTTCCGACTTTGGCGAACAAAACGATCGTGATTTCACTATCATTGCACCAGATACCTCCGAGGCATGATTGTCCCGAGGACGGAATTACCCGAGGAGTTCCGATTTCCCTCGGATGTATCTGATGCAATGATACAGAATCGCGAACCGGAATAGGAGCACACCATAAAATTATTCAAAAAAGAGATAGGTGTAGTGTATAGGATTATTTCATCCTATAAACTTTCATTTATCAATTTTAACTATAGAGATAACACAACATTTGTCTTTGTTGTTTTGATGACGCCATAGGCACCAACATGTTTATTTTCATGGGGGTTTCCCCGTCATACATCCGAGAGATGATTCGTGAATTAACCGATTGGAATTTCGTCTCATTTACAGATTTGTAATGCGGTTTCAGCTTAATAATCGGAAGAATGTTTCTAATCGTGATGCGACAGTGAATCATGATAATCAATGTCTAATTATTATTGTTTTTTGTACTTTTATCGTCATAATAGAGATGATATAAAATTACGTATAGCAAGTATTTAAAGTTCTTTTGTATGTTTATTCATTCATCGCTCGGTGTTTATAATTTTGTGACGAATCAAAAAATTATCTTATTACCGAACATAATAGTTTGCAACAGTCGTATTTCTTACATTTGATTATTTTTACATTGATAATTGATTTTTAAGACTCCCTTTGAACAAAAAGCATATAACTAAAGAATTATATATCACCTTCTGTCAAAAGTGCCCGAACCAAATACAACAGGCCGTATAATTTCCCAATTTTTTTAACTCTGTTATACCATAAATTATAAGTAAATACACATTTTGTTTTTGTAACATTACAATATCTTTAAATACATTAAACTTAATCTTCAGACCTAACAAACAAACAATTTACACTACATATGAAAACATTTCTTTCTACAGTGATTTGTAACAGGTGTCTAGGCAATAGTGAAGGTTCGATATACCATCTTTGTATGTAAAACATTTAATAGTTAAATGTTTGTCGGCATGGCTGTTTTAGCTCACTTTTTGCCAAATAAGGTATGCTGATGTAGGTCTAAAAGGATATGAACGAATTCTATTGGTAGAAATCCTGTATACTTCCTGTAAAAAGAAACGAGGCATAACATAATATGCACCTTACACCTCGTATTGTGTGCGTTATTATATGCGATTGGCCTTTTACAATAAACCAATTTAATTTCCAGTAAAAATTATTTTTTATTTATTCCTTTACTCAAAAGCACTTCATTCCAAAATTACTTTAATCCGACATCAAGGCACTATATTACAACGTTTGTGATTAACAACATCCTTTTTATTTATCAATACTTTAACAAAGTATGGCAAAAACAGCATTGATGTAAAAATAACGAATAAAATACTTGGCAAAATGTTACATTTTCTGTACACTCCAAAGATCAGCATGACATTTATACAACTGTTACAAAAATGAGATCTATTGCGTCTGTATTATCTTAGAGTACATGTATAAATGAGGACAATGTTATTCAAAATGGATGATTTACCTAGTTTGAAAGTATTATCTCTTTACTTTGCAATGAGAGCGTCGGCTCCAGGTACGGGAGGCCCCGGGTTCGATCCCGGGCCGCGACATACCAAAGTCGTTAAAAATGGTAGTGGTATAGCTCCCTTGCTAACGCTCAAGCAAATATAAGGATAGTTCCTCGACTGGTTGACCCGGTGTCAGGATAATGTGATTGGGTGTGGTATCATGCCAGGTGTTCACGGCATGCTATACACAGTGAAGGCAGCACTATATCAGCTTCAAATGGACACCGTCTCCAGATAACTGAAATACTGTTGGTGGGACGATAAACCTAATAAACAAACAAACAAACTTTGTAATGACAAAATGATGACAGTATATATTTTTGTATGTCATTTTGTACATTTAAAAAAAGCGTGCATGCATAAATTAATGAAAAATAAAAGACAGCCCTATTTCCTTTTCATTCCCTAAAGACTCATTTATCAAGTACCGCCTCTGAATAATTATTTTGCAAGTTCATTCACTTAACGGTACATTGAATTTAAGCTCCGTTTCGCTCAAGACAGAATGCTTCTTTACGTAATGATGAATTCATGACCACCATCTTTAGAACTTAACGCCAAATTTTCTCATCGCGCATGTACACAAGAATCGAATTCCTTGGGACTATTTTTGGAGCGCATTATCTCGAGTTATATGCAAACATCGTGAATAACACGGAAGAACAAATCATGAAATATTCATGAGAGCCAGTTTCTTTTTATTCTTGCGTTTAAGTAACATGAAGTTGACTTTGCGATCTTTAATTATTGCACTTCAGCATTGCAAACAGAACTGTAATTGGTTTCATCAGTTTAGGATCGTTCTTTTCTCTGGTGGCTTTGGTGTGCAACGCAATTAAAATCAACATGCTACGTATGGGGATAGATTTTTTTATTTACATGTTCGATTTTTTCTGATCCACATTCTAATTGAAATTTAAATCGTAAAATCGACATTAATTGCATTAAATTATCTTTGTATTAATGTCGACTTGAGTGTAAGTAAGGGTTTAGGCTTGATACATTGTTGGTAAATATTATCTTTAAAAGTTTGTTTTAATGATCATAGTTTTTTTATTAGTCGTTACTTAAAGTCAAGTTGACATGTTCAGATTAGCAAAACTAAGGTTTCTTTGTATTTCCAGATGGAAGAGTTATCTTACAATAGTTCATGGCCAGCCTTGACCAGTACCAGTCTGATTGTATTAATGAACAATTCCACATTTTTTCTATTAAAGTTTACCTTTATGCAATACATGTAACAGCATCTTGTCCCTTTTCGAGGGGATGAGATGGGATCTGCTGGCATTTTTGCCGATATTGTGCAGTGACATTTCTATCATTAAAGCACAGGGGCACTTATAAGGTACCCAGGGACTGAACCCGGCCGGTCCATTATACTGACACCAACGAGTCAGGCGTAATGCTGTCCCCTTAGTCCCGAGCGTTAGGAGGGAAGCCACTACTACCAACTTTAAAGTCTTTGGTTTGACACGGTCGGGGTCGTGAGCTTAAAAGTAAGTTGTCACTTGGCTATCTTTTTAAGCAAGAAAAAGATGTGTTTGAAGCGTGGCTCAGATAGGGAACACCTGTTTGCAATGACGAGTGCGGTTTTGTTCTTCTCTGTTCACACAAATCTAGGGCATCAATGAACAACATTTTCCAGGACGTTTTCTGGTAACTACGACTTATTTGGTAATTTGAGAGAAAAAAGTCTTTGGTCGAAAATGTCGGATATCACCTTTAATGGTTGCTAATAAGCTAAAGAAATCCTCCAGTATTGACCGGTGGGCGCTATAGTAGCAGCGAACTGGCGGACAAGAGAGGCAACTCTCGATACAATAATTTCTGCCATTGACTATAAGAAACATATAGAATTGTATAGGTTGATATAAAAGTTTGTATAGCACAGTTTGCATATAGCAAGACATGCAACAATAGCTTGCCACTGTCTTTGTGAATTAGGTAAAAATTTCGCCATAAACTCGTATTCAAGTGTAAGTAAAGCGATTTTAACACTTCCTAAACTGTAAAATAGTACAAATAGGGAAATACTTGGCTTAAAATGTTCATTCTCATCAAAACTACAAATTATCAAGATAGGGATTTCTATTAATAGACATCGACGTCAGAGCGGATCATCCGGGTGAAGATTTGATGTGATCTCGAAAG